>VWZO01006920.1:677366-827681 GCA_013396975.1 Bucco capensis | reverse complement strand
AATGATTCCATCAAACATCCCAAGTTTGGAACGCTTTGGTCAGAAATCTTAGCTTATTGCTAAGATATTAAGTTACTAAGATATAACTGTGTAGTAATATAGAACTTTACGTTGCTGTTTACACTCATTAAGTATAGTCTTTCCACATCAACTGATTGAAATGCTGTTGTTGGTTTTCTTTTATTACTTTTTTCTTTAATGGTCAGCAGAAACTTCAGGTTTTCAACAGAAAAAAGATATTTCTGTTTTCATGACTAACTTCTACACCTACCATTCACTATTAGAACTCATATGCAACACAAACACTCTTAATTTATAAATGGAGGTAACATGATGCCACATTTTAAAAAGGATAAAAATAATTGTACAGAATGTCTCAAACAAGAGTGTTATAAGGCATTAGGCAGACAACTACAGTTAAGTTATAATTAGTTCCATTGTGAGTTTCAGCTTCAAAGAAACCCAAAACTTCTAAGAAAAAATTCAGCTGACTCTACCAAGCTTTACCTACATGCTATGGCCTAGATCCACTAAAAGAATTAGGAGTCTAACAGCCATTGTAAACATCTGAGTCTAAAATGTAGATCTTCAAAACCCCAACTGAGCTGCTGCCTCGCCCCAAGGGAAGAGAGTTGTCTTCCCATGTTACTTAAGTTTCTGCTAATAATGACCTCTAGATATGTCAGACCACATCCAGAAGGACAGGTAGGTGTCTTTAGTGGGAATTAGGAAAAAATTTATTTGTCTGTCTGCCAAGCAGTAACCCTGAAAAGCTCCATTAAGCTGCCACCTCACCTGGCAGGCACAGATCACACCCAAGCAACACTCTTTCCCTGGAAGTTTCTTCATGAAACATAAAATTTCTATCTTTGCAAGTGTCCTGATAGACCTTAGGTTTGATCTTAGACTTGGCTCACGCTTATGCATAATTCACCAGTTAAATTTTCCAAGGAGGTGTCTGCACTGCTAGCTAAGAGGTCAAAGGGAATGCTTTGTGCATAGCCCACACTGCTTTACTCTTAGCATGCTCCCCACATCTGCTTTGGACAACTGCTAGCACCTTTGCTCCAGGCAGCACCAGTATACAGTTCTGGGGTCAGCCTGCATGCTCTCAAACAGCAGTATAGGCAATGCTGCACCAGGTCAAGTGGAGAGTTGAGAGCTGAGGGAAGTCCTTACACACAGTTCCTCTAAGAGGTTTTCTTATGGAGCTGTACTTGATGGAAAATATTTCCAAGTCCTATCTCATCTCACACTGCATAGAGAGTTAGGACATCTAATTCAGACCTGGGCATCCCACTAAATAGAAGAGCCACACAGTTCTGTTAGGTGCTGGTTCATGGAACTATAAATATATTTGATTTGTCATTTGACCAAACAAAAGCTCTGTATTCTCTCATGAATCTCATCCCTTGAAACCCTGTGCAGCTTCTACCAAAAATAAAAACCAAGTCTTGTGATTTTCAGTTTTCTTTCCTTTGCACAGAGCTGCAGATGATCTGCAGAAGCAGTGAAAGAGATAAAAAGTAGAGGAGACATCAGGGACAAAGGGTGAAGTCTTAATCACAGATTATAAAGTGTAGAAACTCCCATCTACTTCAAAGATTCAGAATTTCATTCCCATTTTCATAGACCTTCCTCATCCACATCCAGCCTTCACCCTGTTAGCCTGCTTGCTATCTTCTCCTTCTAGAAATCTGTGGTCAGACTTTTTTTTACCAGGTATTTTTGTGGGGTGCATTTACTCAGAACTTGATTACCATTTGATTTAGTCCTTGAGGGAAAAACAAAAGCTCTTCATTTCTATGGGAAGTGGAAGTGTAGAACACAGTAAAGTGAAGAGTCCCGTGGCACTGAGTATGTATTAATGATTAATATTTTCTCCTGCAAAAATGGTCTGTAATTTCAACTCCTTTAAGTCTAGAAAGACAGTTTAAATGAAATACATTTTCTTTTTGGTATAGAAGACAATGGCCTTGCTTATCTTCTATTGGGAAACTCTTATAGATGGCTGTGCTCTAACAAAAATGGAATTCAACTTTTTTTTTCGGTATTTCCTACTGACAGTCTCAGTTCCTCCAAAAAACCAGAGAAGTTTGATCCTTTTTCCAGACACCAGAGTTAATAAGTAGAGGGCCTCTGGCTGAACTTTATTCCCATTGAAGCTTATAAGAAAACTGTTTGAGAGGTTAATAAGAGCAAAGCTAGGCCTGTGTGGAAGGCACATGCAGATCTCCTATTACTGACACAACTTTCTCATTTAGTTGGTTTTGCCCATAAAAAATAGAATACTATCTTAATATTTTGAACTTTCAGGACTAAAGCTCCAGTTTCCAACACCACAAAAAAAAAAAATCACACAGCACTGCTTCTTCTCCTTTGCTTGCATAACTCTTCTGCTCATATTTATAGTCTTGTTATAATTTGGAGAATTCTCAGAATGGCTTAAATTAATCTCTCTCACATTTTTAATTTTTTAAGTAAAGAGGAATGCACAGGCTTTTCTAGGCTAAACCTTGTAACTAATAAAACATCAAAGAAAGATGATGAAAGAGATACAAAGATAGTATATGTAAATGCTACCAAGTGAGCGTAGGTTATAAGAGGAATTTAGTATAGCAAAGATTTGGAATTGCCAATTGAGGTTTAAAAAAAAAATGAACCACTAAAATCTTACCTCTAGATTTACTAAGGAGCTTTAACTATGTATTTCCCTCTAGAATCCTTGGGAACTGCCTGAATGCACCTCTACCTTGCTTTCTAATTTTAGGGCTGGTGTGCATCCCCTGCCTAGGCTGTAGGAAAGGTGACCAAGGCTCACATTCCTTCTACTGCTGGACCCCCCCAAAACTCATCCCCAACAGTGCTGTGTGGGACTGATGTTCAGCAGAGGTAGCTGGGTACCAAGAGCTGCCTGTGCTCCTGGAGAATCTCCACCTGCCCCTGAGCTCTCAGGGAAAAGAGAGAAATCTGCAGAGGGGAAATTGAGCAACTTCCAGCACAGCAGCACGATTTCCCTAATCCAACTCCTCCACTGTTAGACAGTCATCAATCATTTTTCCACCTCACTTATAGCCAAATTCCACCCTCAGATGTGCATTCCCAAGCCCTGTTGATGTCAGCGGTTAGCGGTGTACCAAAGGAGAAGAATTTAACTCTTCATTTAGTTTTCTCCCCTTTCTGAAGCTCCTTTTTGCAATTCCTGAAGCAAGATTTTTTTTCTCCCTAGCATTATATTTAGGCTTAAGCAACCTAACCTATTAAAAAAGGCTGACACTGCTGTTTTATCACCTCACTCAGTCATATACTTTAAAACTTTCTAAGATGATGGCAATGCCTTTGCATTCCTGGTTTTTTGGTGTGACATACCCTAATAGAGGATAGGATACACTAGCAAACTTATATTTACAGGAGCTTCAGGGAAATAAGATGGAATCTCATGTCTTGGAACTTGCTAAAAAAGAACAAGGGTGAAAGAGCCTGTTTAAAAGAGAAAGTTACAAACATTCAGCATTTCTGGGTATCTTGCAATAAGATCTCATCATCATTAGGGACAAAGATGGTTTTTACAAGTGAAAACTCATTTTGTATGACTGATACATAGGCTAGGAATTAAATGATCTTCCTGAGCTTGTAGTTCCTTGGTGTATTTTTGAGGGCTAGGATGAGTCCTGGTGAGTGTGGAGGTGTTTTAGAGGCAGATACAATCTAATCCTGAGAGTCACCATTTTGTTTTGGTGGAGTCTTTCTTCTCAAGCAGGAAACAAAAATGTTCTTTAATTTCAAATGTGGGAAGTGTCCTGGCTACCTTTTCTGATCCCTCTCAACAGCACAATTTATCCTTGATTCAACAATTTCAAGTAAACTTCAGAAGTGACTCTGGGCTGTGTGGCTGAGGTGGGAAGATGTTAGCCTTCAGATCTCAGTTATTCCTCCCAAGTAGCATTACTAGCTGGTAAGATATAGTCCTGCAGAGCTGTGCCACCAGGACAAGTCAACCTTGATGGCCAAAGATGGCCTCACACATTCTACAGAGGCTACAAAGTATTTCATGGAGCGTCATTAGTCTCTAGGAGAAGGAAAAGAAAGGGAAGAAAAGGAAAAGAAAAATGAGGATTTGAGCATTTACAGCTCCCTTCAAGACTCTGGAGTTGTTCTCTTCCAACACAGCTCTCTATGAGCTGAACCTGATTCAGGGCCAACTGCTGAATCCTCACACTGTAGGCTGCAGCTCAGCTGCACAGTAGTATCTTTACATCTGTGCCAGCTAGGGTTATTACTGACTTTTATAACTTCTGCTATAAATAAAGCCCTGTCATCTAAGCATTCAATTTAAATACCTCTCAGTTTATTTTTGAACACTGGAAGTTAATAATAAATATCATCTTTGTTTTCTAATTTTTTTACTGAGTTGATTTAAATGCTCTTGACAGCTCCAATCCAATCCTCCCATCCAAGCTGACATGCATGACATGCATCTCTGCATACAAGCTCTCAATTATGCATAATCCAATGTTTTCTAGGCTTTTAATTGAATCACTAGTCTCAAACTTGTTATTTTTAATTTACAACATTTGATTTCTGACACCGGCCCCTCTCTGTCATAAATTATGCAGGCAAGAGCCTTAGTTGTGTGGGTGATTAAAAAAAAACTAATTAGGCATGATTAAAAAAAAATAAAACAAGAAACCTCTTAAATATGTGCATGTTCCCATGTAACAGAGGCTTATTTCACTGGAAATGCCTGGGTGATGGTTTGGGTTTTTTTAAGAGATTATGTTCAGTTCAGTACAATTTGATTGATTTTGACAGAAATGAAAGAAAATGTAGGATTTTTTCTTCCTGCATATAGACTAGAAATTGCATTACATGGCCCGTTGATGTGAATTTCTCCCACAGCTCATTGAATGTAATTTTGTTAAGTGGGCAGGAAAATGAATATGAAGAAAACTGAATAGAATCCAACATTTTCCTTGGCACCAGCAGCAAAGCTGAGACATGGCATATATAGATATAAATATGTGTATGTATGTATATGTGAGGTACAATTAGAAGTATTAACCTTTGATGCCTCGACTAATAACAGCAAGAAGGAATATTTGCAGAATGTTAAACACCACTAAAAGGTAGATAGCAGAGGAATGATGTTGGGTCTGCAAAGGCTGTACCACTACAGGAGCAAATTAAAGGAACAACAGATTTTCCCTTAAATGAATTTAAGAAGTTAGAAGCGTGCTTGCAGATTTGTATCATTATTCACTAGCAGCTTAGATCTGGCTATTTGCAATACACTGTACCAAAAAGAACATCATTCCCCCCCTTTTTAACATGTTCTTTTTCCAACAGTCTGGGGGGGAAATGGGGAACATCATTACTTCTTTCCAGCTGTGCTACATGATCCCTGTGCTCTGAGCCTTGAGTCTGTGCACCATGGCCATACACAGTACAGAATCACAGAATCATTAAGGTAGGAAGAGACCTCTAAGATCATCAAGTTCAAGCATACCTATCACTACCATACCACTAAACCATGGCCCTAAGTAGAGCATATATATGTTTCTTAAACACCTCTAGGAACAGTGACTCCACCACCTCCCTAGGCAGCCTATTCCAAGATTTAACAACTCTTTCAGTAAAGAAATTTCTCGTTATATCGAATCTAAACCTCCCCTGGTGCAACTTGAGGCTATTTCCACTTGTCCTCTCTACTATTAACTAGCTGCTCTAACCCCCTAAATCAGGCTGTGAGGATGATATGAATAAACTAAGGAGTTGCTTTAGCAGAAACTTCCAGCTGAGGAAAGAATTTAAACTTCTCCTCAGTGTTGGACCTGTCGGTATTTCCAGCAAAGCTGCTCTCCCACTCTCATATAACTGTATGCTTACACAGTTTGCTGGATTAAACCCAAAGACTCAGATGGAGGTGCCTGAGGAAGAGCTGGCAGATTTGTTACTCCTAACACCCTTAACAGCTTTAAGAATTTGTGGTGCTGATTGAAAATCTCAGATGATTGGCTGATCCTTAACAAAACTCACTGTGAATTCCAGAGCTGAGACGACATTTCACCTGCATCAAGAGGGCACAAAGGCATCTCACAAGGACAGGGATCTTTTCTGCTGCGGATGTTCAAGATATTCACTAATAAGCTATAAAGAAAAACTTACTTAAATGGCAACATATTTTAATTGATTTTGTTCAGATCAAGAAATGTGAACACTTGGCCATAGAAGAAAAGAGATCTGAACTCTTTTCGGAGTCATCCTCCTGCATGTCATGAGAAAGATTTGGAACGTGCTTTGGCAATGGAATTGGTGATAAACTGACGGAATAGGATGATATCATGCTCAAATATTTTATCTTTTTCCACCTGAAAGCCTGTCTGGACTGGCTAGAGATTTGTTTTAAAATTTGCAAAAGACTTAGATAATGAGAAATCAGCGGAAAAAACAAAGACTTATTCTGCAATCTCAAATGTTAGGAGATATACCAAACTACAAACATTGAAAGTAGAATAGATATGCAATATTCCTATCTACGTGTTTTCATATCTGTCTTCTAGTTCCAAATTCTATGCTCAATTACTATGTGCAGTCTTAAAAACTAAACCAGAAATGCTCAATGTTTTTGCAAATCAGTGCTAGTGTAAAGAAAAATACCTGAAAACAAATGAGACCTATGTCCCCTTCAGAGTCTGTGTTTCAGCCTTTCCTGTGATCCCACCTTTATTAGGGTTGTGGCATTCAAGTCAAACACCTTGTCTTCTTGTTAGAATTGTTTCATTCTGCCAGGCATTTATTTGTCTCCTGAGCTCTGTGTACAGACTTCGTTCTCTGCATGGTAACATTAGCAATGAACTCTCATTTCAACAAAAGGAAAGAAAAAAAGCTTGTCCAACACAAATAACAATAAATACAACTGCAAAGACCAATGAAGATTAACTAACAGATGCCCATCTCACTGCAGGATTAAGTCCCTTCTCTAATGAAGACTCTTAACAGAAATGCAATCAATCCTAATAGGCATTTCTTTTCTGTGATGAGAAGGAAGACTGTGGCAGTTAAATTCTCTGAATCACTTGAGTTATTCTGGAATAAATCACCCACAACTCCAGAACATGTTAGCTCTGTAAACCTGTCAGTCATGATCAGCAAATTGTTAAACATTAGAATACAGAAGAGTGTGGCTTTGATACACAAGCCCTTGATATAGGTGCTGCAACTTCAACACCAAAGATGTATGGCTTCTGCAAGCATGTGAGATGAAATTTTATACCAAAAAAAGCCTCCACTCTTATTCCTTGAAGACTTCTCAGCAAGGATTAGAATATACATATTTCATGCAAAAATCAGACATAAAAAAACCCAAAATGGCTCTTATTTATGAGTAGGGAAATTCAAAACCTAGAGCTGCAACCTTTACTTAATGCCAAGGCCATGAAAATGCAATGATCTACAGAAATTCACACTTTCGTCTCTGGGGGCATTGTTACAGGCTCATAAAAAGTCAAATTGCTGTTACTTGAGCTTGCAAATAATTTATATCTATCATTTGTCTTATAGTCCTAGCATTTGCCTGCTGTGCTGACCACCTACTCCTGGATGTGTGTTGTAGCAATCATGTTCTTAACACAGTCACTGGAAGAGCAGAATGTGTTATTTGAGAGTGTTTGAAATGGCCAAGACTAATCTAGAAGGAAAATCTACATGCTCATACATTGAAAAAAAAAAAAAAAGAATTTTTTTTTGTTCCAAAATATTATATCATGTGTTACCAAGTCATTTTTTCAAAGGTAGCAACTGACTGCATAAACCAGCAAGGAGTCCCTGCTCTGATTGTCACTGATTTAATTCCTCTTAGCAGTTAAATGGGGATACAAAACCTTTTAAGGAAAAATGTGCCAACACCAGCACTCCACAATAAATGCTTGCCCATTTGAGCAAACATTATTCTCATTATTGCCATGTTTTAATATTTTAATGCTTTAAATATTAACCCTGCACAGTTTAATATTTCATCATAAATATCAGAATGCTATTAGTCAACAAGGCCTGAAATAAATTCACAGCCTGGTCTTGTCATTATCAGCTATAGTGCAAAGAACATATTTTTCTGATGTTTTATGTACATTTTCCTACACTTTGTGGGTAGGGGAGATTTAAATTAAATATTTTTTACATCAGGCAGTGAAATCACTTCCCAGTGCTTAGGATTTCCCTTTTCTTTGCAGCAAAATTGGTGCAGAGTCTAACCTGAAATCTGAATGAAAATTATCTCTGTTAAAGAGAGGTTATTGAAAATCACTCCAACATTCTCAAACCTTTAAGCAAAGGAACAAATATGTTCTTTAAATTTATGTAATAGATGTTGGACAGAAAAAAAACCTCATTAGATCATCTAATTCCTCCTGCCAATCTCTCTCTATCTTCCATCTCATCTTGGGAAAGTACTGTAGACAGCCTCTGGGTGTTCTCTACGTAGAATAGTGGCAGAACAGGGCCCAAAGTTTTTGTTTTCTTACTACACTTCACCAAAATAAACAAAGAAAAAATTCCCTCTGAGCTGAAACCAGACAAAAAAGAGAACTACAACTGGCTGACCTAAAAAAGATCTGCAGGAGCTGTGTATCAGCTGAGTTTTCCACCATTTCACTATTCATTTCTAACACAAAAGCTGATCTTAGTGAATTTCCAATGATGTCAGTCAGGGAAGTACAGTCTTATTTTTGGCACCAAGAGGAAAGCAGCATTAAACTTTCATATAATAAAATAGCAACATTAGATTTAGAGAACATAAGAATCAAAATATTCTAATGTTTCCCCTAGGTTCAGTTTAATTCATAGCTGTGCCGTCAGGAAAATAGTAACAAGAACATAGCATTGTCAAATTGCTTCTGTCCCACTCCTTCCCCTTCCCTGGAAGATTCAGGAAAGAAAATTGTTTCAAATCAAGCATACCAGTATTTCTTCTTTGGTATTCAAATGGAGACTGGGACTGCTGAAAACAATTTATTTCCACATACATTTCAATCATGCAATACCAAATTTTATGACAAATCCAAACCACAACATCTTTACACTTTAAAAATCTTGAATATTTTTATTTATCATATGGAATATTGAAGAGATTATAGCCCCATTTCATTGTAGCTCCAGAGAACCATGATTGTGACTCAGCCTTCTCAAAATGCTTGGCCTCACAAGACAAGAAGTTTGTAGACAATTTGTGCTGCACAGAAACTCACATTGACAGCAATGGAAGTGAAAAAGCTAAATCTATTGATTTTTTTCCTATATTAGTTTGGTTAAGAATGTCTGGATTGTCCAAAAAAATCTGTCTTTAGTTAACTGTATCTCAAAAATTATTATTGCATGTTCTGTGCAACACACATGCAGATATCTCAGCTGAAAAAAAACCCCAAAATCATCAATTACAAGTTTCCCTATTGGTAAACTCTGGAACAGGATGGATCATCTCTTGCACTGTGATGAAAACTCAATATGAAATCTGACAATAACTTTGGCCTTTTGTCAGGCTGTTAATAAAATCAAGTGCTTTCTGGCCCATCAAGAGGGAGGTTTCCCAGCTAAACAGCACCTCACTCAGTCCATACTGGTTTTGCTTACCACTGAATGAGAAACTCATTCCTGACTGGCAAAAAGCTAAAAAAGCAATAAGGACATCCATCCAAAACCTTGTGAATTTAATAGAAAAATTCCCATTGGAATGAAGAGGCTGAGGAGGATCCAGCCCTGAGCAATTTACAATATATCTCCTGATCTCTATTCTAAGCCTGGTAAGAGATGAAATTTCAAGTATCCATTGTATAGGTATTAGATATGTTTAATATAATTCCAAGGCATATCTTTGATTAAGGTATTGGAAATGTATGAAAGCCAAAGTAAAGTAAGTACCCATTTCTTTTAGTGTATGCATCTGCAGTCCCTGAGAATACTTTCCTGAAGTTCCCAGGCAGGCTTTAATAGAAAACAGTGAGAAATGTTACTTCCCAACCACTCTCCACTGATCTCATAACAAAAAAATTATAAAACACAAAAATACCAATTTACACCTTCAGTTTAACTTTGGCTTAAGACAACCAGATGTTGGAGCTTCAGTTCACAAAGGTTTCTTTCCCAGCAAATGTTTCTGAATGGCAATAGCTAACAAAAACTAAAGCAAGTCAGACTGTTTTCTGTTTTCAGATGAGATCTGCCTGATTAGGATATGTTGAAGTAACTCCTGAAGGGTTTTATTGTAAACACTTGAACTAAGGTTGGTAAATGGTAGTTTTGCTGGACCAAAGAAAAAAAACTCTGTGCAATCTTGCTTCTAGAAACAGGAACAATATGTGACAAAGGTTGGTAAATGTCACTCCCAGAGTATATTTAAAACTGATGTCTGGGTATGGAATTGCACTGAGCAAATCAGTGAAGGTTTGGTGCTAACAGGATTTCAGATAACACACCAGACACAGATAATTAGTGTTTCAGAGTTTAGAAGAATGATTTATTTGAACCATTTCACTACAAATCATACTTATCATTCCAGCTTTGAGACTTTTCTATAAAAATTACAGATCTGTTCAGTCAGGGAAAGCAAAACTTTTGCCAAAGAATTTACCCCATTAGGACCCACACAAGCAGGCAGATTCCTTTCCTCTGAAAACAGAACATGGAAAGTGCTCTTTTAGAGGACAGGCAAAGAAAGTCTGTGCACGTGCTTTTTTTTACTCTCATAACTAAATACTGTGGAAGAGATAAAACACCAGTGCATGTCTTGACATCAGACAGAATCAAATCAATTAAATGAAATACTTTCATATCTATGCAGTTGATTGGTGATGTTACAGGATGTATCAGGGTAGCCAAATCTGCTTTTCTGAGCAAAACATTCCTTAAATTTACTGCTATGTGTATATTTTAGCTGAATGTAGTTTTATAAACTAATTAGAAACAGAAAGAGGCTTTCATTCATTTTTGTAAAGCAGATTTGGGCATGGAGAGATTATGCAGACCATGGTTTCTGGATTTTGATTTACCCTTTCTTTTAAGGACATCTCAGATTTCTGCAGGAACTCTCCTTACACATTACCTATTAGTATTTGTGTCATCTCTGTATACACAACTAATTAACTAAATGAGAATTTTTTTCAATATTTACCCTTATCTTTTACTTCCTTCCCCTATGTATCACAGGTTGAGATCATCTGCAGGAAAGCAGAGCTTTCTCCCTTACCCACACTGAAGGAGACAATAGTTCTTCCCAGCCCCACGTGCCAGTATTGTTTGAAATCCAGAGACTGTGACAAAATGTGCTCTTATGCAATATATTTTGTTCTATCAGCTTGTCATTGCCAGCTTCACGCTGACAATCCCTGATGAACTCAGCCCCAGCACGTGTCTTGAAGTGAATCACAATGTGATTCCTCAGCAACACTTCACAGGGGCCACATTTTTGCTTTTAACTACAATTTAGGTAAGTAAATGGGAACATACTGTAAGATTCAAATAATCCACTGTACATTAGACTCCCAGCTGCAGCCTTATCATATTATCCTTTCTAAACTTGGCTCAAAGTCCAGAGGGACTCTGGACTGCTTAATTAGTTAATTTCTGTTTTGATTGGAAAGAGGAAAGTAAAGCTTTTGGAAATGAATTCATCAATTCAAACAGCATAAGAGGCTTTATTGAAATGCAGTCTGCAGTGTTCTTAAGTCAGCCTCATCATGGAAAGTTGGAACTTATCTTAATTATGGTTGCTTGTAATACTGTACTTATATTAATAATGTTCTTATGTTAAAGAGATTTTTTTGACCTTTTGGAGTGCAGAAATCAATGAGAAGTTGATAAAGCCAAGTTCATTGCTGCCTAAAGTAAAGCAAGCCTGATTTGTTTACTTACCTAAGCCTTCATCTGTCAGACCCATTCTGAAATGATTTATAGACCTCTACCCAATGAAATCATTTAAAGTAGATTAGATTCAAGGAACAATCACCTCTAATATGACAAGCTGATGGAGGCTGACAGGTAACCAAGTTGCTCTGGATGGCAAACAAGTTCCTGAAATTCTGATTAAATTAAAATATTAATGGTACCACTGGGAAAATAAGATTGAATCATGTTAGGAGAATTCAGTATTAGAACCAAAATGCAAATAGTGAGTCATTCTGTGTGAAGAAAGCCAGCTGAGGTACCAGGGGAAGTTACCTCCAGTAAACGAGGGAGCAGGAAGTGAATTCAAATGAAAAGCATTGTGTCAAGAGCTCACCTTCACCTTTCTGAGGTCTCTAAACCAACAAGGCCTAACAGGCTCTGGAGTTGGTCTGAACACTTTGGAGAGGTTACATATTTATTTGGACTTGCAGCCTAGTACTAATGAACAACTCCTGCTTTCCTAAGGTTATAAGGTTATCCTTTGAAGCACTGATCCAGGCTTTTTTTTCCCCTTTTTTTCATGTTTGTTTAGTTTCTGTTTTCAATCCTGTACATTAAGTGGCTCTGGCTGCACTATAATTGCTATATAACTGAAAGTATTGACACTGCCTGCTTTGGGATGTGTATTAATTTTGACACACAGGCTAATTAAATGTGCTATTCACCTCACATGCATTAAAGGAACAATAGATGCCTTACCTGCCAGACATGCTGAAGTCTGCAATTACATGTTAAGAGCAGTTGTGTTTTGCTTCACAACACCTTTTATTAAGGTTCTTTTAAATATCTTTAAATGCTATTTAATGGCAGCTGGGAAGTAAAGACTATCCATCATGAGGAACACTGATGGGATTTATCTCACTTCAGTTTAGACAGGGTAGAGATCTTCATCTGATCTAATTGCCCCCTACTCCCCCCTTTATTTTTTTTTAACTCAGTGGAGAGAAATTGCTGCTTCTAGATTGCTATTCATCCTTTTTGTGGATGCAATAAACTACAATATGGACTTATCCCCACACCCTTCTCCCTATTCTGTATCTTCCAAGGAGGAACAAGCTTGGTGAAGGCAGCAGGAAGCACCTAGAGGAAATGGTAACAGCACTCACAGTTCCTCTCTAAATACTGAAGTGCCAATTTAGTTTCAGAGCAACAGAGTTCTTCTGTTTTCTCCCAGAAGGTACTGTATAAATTATGGTGGCAATGGTCAGTCCAGTGGGATTCACAGCTAGAGGAAGAATGTGATTAACAGGAAAACAAAACAGCAGCTAGACAGCAGCAAAAAGTCTCTCCTAGAGACCCTTGCCTACAAGAAAGGCTCGTTTCTCTAAACCAAAAACAATTGTTAAGCCACATGGAAACAGTGGAAGGAAGGACAGGACATGCATGGAGAACTCACCATGGTGGGGTAAAAATGAGAAATCTAAAGGTTATTTTATCATCTTACTGAGGAGAAAAAAAGAAGTCATGAAAAGAGTACCACCAGAAGAGTGCCCCAGACAATGGATCCACTCACTAAGGTGTTTGATAAGTTTTATGACTGCAGACTGAGGTGATGGAGAAACACTGATCTGGGGACTTGGGCAGAAGAAGAGACTGCTGGTTTTTTTCTGACTTGAAACCAAGAAGAGAAGAACATATTTACATCTCAATGCCACAAACAATGGCTGTGCCAACACTCACATTGTTAGATTAAAAACCTACTCAATTCTATCTGGACTGTTGGGCCCACTGCAGTGTGATCTCACTAGTGGCTATATAGAGGGAAAATCAGCAGCAACTAAAAGAACCTCAAGAAAGTTGGTCAAGCCAAGAGACTAAGGTGTAGATAGAGCTTGGGGAGCTACCAGAACATAATGCAGGGCAGGAGAAAGAAAAAGTACCCCTCTGATTCCTTTAGCCCATACAAGTAATGGATAACCAGCCTGACAACCAGCATGATGGACCTTGGAAAATGGCAGCAAAGACCACATTCTTTGGGTGACTTTTCCACTTATGTATTTTGGTTTGAAAAAATAATTGACATCAACTGTTAAAGAAATAAAGAACCATCTTGCTCACTACTAGACTGAAAGATGGGACTGTAAGAAGGAGGCAGCACAAAACCAGGCCATAATGGATGACTTGCAGATCATCTGCAATTTTTCATGGTTTGTAGGTGCTGTGGTAATAGGGAGGAAGTTTAAGCTTAGCAATAATGGAGTCTTTTTTCCTTACCATGTGACAGATGAGAAAAGGAATGATATAGCAGTGGGTAACCTATACCCTTGCTACCATATACCTATACCTATACCTACCTATACCATAACCTAGCATTGCTAGGAAAAAATGTTAGCTACTCAGAAATTAAACTCAGGTCATCAGGGAGAAGAAGAGTAGAGCTCACCAAATGCACATTTTATCTATCTTCCTCAGTGTCTGAAACAAATCCTCATACATCTGTGAATCATTATTTCCACAGTTCAACTACTTCTGTCTATACAAAGTGCCTCTAAGATATAGGAAAAACTCCTGTGGTTAAGTGGGCAAAGGACCACCAGAAAGGACCATTTTCCTACACTCACTGTCCAGCCCATAATGATCTTGTTCTCTAGTAAAATGTGATGGGACACTATGCCCAAGGTTTAAAAATAAACAGACCTGAGTTTTCATTTCCTAATGATGTCAGAAACTACTTTTCTTTCAGATTTTCAGCATATTTCAGGAAGTCTTCCTTTCATGAGAGCTTAGAATATTATTCAATAACATAGGTACATAAAGAGATAGCAGGTTCTTTGCAATTTTCATTTTTAAAAGTAAATGTAGGTACACTTCACATTGTAGTAATGGCAGTGTGTCTATAAGGTATTGTTTCTACTCTTACCATCTCTCTGCAATTTAGGATGTTCTTGCCTCTCTCTGTGGATCTGGGCTTTTTTTTCAGTCATGCAAGTAAAACCTGATGATTTCTTTTAAGCATTTATTGTCCATTTATATTGCATTTGCTTCCAGCTCTGCCATGAGGGGAACAACTGTTGCTGTCTTCCAGCTGGTATGATCTGTTCCCCAAGCAAGCTGATGTTCTGACAGTATGGACATTGATCTGAAATGCATGTCATGTCATTATTTGCTCATTACTACTGTTTCTAATAGTGAGTGTTCTCCAGACATGGGCCCAGGAAGGTCTGACAGTTGATCAGATCAATGTGCTCAGCCAGATACTGCAATTCTGCAGGCAAAATATGGAGCTTCTCTCAGTACCCAACTCTCCACTACTTCCCAGTAAGCACTTGCCTAGTGTTTATTGCAAGGGCAAAGTGGAATATTCTCTGGACTCCATTGCAATATAAACATTAAATTCTATTATCAGCAGTTGCAGCATGGTTTTACAGTGTAAAATATAGACTCTAGCTGCAATAATAACTGTAGAAATATAGAATGTATAAGCAATAGATATCACTGTAAGTGAGCAAGCAGCTATTAGATCCATCTCTGCAGAATTCAAATCAAGTCTCCTACCAACTTAGTCCATTGTTTTCCATGACCCTGTACCTGATCTTCTGGTAATGACTCCATTCATCATAATGAGTCCAAATGTCCTGGAAATATCTTCTGGTACAGATGGAGAGCATTTGTTAAGTAGCAGGTATATGAAATACATATATTCCTGTATTTATATGTATGCTGAAAGGTAAAATATTCATAACCCACTGAAGAAAAGCTTAGGCCTTTCTTAAAATAGGGTAACTTTAATGAAAATAACTGTGATATGAACTTTGCTTCCAGCTTCCTTTGGTGGATTAAAGGGAGAGCATAGAAATAAAGATATTAACATGTTATTAAGGTTTATTGTTGAAATATGTATCTATGAGATGTGCTCCTTCATACATTATGTACTATCTAAATTACACCAATGTGGGGGAGTTTAATAACTCGGCCACATGTTTTCAGCTTTTAATGTGATTTTGCTACATTCTAAATGAAGCAGGGGAAAAGTCACTACTTTTAGCAATTTTCAAGAATTGTTTTACATGTGGTAGAAGCTGAACAGTATCACGCTGAATATATTGTAGGTAGCATTGCATTGAGCTCATTGATCATTGGTTTTTTCTTAATAAAAGCAGGGTGCAAGGAGAACTGAAACAAAACTCTAATGAAAAATGATACAAATGTCCAACAGAGGAGAAGGAAGGAGGGTTGATTAGCAGTAAATCTGCAATTGAAATATGCTGTCTGGAGAAGGTAAATTCTTTTCTGTCAATATCTGCCCTTTTTTTTTCCCCCTTAAAGTAATTCCAAGTAGTGTCTTTATTGAGCCATAGTGGTGAGGGCTGGCTTGATGACAGCAGTTTAGTCTAGCTCTGGGCAAGAGTTGAAGGAGATATCTGGAATATTTCAGGTTAGTACTGAGGAACCAAAATGCTGTTTTGGAGCTCATGCTGCATGGATGTTGACTGCAAGAAAAATATTCCTTGGTGATCACTTCAGAGCTGAGAGTACTCTNCAAGGGATTTTCAGACTGTGCCTGAGTACTCTGTACCAACCACAGGACAGACAGCACCTTAGGTGTGTGTAGACTTCATTGCATACTTTGGCTGTAGAGGGTTAATGGTGCTGGAGCGCTGGCCCAGGCTGCCCAGGGAGCTGGTTGAGTCTCCATCTCTGGAGATATTCCAAACCTGCCTGGACACCATCCTGTGCAAGTTGCTCTAGGTTCTCCTGCTCTTGCAGGGGGGTTGGACTAGATGATCTCCAGAGGTCCTTTCCAACCCTTAACATTCTGTGATTTTGTGCTTCATCTGATTAAAAGCACCACTTCACAAGTGCTGAGGAAGCTAACAACAGTGCCTCCATTCCCCTCTGGTTTGTGTGTTTCTTCATAGCTTGGGCATCATCTCCTAGGGCAGCCCAGCCTCGGGGAGCCTCAGGGCAGGTCAGAAGAGCACTTTTGCAGTGCCTTAGGACAGGGACCATAGCTCTGACACTCAATATGTGGGAAAGCAAACCAGCAGGAGTAATTTAGGCTCCCTTCATGTTCCAGCCCAAAGCAAGCAGACCTTCATGCAAGGAAAGGTTCCTCAACATGAGCAAAGTGCAGAGAAATGTTAATTATCTTCACTGAGGCACAAGAGTTTACAACGCCTAGAAAAGAAGAATGGAAAGAACTAGAAATTGCCAGAAGAGCTGCAAAGAGGGAATTTTTCCAAGATGCAACTGAAAAAAAAATACCTGTACAATAATTAATTAAGCTTCAAAATGTCCCTCTGAGGTAGGTAAGTATTATTAAACAAGAACATACAGAATTAATTAAGGTTTCCGAGGAAAGAAAGGGCAGGGGGGGGGAAAAAAGGCAAAAAAAAAATAAAAAGCTGAACAAATTAATGCTAGCCAAAGGGGTAAGGAGAATAAGACTCCTACAGACAGAATCAAGGAAGAAACATATCTTAGGAAGAAAACATACCCATTAATAATGGAGCCATTATTGGAGCTGATTGCCAAGGCCTCCCTTAGGGAGGGCAAAGATCCCAGACTTTTGCAGGGAGGAGGAGGAGGGAAGGGCATTTCATCCTGGCTTAACTTAGCTTTTCCTTTATACTGCCATGCTGTCAAGCAATCACCTATTTTTCAGGCTTCCTTTGGGAAGTGTTTTAGGGAAGGTTGTAGGGATGCAGGCTCAGGACAGCATTAACCCATAGCATCAAGACCCTCCCCTCAGCACAGATATTAAGTACATTCATGGAGGTTCCATGGGTGCTGCCAATTTAGTATGAGAGCTATCACTGTCAAGAGATAAAGAGAATCACCAGAATCTTTTAATTCCAAAGATAAGTTATTCCACCAGGACATAGAAGGCCAAGCACCCCCATTAAAAACAAAAGCAACTTAACCCCCTCCCAAAAAAAAAATCTATGTGCAACTTTCTTGGTAAGAGGAGGGATAGAACCTAGTACATCAAGCACCATCATTTAATACCCTGAAAAAACAAGTAGGTGTACTAGGTCTGGCTGGGATGGAGTTACTTCATATGTTTTAATATCCTTCTATGATAAGCTCACCCACCTAGTGAATGAAGGGAAGGTGGTAGATGTAGTTAAGGATTTTGGGCTTGTCCAGTTTGGACAAAAGAAGGCTAAGGGGTGACCTTATTGCTCTCTATAGCTTCCTGGTGTGGGGAAGTGGAGATGGATGTGCTCATCTCTTCTCCCTGGGATCCAATGACAGCATGCATGGGAATGACTCAAAGTTGTGCTAGGGATGTTGAGAACGGACATTAGAAAGTATTTTATACTGAGAGGGTTTTGAAACACTGGAACAGCTTTCTTAGAATGGTGTCCCAAGCTTGTCAGTGTTTAAGAGGCATTTGGATAATGTTCTTCATAATTTGCTTGACTTTTGCCAGTTGGATTTGATGACCATGTTAGATCCCTTCCAACTGAAATAGTCTTCTCTTGTCTTGTCTTGTCTTGTCTTGTCTTCTCTTCTCTTCTCTTCTCTTCTCTTCTCTTCTCTCTTCTCTCTTCTCTTGCTTGTTTTAATCAGTTCTATGATTTTGTTAAAGAAAATGAGGATGTTTCTGCATTCTGTTACTCAAAAGCACAGACCCAAAAAAAGCTCCAGACGAGATAGCACCCCTAACCCCAAAACATTTTTGCAGAGTCTAAAAAGCTGCTTTTAACATTTGTGTTTTAACTTTGTGTTTCTATTTGATTTTATAAAATGCAGGTATGCTTTGCTTCTTGTTTCTGCTGTTCTTACAGAGTGCTAGATATGAGCTACATGTTGTAAATATCCTTCATACAGTGTATTAGAGAGCAGGGAGCCACACACTTGAAACCTAGACAGCCAGCAAGACTTTATTCTCAAAGAATACAAGAAACCTGTGTGGTATATGATGTTTATTTCAGGAAAGGAACTTTGTAAGATATTCCTGGTTTACTGAGGTCTGATTCTGAAAGAGTGAAATAATATTCTATTTAGAAGAGGTAAGCATGGATGTACTATCAGAGCCATAAAAGCTGGGTTTCTCTCCTTCATTCCTTAGCAAACCCTCAACTTCAGAAATCACAAAAGTATTACTGAAAATACTTTTTGAAGTCATACACTAAAGATTTCAAGGAAAAAACCAACCACTGGAAAATATTCTAGAGGAGATATTGGTTACTTTGATGTTTTCCGTGAAAGAAAGCAAATTGTGGTTGCACCTTCCAAAGCTGAAATTAGTAGCTTCTCTTGAAACTTCTAGTTGCAAATCTTTATGTATCCTTTGTACCAATCTGCATGTGTTTGCCTAATACCTTTATCATTTCAGGAATGATATGTCTTAGGTACAGTACAGCAAGATCCAGTGTAGTCTTTTGAGGAGAAAAGCTTCACAGCAATTGTTGAAATATTCATAATGGTGTAGAAATATTTAGGCAGCAATTTTTAAGCTTATTAGGTTCAGAAATATGAAATCACTTCTAGAAACACTGTTAAGAAAAATGTCTTCAATGACTTCTCAGTTCCTCCAGCAACACTTGGAGCTTAATTAATCTGAAAATAATCTTTTTAACTAGAGCTGACTCATAGAGAACAAATTTGTTTAGACATTTAAACCAGAATTCCAATTCTTATTAAACTCTGAAACTAAAATTATGTCACAGGAAACAGTCTGGTTAAAGCATCTAATAGGAAGAGGTAAAACTAACTGTAAAAGTATTTCTGAGGTTTTGCATCTACATGAAAAAGGCAACTGGAGTACACTGTGTAGGGGTTCAACTCTCTGCATTTTCAGAATATTTGAGACAAACCCAGGAAAGTGGTAAGCCAAGGAAAGCATAAGAGAGAAAGTGGCCTTATTAAACCCAGACAAGCCTGAGGGAAGTTTGGATTTCTCTTTCTATGAAATCTTAAAGATTGGCTCTAGGAAAACCTCTTAATTGCACAAGCAAAGCTTTCTTATCTTCTCCTCCGCTTTGTGGGTTCAAAAATGCCCTATCTAGTTATTTTTCTGACATGCAACCACTGGACAACTTAGAAGGAAAAAGGTGACCAAAAGGAGAACTAATTTTCCATTGCAGTGATGTTTATCAGTGTGATTGCAGAATCACTTAAAGCTGGAGAGAATGGTCAAGAAATGACCATTCCCATATGGAATCTGTATTTGTTTGCGACTTCATTTCATTTAACCTGCCAATAAATCAATGTATCCTGAATGACTGAAATTGTCCTGGGTGTTGCTTGTAGTTACTACCCATCCACCTTCACCTGCTTGTGTACCACCAGGAAAGATAGCCAAAGCTCAACTCCAAGCAGAGCACAGTGCTTGATGACTGGCAAACTCCACACACTATGGTAGAGAAAGAGAGAGAATCAGTCAATAGGAAACACTAAAGGAGGAAGTTGAATTTCTATCCTTTTTCAGAGCTCCCATTCTGAACTTGGAGTTAAAGAAAAGCTTTCTCCACTAAAATTCCAACCCCAGGATTCTTTGGAATAATAAAGCAACTGCTCTTATTCTCTGACAGCAGAGAGAAAAGACTGTTTGGCTTTTATTCTTCTCTGAAGTAAGCTAGAAGCTGCTTATGTTGGGAGATAGATTTCATTGCCTTCTTGGCTAAGCAGATACATGCATGCACATCTTTCATTCATTAATGTCTTTGCTCTAAAAAAACATCCTAGATCAAAGACTCTTGGCTAACCCCCATAAAGCTCACCTTTATTTGCTCTTAGAAATGGGCAGCTAGCATTTGGTTGAAAATCATGGAGCAGAGAGAGCAAGTAGGAAGGCCTGAACTGTGGCTTCCACTTCCATTTGTTTGAGTCCCACCATCTCAAAATCTGCCTAGGTCTGTGACAGCTTTTTCTGCTCTCAGAGTCTAAACCACATCAAGTTCACACCTAAAATTCTCTGTTTCTTTTAAAACATGAGTCTGGTGAGGACTATCTCTTCCAGAATACCTGGTGAGCACCCAGGACAGGCATCCCTGCATTTCTTATAGTACTGCATGGAAGTGAGGAGGAGTCAAGACTCGTGTGCTGAGCAAGAATATCTCTGTTCACATGAAAGTCATTCAAGCAAATAGCTGCTGCTGTTCCATTATTTGCAAGCATCAAGTTAAACTGGTGTCTGGCCAATGGTGGGGAAATGACTGTAGTCTTCAGTGTGCTGTCTTATATTCAGAAAATGTACATAGAGCAAGTGAATTTATTTGAATGCATTGGTCTCCATTTTTAGTCATTGCTATCACCAGTTCATGACAGTCATTTGTCACAACTAATTTAGCAGATGCGTATGTGTTCTCTCAGCCTTAAGTGTAAAGGACATATTAAGATCTTTGTAATAGCCTATGTGCCACAATTTTGGGGAACAAATCCATCCCTCTGCCATATTATATTAAAGAGTGTTCCATTAATAATGTTATATAATTGGTCATACCAGCTCACATAATAAGTTACTACAGTTGTTACAGCAGAAATGGAGATAGAAAGGAGCCTTACCTGACTTAAAGACATATTTTGGTTGCAGACAAAATGGATAACTCCTAACTTGGACAGCAGAAGCAGAGAATTATTCCTATAAGCTGTCACATCTGGGAACAGTAAGCAAAGAGGAATTGTTCCCTTAAAATACTGTCCTCATTTAGGAAATTTGGAATTGGGAAAAAGAAATTCATAGGAAGAGGTTCTACAAGGATTCTGTGTAAAATATCTATCTACTGAAACATTTAAAGATTTTAAAAATGCTCATTTTTCACAGCAGGACAAAAAAAAATGAAGCATTTGAAAATCTGTACTCAAAGAAATAAAGAAATTAAATGGAGGGTTATCAGCAAAGGTTGTAAGGTGCTGATTCAGAGAGATTTGAACTCGATTCTCACACGTGGGACATAAGGTCCCTTAAAAGCTATTGTGATCAAGCACCTAACTCTCTAGAGGTTCTGAAGCTGAGGAACATTTCCTGACAAAAGCTCAGCTGAAATAGTTATCCATCCATTTAAAAAACTGACTGTAGTTCTCAGCACTTCCTAACAAAAAGCTGAAGGAGACAACATTAACAGAGAAGAAGGCACTACCATTATACAGCACTGCCATCTTACTCTTCAGCAAAGTCCCATAAAGACATGAAAAATTGGCTAAGACCAGTAGGAAAAGGGAATCTGCAATTACTACTAAGGAGATTGGGGTCTATTTTCACTAACATTTTTTATCTCCTTCCTGTGTTTGGCTTGCAGGACAGCAGGGCAGTACTGAAAGCCAATTAATCCTAACATTCTATAGGAGCATTGATAGACCTGGAGAAAGCTGCAGATTTGCATATATTGTGACATCTAGAAGAGTCTAGGAATGTTGTTAAAGAAATTGGTGAGCCAAGAAGAAGAAAGGGATGACAGCAAATTCCAGAGTTGTGTCATAGATGATTGTGCCACAGTGCAAACCTGTTAACCTTTTATTTCAAATCCAGAGTTGATCTCCCCTAGACTTGCTTTGGAAAAGTTTAGGCATAATCTACTGTGTTTTATTATACATCTCTGTTTCTGTTTAACTAAATCATGATCAATTCAGGAAATGTCCTGAAACTTCTCAGAAATGTCATGTTTTCTATAATTGCTGCAATGGAGGAACAGGATCCAGAGAGAGAGAGAGGTTAATCCTGAGATACTGGTGTATATCAGCCTGTACACCAAACCCAATAAATTAAAGAAAGCCAAAGGTGAATCGTTTTTCTTGTCATTTTAATTTTTTAAAGGTTATTCACAGCCATATTTGGCCACTCTTTGCTTAACCTTAGCAGCAGTTAACCATAATGAGGCTATTCTGAGAGAGGAATCTGGGTGAAGGTAGCAGGACCTAAACCTGTATCCCATTTGGGTTTGAGACTTCTAGTGTTTAAAGAAAACTACTTTGTGTTGTTTCTTCTTGTGGGTCTTCGGGAAAAAATAATCTGAAGCCTCAATAAAGTTAAATTGGACTAGAAGGAGTCTGACAGCTGCTATATCCTGATGGTATCTTCTTTAGTAAAGAAAATAATGGTATTCATGTAGACTCATTATTTTCTGAAAAGCATGCTCTGGGGCCAGCTGAGAACTAGAAGCTCATGCTATCCATGTATTCTCACAGGTGTTCTTCCTGCAATGCCTGCTTTAAGAGAGGGTATTCTTTTATTCCTATCTTCACTTCTAGCTGCTCAATATTTAGTGACAATATAATGAAGATCATACATTACTGACTGCAGCCAGGTATGGTGCTGGAAAGCTCAGCCAAGGTTTGCTCCCTGAGGACTTTAACTGACCACTCTCCTAGCCCTAATGAATGGTGGCATATTTTTGTGATTAGGATTTATGTCTTTGTGGGGCTGATCTAAGAACAGCAAACTCATTTTTAACCAGTGACCTAAGTTACATTTGAATTCAGTCCTCCAGAAAATTAAATACCAGAGTGTTAAATTGCACTAGACTTTAGTCTATAAGGCAGGTTCTCATAGAGTGACTAGTGATCAAAATCTAATTAGTCTGTTTAGTGAGCCTAGCATGTTCCATTGTGTCTGCTAAGTCAAGAAATCATATCTCAGAAATTATGCACTCCTGTAGCATGCCTTATGAACACAGCCCTGTAGTTTGGGTCCCTATTCTCACCAGACTTTGCTTAATAGACCTTATATTTTATGTTTTCAATGAACAACTCATCCAGGGTTGAGCCAAGGGCTTAATCACTCTTAATACAATAAAGCAGCACTTTAAAATATTATTAACCTCATCTGTCTAGATTTGGAACTAATAGACCATTGTGTGTGTATTGTCTTTATCCCTGCCAGTTATGTACATATTTATTAATCCACTCTTCCAGAGGAAAAATTTCTAAAGGAAAACCAACAGTAACCTTCAAGTGAGCGGGCACAGGTTAGAAGGGCACTAATTAAATGTCAGCCTTGACAGATTAAAATTATGAAATTTAAAATCACCATGGAGCTCTTTGTCATTGTCAAATTAGGAGGCAGTGTGATGAGGAGCACGGGAGTGAATGGTTTAATGGATTGAATGGGAATGTGGCTTAGCAGCAGCCTTTTCTGGAATTCAGATCAGCCTGTAGTTCAGATCAAAGGCTGCTAGTTCAATTTCACATTCAAAAAGAGTTGGAGCTTACCTGCATCAGTAATAGATGTGTGTGTATGCATGTAGGGTTTGGGGTTTTGGGTTGTAGACAATGAAGACAAATATGTTTCATGAGAAATAATTTTTGCCCAGATGATTTATGCATTTAGAATAGAGGAGTAACATCATTTTTTCTATTATTTGGGTATTTAATAGGGATTTTAAAGTCAAAGTGTTTGTGCACTGCTCATTATTTGTTTTTGAATGCCATGTGGAAGATAGGGAATAGTTAGTGCTGGATAGGTTATGTTAAAGGAAATAAGATTAAACTCAAGTGAGCGGGCCATTTCCTAGCAATATCTGCTCTGATTACACATTAGGATGAATGCTGCTGGCTTCAACAGACTTCACACCAATACACATGAATAGTATTGAATAAAATGGGAAATGGTATGAATTAAATGTTAAATGGGATAAATAAAATGTCAAGAATCAAAATATTGTTTACATATAAGTTTGATTTATGGGGAAATGCACTTAAGTGATTGACACTGTTAAAAGTTTCATTTGCATACACTTATATATACACACTAAAGTACATGCTTAAATATTTATATATAGTAAGTAGTGTACACAAAGTCTTTCAGACGTCATTTGTAGAAATTCCAATGATCTGATTCCTGTAAATTGGCTCTGTAAAGTATGAAGTTATAATATTTCCCTTTCTTAAGTCCTTACTTGTGTGTTTGCAGAATTTTGTGAATGCCTTGCCTACTTTCTTAAACAAATCCGAGAATTATTACATTGCCATTCTGAAAAACTTCTAATAAAGGATCTCCTCATTCAAACATTATTTTGAACCTTGTAGAAGATGCTGTACAACAGAGCCTGAAATCAATAGGATTGGATTTTAAACAGGATCCTGTAGCCATTTAAACCAGTGGGAAGTGTTTTAAACCATTGGGAATCATTCTATTGAATTCAGAAGACGTTGGATCAAAGCTGAATTCTTTTATCAACATATCTAAATTTACATTACAAAAAGCGTCAATAAAAACATCAAGCCATTAATTGTATTTGTAATGTTTGAGTTGTTTCCTGAGACAGGTGATTCTTTATTACAAATTTATGCCAGGTAACTCTTGTCCCATGCTCTAGTTGCATCCATGCACTGCTTAAGGCAGTTCCAACATGGAGGCAGATGCCTTTAGCATGCTGTAAACTCCACAACCAAGACATCTACCTTCCACCTCAATGTGCACATGCAAGACAAGACTGCATGTGAGTCTACAACAGCATTTCTGGGGAGTGCTGCTCAGTCCCATCACATGAGATGACTCAAACACAATCCTAACAGATCTTGGATAAGTCACTGATCTGTTGCTCTCAGTGACAGCCCATGCAGTCATTGCAGTTCTTCAGCCATCACTTGGTGGTACTAGGAAAAGCTTCTTCACCCAGAGAGTGGTGGAACATTGAAACAGGCTCCCCGGAGATGCAGCCAGTGCACCAACTTTCACTGAATTCAAGAAGCATCTGGACAATGCTCTTAGACACATGACGTGACTTTGGGGTTGTCCTGTGTATAGAGAGGCAGGCACAGTCTGAAAATCCCTTGTGGTCTCCTGTGGCCCCTGGTGCCATAACTGTGCCCACAGCAGAGGGAGCATTAAACTCATTGCCCATGGGAAAGTGTGGGGAGTGATACCCATGTTCCTATAATCCTTGGATGGGTAGGATGAGCTCATTAGCCTTCTGGCAGTCATCCTAGGAGAAGGACAACTCTGATTCCAAACCCGGGGAGATGGAGCTCATTTAGCCCTGTAAGGCCTTCCATCTAAGAGGTTAAACCTCCATCCTAAGGACTTGGCTGCCAGCGTCCAAGCTTGCTAGGCCCTGGCAGATGAACCTTAGGACTAAAGGGTGGGTCCAGCTCTGTGCATGCTGTGTCTCACCTAAAAAAAATCCCTTGTGCAGGCTCGAGGGTGCTATCTGCTATCCTCTTTTTATCAGCGCGCTTGGAAAAGGCGCTGATGAGGAGCATGGGTGGAGCCCTCCCTGGAGCTTCATTCGTGAAGCCTAGCCATACATACATGTATGGAGAGGAATTGGACTTGATGATTCTTGTGATCCCTTCCAACTCAGGAAGGGGAAGAAGCCAGTAAGCACAGGCACCCAAGAGGAACACTTTCAAAGCAAGTGATAGACAGCTGCTATAAAACCATATTCGAGTGATTTGTCTCATGAGCAAGAAACTCCCTGGGGATAGGTATTCTAGTCTCTTTAACCATCTGACTTAACCCATGTGAACAGTTTTTCCTAGAGATATCAAAAGATACTGAATTTCTTCTATAAAACATTAGTCAGCATGGTCACTTTTTGGCACAGTCTGTAGGAAAGTATGGCATTAATGAAAGAACAAAGAAGAAAGCATAAAGCTTAGTTCTGTCATGGATTCTCCTAATTGCTCTCTGTAAACTAGAAAATACTTGTATTTCTGAATAAATAAATACTATTTGTCAGTATTGGCCATTAATTACCCAGTAGCCACTGAATATCTACATTTTAAAATTCAGTGATAATTTCTTCTCTTGTAAGGAATATTTCCAAGTTTGGAAAAGAAAGCAGATACTTCCACATTTAAATACATTTATATCCACATGAAGTTAATAAAAAATACCAGTCATTCTAAAGAGGTTATGATGCCAAATAAGTGTCACTTATTAAAGGCCTTTTCCTCATTTTTTCTCTTTTATGAACACTTCCTAAATTATTCAGAAAATGCCAGAGATTCCTCTGGAGTTCAAAACTCTCATTTGCCAGAGTCATGCATTATTTATCCATTCCAAAATATCACAGTGACACACATTTCCAGTACATTATCTTATCAAGGGGCACAAGACACTTAGAAGACAAAACTTTTAGTGCTGCTGTGTGTCAGCCTTCTGTTAAAGGGGGCTGACAACTCTCTCCTTGAGAAAAGGAGGTTGGTAAAGCTGTGTGAGAACAGAGAACTCAGTGATGCAGGTGGCCCCAGCCAGCACAGGAGACATCTACCCAGTTGACTGTTCCTGTGGGACTGTCTAGTGAAGTCTTTCTGTCTCTGGAGCTGCCCCAGGAGGGACCAGGCCTTTATGTAGCCCTTTACTCAGACCCACTGCCAAGGACGTGCAAGGTCACCTTGGGTTCTGTGTCAGTACAGGTTGAGCTGTGATATTGAGCTGTGCAGGTCCACTCAGGTAGCTCAGGTATTTCCTGCTGTGTACCATGTTCTGAACCTTAGTTCTGAAATATTGGCAATTCTGTGTGGCATTAAACCTCTGTTTTATTTAAGGATTTCATCTTTGCTCCCCAGGTTCCCACATTAGAATCCCTTTTCTTTGTTACCAGACTTCCAGGTTAGGGATGAAAGGATGAATGCTGCTTTTTGTTGTTGGGTTTTCTTGGTGAGCTATAGGCATTTCTTCTGTACTGCTACCTGACATGACACTGTTGGGCTAAGAAAGCAGCACAGACCTGAAAAATTGCTCCAAATGGCTGACCACCAGGTTATTAACCCGATCAAAGACTCTTAGTTGGTCAGAAAGAGAAAAGAGCTATAAAAGAGCAGCCAACATGCAAAAATAAACCCAATGAGGGTGAGGTTTTTATAATGAAAATTGGGGGTCATGAGCTGTGATTGTCACATAAGTTTCTTGTGGTGGATGGTGAAAAGTGATGCAAAAAGGTACAATTTTGTGGCTAACACAGCTAGTTGAGTCTGAATTCCTGCAGATTTGTGATACAACTGATCTATTATTTGACTGTAAATGACAAAGGCTGACAAGCTTTTCTTACAGCTGGGATATGCACTGTATTTCTCTCTTGCTCAGAGTCTCTGGTGTCTAACAAGGACTGAGTTTTTCCCTCAGTGGACTTCCTAGGAAGGTTTCTCTTCTGTATACAGCTGTTTGATTCAAACTTGCACAAAATTAGTATCTCTGAGACCTTTTCCTCCTGCCAGCTATGGCTGAAATTGGCTGGGGCATCCAAAATTATTAAGAAGACACACATAGAAAGAGACAAGGACACAAACATGGTAATTGCATAAGCTGCTGGATGAAAGAAAACCAAACCAAACATCATAATCATGGCCCAGGATGGAGAGATGGTTTCCTGTCCCAGTGGGTAGAGGATAACACTCAATGTTTGTTGTGCAAAATTATCCTTTTCAGATGTTCTTATACGCAGGGCAGAGCCATCTGGGTTCCATTATCTTCACCAGGGATACCAATATAACATACTAGGGCACTCAGTCCTTTTGGCATGCAGCAAGTGCTTCCTGCCAGTTACCCTTGGCAGCTGTCACTGGATTCAACCTACATAAAGAATCACAGACAACCTGGCTCAGGGAATTGGCAGTGGGACACAATGACTTTTTGTCTTCAAGTGACCTGAGCAAAGCTGGTCTACAATATACTTTCTTGTTTGGCCCACAGAAGAGAGGACAACCTGCAGCACTTAAAGTAACATTCATCCTCTCATTTCATCTAAGAACCATCAATTTAGAGATCTAAAATTTAGATGTATACCACAAATTAATCATTCACAGAATCACAGAATCATGGAATAGTTCAAGTTGGAAGGAACCCATTGAGTCCAACTCCTGGTCCTACATTAGACATCCCAAGAATCACACCACATGCCTGAGGGCATGGTCCAAGTGCTTCTTGAACTACCAAGACAGATGTAATAGGTACAAGACAGGAACATGTGATAGTTATGCCCTTCTGGACCAGCAGGTAGAGGTCAAGGAGGGTAAGCTAGGACATCCCTGCTGCCACTGGATGCTTCTTTGTCAGCAGCTGAACCAAACATTAAAGCTTCATCAATAAAAATAGACACTTACTTCCCATGTAGACACCAATGTGTGAACACACAGCTTCATCTGCCCTCTGAACCTCCCTCTAAGGCCCTGTGCAGGTATCTCATATAACCTCAGGCACCTCAGATAGCCCTGAACACCCATGCATGAGCAACTGAACAGAGCCTTCTATGTCTGGTTGCAGAGATCCTCTCGCAGGTGTATTGGTAAGGTGTGAGGCACACCTCTGGAACTGAGGAGGTTACACACAGCAGTGACTACCCTGGCATGATGCTCCTGTTTGATACACTTGTACTGCCAGCACTTTGCACAATGTAATTACATCATCTCCATCTGCTTCAGCATGGCATCAGAGGACCACTCCTGTGCTGTGAAGGACAGTCTTACATACTTAATCATTCGCTGAGGTTGGTGCTAAGTGACTTCTCTTCTAAGCAAGGATGCAATGACACTGCATTTCAAACATAAAACCTGAGTGTACAAATTCATCCAGCTGCCCTTAATTTGAAATATAGCCATTAGCAGCTGTACAACTGGGGACAGTGATCATTTTTATGATGTGTCTGTTGGTATGGCCTCTATTTTCTCTCTTCATCACCTGAGCTTAAATCTTCCTTGCTTTTGGAATGCTGTGCATGTGCAAGGTGTAATAAAGAAACTGAATTACCTCTCACCTCTGGAGAAGGTGAATCCTCCAAATCAGCATGGTGGCTATTGGCAGGCAGTACACATCATTTACATGGTGCCTGCCTGCACCCTGCTTGACCTGTGCATGAATACTGCAATTCACCTAATCCCTTATTGCTTGCCCAAACAAGTTTGATAGTTAAAAAGTATGATAATTGCTGCTGCTACCTGTCAGAGGCATAGCATCACACCACAGTTTGTGCAACATGGTGCTCAACTGGCAAGAAAATTAAAGAGTTAATAAATTCAGACCCATTATTTTTTACTAAAGGAGCTTGGAGATGTTTTCCTTTGGCTAGAAATTAGCTCCCACCCTCCTTTTGTTTGTTATTACACTTGTGGTTCAAAGCCCTCTACAAAAACAAGGTCCCACTTTATTATAGGACAGTCAGGTTCAGTGCACAGCTTGCAATAAAGAAATTAGCAAACCAGAAGCTGCAATTCTGTAGAAACACTCAAAAACGAAGAGGATTTAAAGTGACAAGATCCAATTAAATTTAATTACCCAAGCTGTATTTTCATTTTAACTGACACTTTTTATTAAGGAGCCACATGCACTAAAGCTAGAAACCTGGGCCAAATTGCATCCCAGTAATACAGTTATCTTATGCAAAATTCTGAGTATCTAATTTTCTAAAATGAAATTAGAGACATGGGGTTTGTAAAAGGTTCTCTTTGTCTGATACTATAAGATGCTGTTTGCAATGTACCTACACTACTGTATATCCATGCTACAGTAGTACCTGATGTGCCTAATACAAATTATTTTTGGGAGTCTTAGCACATCTTTATTATTTTTAATACAGAAATATTCAGTATAAGTCAGGGAGACTTAACAGCTGCAAAGGTAAAACTCCTGACAGCTAAAACATAAAGTCGTTATGACTTTGACATGAGAAAATTCTTCATAAATCTTTTCATTTTAGGCTTAAAAAGGGACATAAAGTTGGACCAAATTATTATTTTAACATCACCTGATTTGTCCCCATAGCAGCAAAGCACAACCTACTGGGAGACTTACACTTGGGAGCTCATTCCATGCCTCTAACTTTAAACTATGTATAGCTAAAAATCTGGAATGAAAAAACTGCAAGGCAGCAGATGAATGGTTAAGCAACTAATCAGAAAACAGAAGGGAACACATTTGTTTAAGCAAGTTCAAGCCAGTGGGAATAGCCTAGCACTCATGATGTGCTCAGAAATGTGTGAGGTTGCATGTGATCCTTTCCTCCTGAGTGTCATTGGTGGCTGTAAGTTCTGGAAGTGCCTGCTGGCAGTTCTCCCCAACAGTAGAATTAACACTCATAGAATCATAGAATCATAGAACAGTTACAGCTGGAAGAGACCTTGAAGATCGAGTCCAGCCTTTGTCCTAGCCCTAGCAACCTGCTAAATAATGCTCCCCAATGCAACATCTACCCTTCTCTTAAACACCTCCAGGGATGGGGACTCAAGCACCTCCCTGGGCAGCCTGTTCCAATGGCTCACAACCCTTTCAGCAAAGAAATTCCTCCTAATATCTAACCTGAACCTCTCCTGGTGCAATTTCCATCCATTTCCCCTTGTCCTATCACTCTCCACCAGGGAGAACAAACCAGTCCCTGCCTCTCTACAACCTCTCTTCAGGTAGTTACAGAGAGTGATGAGGTCTCCCCTCAACCTTCTCTTTTCCAGGCTAAACAGGCCCAGATCCCTCAGTCTTTCCTCATTCCACTGGGAGCAGGAGGAAAAGTGGCTGCACACTGTCCCCTTCTCCCTGGCAGAACTATTATTTCCCCATGAGTATGGCAGTGGTCCTGCTCAGCCCCTGCTTTGGTATGCACTGCCCCAGCTATCCCATAGAGCTCCTGGAAAGGACAGGGAAAATGCCCACAGGGGTGTCAGTAGGTGTCAGCTTCATACTCAGAAAACAATAAAGACAAGTAGAATCTGACTAACAGCCTGGGTGACTAACTAAAAAATACTTTTTGCTTTTCTACCAGTCTTTCCTAAAAAGCATCAATAATGGGGAAAAAATAAAACCAGTAAAACTAGCAAAACCAGCATAAACCAGTAATTTCTCTAACCTTTTCTAGTTTTCCTCTTATTTCTCTGTCACTTGTGATACCTTTCCACCTTTGAATACTCCTTAAATACCAACAGTATAGGACATCCCAACTAACAAAATTCCTTCTTACTCTTCCAGTTGAGGGATATTTAGTGATGTGCTAAAAGAGTTTAACCAAGATATCAAACATCAAGCAGACTGTCAGGAAAAAAAAAAAGAAAGAAAAAGAGAAGCTGTTATACAAGTCATATGCATATTAATTTTGTAGCTACCAATTACCTGCCCAATTACCAATTACCTCACGTCTCCTGCCTCTATTACCATTCAACACCCTTTATTGCCAATTAAAAAATTCACACATTTAACAACAATAGCTCAAGAAAAAAAAAAGCCAAATTCAGCCCACAGCCACATATTTGTTTCAAAGGATGAATGACTGGACGGGAAAAGCCCACCCAGCAACCAGTCACACACATACTGTGAATGGCTCTAAAGTGCCTCTCGGGGTGAGCAAACAAATCTGTGTAACTCTATCGTGTGTTGATTCAAAGCTAAATGCTGAGCAGGCTCGGTTGGCTCTGCCTGGCTGTGGAGGGTGTCTCATTTCTAGCACCAGGGAGGCTTAACAGGTTTGGAGTCATTTCCATGCTAGTCTGGAGAAACAACTACAGAAGTCTATGGAAAGCATTCATTGAGATTGGAAATTAAGGGGGGAAACGGCTTCTCTCGGCTGGGTGAAAATATGTCATCTAGCTGCTTGGTGAGGCTTGCTCATGGGTTGTCAGTGAAATCAGTCTTCAGATTTGATGGCAGGAGGAGATTTCCCCAAGCTCCAGACTGGCTGTGTTTGTTGGAAGGCTCATATGTGAGGGTTTTTTAACATGCTCCAAGATATCACAGAATTTTGGGTGTCAATGATATCTCGTACTTTCTTCTTGAGACACACTTTTTTGTGGTGCTTGGTCTTCTCCTGTAGGGCTAGGTCTGCACTGGCAACACAGCCAAAACAGGCATTCATGCTGCAGGCAGACTGGGTCTCATGTTTCAAACACAGAAGAGGGCAGTTTAGTTTTACAGTTGTTTGTGTTCTACATCTTCTACAGGACATTCATCTCCGTGGTGGTCACCTTGAAATCTACCAATTTTATGCACACATAGAAGCATGCAGGCATGCACCACAGATCAAATCAAATCAGACCGAAAATTTAACACATAGTTCATACTAAATGCCAGCACTTCATCAAACAAAGCAGGAGTGGGAGAGAATCCAGAGATCCCATTTGTTTGCCTGGTTAAGCTGTATTGCTCTGCTCCCTCCTCCTTTTTGCACCCCCACACCTTTTGTACTAATCTTCCCTACATCTGCTGCCAGCCAGGCCAAGCTCAAACAGCAGTGTCAATTTGAGGGTCAGAAAGGTCAGCAGTGACACCCGATTTAAGTCTTATTCACTCTGATGCTGTGACAAGACAGATACAGCCTGGCCTGACTAAAGTGATGTATGTTAAATTTGTTGCAAATTACTGGCGTGATGGATCTATTGATGACCCATTGCAGCTGTCAGGATGTCTCTATCAGTCTCTCAGTTACCCGTTCTCCTGCTGCTCAGCCCCATCCCCCTCTGCCTTCTCCCATCAAACACAAGGTTGCTTTATAGTCCCTGAGAAATTCAGGGTGCCAAGCATAGGGAAACAAAGCAGCAACATCTGCTGTGGACCTGAGGAGCACTAGAAGTCATTGCCAGAAGTGTAACGGTTTGGTGGCTTCCAGACTTGAGTCATTGTTCAAATTCTCATCATCTGGATACCTAGAGCAAACATCATTAATAACAGGGTTTTGAGCTACCTCTTGTCTTCATTCAAAGCATTGGAAGCCCAATAATTTGACCTCTTGTTTGAAGTTATCTTACTCATCTGAGAAACTCTTTGAAGGAGCAAAAGGCCTTGTTTTAGCTTTTTCTCTCAAGTAAAGCAGATATACAACTGATCCAGATTTTCCACTGAGAGAGCAGGAAAACAGAGGCAAATAGAGACTACCAAGGATGTTCCTTCCTTTTTGCCCCCTTCCCTTTGGTGCAATGTCATATCCACCTCNCTGGAGCTTCATTCACGAAGCCTAGCCACGATTACGATTATATCCACCTCCTCTGGATATGAAAGGGAAGGGCAGCAGCCCCTTTAGAGCAGGTCCCTCAAAGAATTATACCTTGCCTGCTGCCCATTGTGGTTGAGACTTCTCCCTCCGTGCCCTGTGGGAAGCAAGGTGTGTGTGGGAAGCCAGGTCTTTGCAGTGCTGTGAGGCTGATCTTGGGAGAGACATGGAAGCTTGATCTAGTGAAATGCAGTGAAATAGATGGAGATCAAATCCTCCCAAGTATCATAGATCATTTCTCCTTTCAAACCAACGTCCCTCCTAGGAGTGCTTGTTCTTGGGCAGGTGCAGTAGTAATTACAGCAGTACAGCCCTTCCACACATTTTAGCACAGATAGAGGAAGCCCTTAGTCATGATGATAAATTATATCCCATTCCATAATTACATTTATGGAGCATCTTATGCAAATTTCTTCTGTTTAAAGCATTTGATTTGTTTAGTTGTTTTTTGGTGGGGTTTTTTTGCATTAACTCCACTGTAGCTCTGAGGCATCCTAAGTTAGTTTTGTTCTTGCTTCTAATTATCATTAGTTCCTGCTGCTGCTGCACCTTTTGTTCTTTCATTCTGACCCACAGATTTTCATTTGTTTGGTCTAGTGTTCCAGAGATAGTTTTAATAACAGCTAATTACTTCACAAACAAAGGAATGGTACAACTCAGTTCTAATCCCTGTGTTCTTAGCAGTTTACATTGGCCCAGGTGCTTCTGCTCTCCTCTATTGGTTGTGCACAAAAAGAGATATTCAGGTTTGGTGGAGTGCAGTGCCCTAGCTGGAGAGACTCAGGATAGTCAGCGTGCAAAACAGTGTCTGGGAATCTAAGGACACACATCTTATGAAGGACTGTTAGTGAAAAGGGGGAAGAGAGGAGAGAGAAGTTGTATTGCTTTCAATTGAGGTTCTCACCGGAAGACCAAAGCTATTAGAATTCTAGCTTCACCAGCATCTCCAGCATCTTTCATCATGACACATATCTGACCTTTTCCAATCTAATCTGAGTAATTAAAACCCCAAAGACAGGAGAAGTAGCAAAGAAATCTAGGCCACTTCATTCCAGAATGAGAATGATGTCAGCCACTGTTGTGGTTCTTTTGTTAACTTTAATCCCCAGTGAATACTTGTTCATGGCAGAGATGAAACACTGACAACCAGGAACGACCTGAAAAAATAGTGGGACCTTCAGCAATCCAAATGTGTTGATAGAAATAAAAAAGAGGTATCTAGCTACATGTGGATTGAGTTGAGCCCCAAACTAGTATGAAATCTGTACCTAAATGTTATACTCAAAGCTCAGTGTGAGCCTTTAAGCATCTTACAGCATTATAAATCACCATGCATGGTATCCAGATCTACCTCTCCTTTATCACAAGTAATCACACCACAGTCACCTGGATGGTCCAGTGCTTGAACAAGAGAGCTCATCCCACCTCATGCTCCAGGAGCCATCAGGTGATGTTGAGAAATAAGAGACAGGAAAGGCAGAAGGAAATAGTTTTGAAAAGTCTGCAGCCATAGTTCAGTCTCCTCTGGCAGAAAATAACACGACTACAGTTGTTTGCATAAGGCCACCAACAGAGGATCACTTTGAGGCTCCTTCTTAGCAGCAGGCTTTCAAATCAGAGCAGTCCTATATATTTCTCTGAACTCCACCTCATCTTGAAAACTGACACCATAAGAGTCCTGGCCCTGCACAGCTAGACCACAGCTAAGTGCTGTAACTCAGCACACAGGAGTTAGGAAACACTGGCTGTCAGTGAGCACTGCTCCACATCTTATCAGCAAGACTGGGAACCATGGCTAATTTGTCTCCATGCTGCCTTCTTCCAAGCATTTAATTCATTTAATTGGATTACCAGCTTCAAAGAATTTGTCCTTATCTGTCATTCTTTTAGTGGCACTGGCCAAGAAGCTTAAAATATAACTTGAAGTTCTCAGATAAGGGAGCTGTCTGCACCCCTCACTCCCTCTTGTCAGCACATTCTCAGCATCCATCCCAACTCTGAGGAACAGCATCTCCTAGGAACTAAACACCATAGCAAAGCTCATCATCTTACACTCCAAGGACAAGGCATGTTTATATGGCATCATCTTTACATAAACAGAGACACTTGTGCACATATCCAACTTAGAATCTCTGAACAAATCTCCTGAAGTTAGGTCTCCTTTAAGGAAGGAGATGTCAAAATAAAAGAGATGACTGTCACCTTGATTAATGTTACACTACAAATACCAAAAGCTTTATAACAGAGCTGGATAAATACACATAGAGTTAAATGAGGGAGAATGGTCCTTTCCTCTGCTTTGGTGGGGCTTCAGACCAAAATGCTCAGTGTTGTTGAGATCAAGACACAAAAGTATAACCTTCAGCACCCGTGGAAATGCACAATCAAAGAGCAAAGTGTGTCTGCTTTAGAAGCACTTGCAACAACAGAGTGAAGGTGCTGAGGACAGCATGTTTAAAATTAAGTACAGTTGGTTTGGATCCCTTTGTATATAACCCTCACTTTCTGAAAACTAACAAGGTCAGAGCCTAAGGTGGCATGACTTTAGGCACCGAGCTCATTTTTACTTCAGGCAAAATTATAGTCATCCTCGTGGGTTTGCATCTTATTTATTTTCTTTTTCTTTCTTTCATTCTTTCTTTCTTTCTCTTGCTCACTCTTTCAATCTTTCACGCCTTGGCTCTTTTGTGTACTTCCTTGTTCTCCTCTCCTCTCCTCTCCTCTCCTCTCTTCTTTTCTCTTCTTTTCTCTCCTCTCCTTTTCTCTCCTCTTCTTTTCTCTTCTTTTCTCTTCTTTTCTCTTCTTTTTCGGAGTGGGACTCTGACCTAACAATACAAATCCTCTACTTTACCTTGGAATAGACAGACTTTAAAGTGGGTACACATGTAGGCAATGAAAAGAGGCTCTGGAGTAAAAATGATCCTTTTTTATGAAGACACAGAAGTATGGAAAATTATAACATTATGACTTACTGCTTGCCATTCAGAAAGGAATAAAAGTCTACTTTTTCCTTGGTTTTTTCCCTGGATGCCATAACTTGGCCTATAAATCAAATATGGATATTTTATTTTATTAGTAAGTTTTTTATTATGTTAACGTGTTTCTCATTGTATCAGAGAGCTCTATTTCTCTAATGTGGTCCAGAAGGCATCCAAATATGAAAGCAGACCCTGACTAACATGATCCAAATTCTTTTAAGCTTATTAAATTAGTGACATTTCTGTCATGTTAGCACCCTTTTGTATTACATTAGTGAAAACAACCCATGAAACTGTGATAAGAGAACTACTTATGCTGTGTGCACATTGTTAGGATTAATCAAATTACTGGTTTGAGGAACAACTTTTCTAGCAATAAAATGAGTAAAAATCACAATGACATTTCTAGCAGCTTGACCTCTTGTAGTATTGCCATTCATCATGTCCTGCAGCAACCTACCTGCAGGTAAACTCCTGAGACTAAATAGTATCCCTAAAGGAGACTGAAGTATTCTGGGGTGTAAAAGTTCTGAAAATAATTGCAATTTTTCTATTAGTAATTCCAGGGAATTTGGTATTGAGATGAGAACCACTTTCAGCATAGCATTTCTTTCAAGTTGCATGACCACATCTTGAGAGCTCCTTTCTAAAGTCTTTCCAAACAACAATGTAATGATGATTGGATTAAAATCCATCATGTAATAGTAATAGGTAATGAATATATCTTGATTAAAGCTCATCTCAGGTCAATTATCACAATAAGAGATACGAACAAAGCAAGCCAGATGGTCTGGTAAAGAATGTCTATAAATATCCCAGCCACGCACCTTCTGGCATAAAGTGCCAAGATCTGCTTCCCTTATCCACAGCAGGGAGCACCTTTCCCAGGAAATAATCTCTCTAAGCAGTTTGCTGAAACTAAAGTCCTTATTTGAAGGGCAAAGTGCAGCAGCAAGGGGGGTGTGTAAGAAATAAAGCTGAAATAAAATAGAAATGGAAATGGAGGTGAGTCCTGTGGTAGTGTGTCTCTAGGTGTGAAAAGATCTGTACAGTGTCCCCTCCTTGTGACTCTAATGCTAAGCAACCAAGCTAAAATAAACTTCCCCCAAAATGGTCCAGTGACAAACCAGAAAATGATTGTGTATGAAACCACTCAAGCTGTAACAAGACTAATCCAATGGGCAGTGTTTCAAATTGCTGAGAAGTTTGGAATCTTTTTTTTTCTTTGTCTTTCCTTGGGGCTTCTCCATGTGCTGTAACTTCTCTATGCATGGAGAGTATAGTTAGTATTTTCATTTGCTGCCTAAGTAGCAAATTACCCTGTAAACAGCCCACAAGAGCTGCTCTGTAATTGAATTGTAACTGTTGACTTTAGACATTTGGTATATTTGCTGCAAGAAGTAAATTTTCAAAACTTCATCTTGATGCAGTCAGACAAAATGAAAGGTAATATTCTTTATCTGCCACAGATTGCTGCAGATGAACTGCTTTCATATGAGCTTAAATAAGATTTAGTGTATTCCATCCTTCAGCTGGCCACAATTGAAAGTGATCAGGATCAATATAGCTGCCCCTTGACTGCAGCCTGGTATTGTGCATTACAATGGAGGAAATGGCTGTATTCAAAATTTTCCTGTGTCAAATTAATTTCCATGTTATCCCCAAATTCAATTAGATGGGAACCCCGTGTAACTAAAAAAGTGTCCAACATCCCTTAGTGACAAATTACAGTGCTTAGTGTGCATATCAAGGTGAAGTGTTGAGCCTTGCTAATCTTCTCACTAATTCTCAATTACCGTAAAATGAAGCCATAAATCACACAGACAGGGGATCGATGGAAATGTTGTTTTCAGGGTGATTGGCAGCCTCCCCAAAGGTTTTCTGTAAGTTGGTTTAAGGTTACCATTCTCTAAGGGGAGGGATGAGGTAGTCTTGCTCAATCTCTATGATATAGGCCCACAGGCCTTTTGGGGATAGTGGGGAGGGACAGCACCAATTTCAGCCCATCAGACATCCAATTTTTCTCCTTTTCATACCTGCTGTAGTAAATGAGAAACAAATTAAATTTCACTCCACTATCTCCACAGAAACCATTTAAATTTTTCATGGAAACTAAATTGTCCCTAGACAAATAGCCCCCTGATTCTATGAAAATATACTGGAGCGCTGGGGACAGAAATAAATTTGTGTCACTCTGGATATGCCATTCTCTGTAATGTCATTCACTGCTGGCCAATAAATGAGTCCCTCCTGGAACACAATGGGAAAGCCTTGTGCTCTGGTGGCTTTGCATTGTTCCCCCACTCTGGAGCGGTCTAATATTCTTCCTGTTATTAATTTGCAGCCTAGGTTTTACATTCATGAGGCCAAGATTGAAATGTAAATGAGGCACAAAATAAGTAGTCAGCAGTAGCCCTGGCCGAGCAGCCAGTGTCATAGACTCATGGACTTACATGAAAATAGTTATCACTCAGAGAGATTAGCAGCTCAGAACATCAATCACTGCTGCAAGGAAACAATGAATAAAATCGCCCCGACACGAGGAAGGAAATTACAAGAGCTTTAAAGTGGAAAGGGAATATGTAATACGGCTACCTGTTGTTGAAGCACTAAGATGGCTGTAATAAAAGAAGCTGAGCTCCTTCTCTCTCTCTCTTTCCCCCTCTCCTATTCCTGTTGATCGCTGATATTTAAATTGTGCCTTTTTTTGTCATCTCAATTTATCTATTAAATGAGCTGCAGCTCCTTGGCCAGAGGTATATGATACTTCACACTGCACTCAAATGAAGCCCACAGCTTTGCGTTCAAACCCTCTTTAAAAATGATGACACCCTCTATATCATCCAATCTCTTGGCAAACAGGTATATAAGGCCTGAGATCTCAGGTTTCAGGGAGGTTCAGAGGATGCTGCACCTCAGACCAGGAGACAAAGGTGGCTTTACTTCACCCTTGTGGTTTCCATTTCTCAGTGGCAGGGCAGTCTCAGGCCAGGTCTTCCTCAACAACCTCTGAACAGCTCTAAGGAGCTCTCCCAGGACCTGTCAATAACCAGAATCTAGAGAAGATTCAGCTAGTTGTCCTTTACTTCAGCAGCTCTGATCACCCTTACCGAGAAAGGAAGCACCTTGCTTGGCCATAGCCATCCCAAATTACTCCTGATGCATGGAGAACACCCAGGTGGATGTACTCACTGGTTTAAGTGGCTGTGTTGACCTTGGCCCACAACTTGTGTTTGGATAAACAATTGCTTAAAATGCACTAGCTGACACCCCTAGCTAGTACAGCATGATTTCTACAGTGGTATTAAGTGCATATTGCTTAGTGCTCTGAAGCGGTACATTTTCTGGACCAATACTTGAGTTGTATTCCCAAAGATGTTAGACTCCTCCTCATGTGTCTACCTCCAGAAAATATTTTTGCACACTTTCAGTTGCCATACAACTCTTAAAATTGTTCAGCAAGATATTAAATTTGAAACAGATAAAAATATGATGGCCCCCTCTTGATGCAACTGAGTTTGGCACTCAAGATAAATTATTTAAGTCTTATTGCCTTAGAGAGCACATTCCATGATACACCTTTTTTTTAAGATGTAAACAATTCTCATGCAAAGATATCAAAGGACTCTACAAAGCTGTTTATTTTAATACCAATTTTTAAAACAGGGAAACTGAGTCTTAGAGAAGTGGCAAGTTTTGCAGATGATCACACAGCCTGACAATGGCAGTCAGATTGGAAAGCAGAACTCCATTTTCCTTGCAAGCCACTAAATCATGCTGCCTTCAGAAATCACCTTCCCATTCCATTCCTCATCTGAAGGAAGAATTAATAGATGTATGTAAGACATTGAAGTAAGGGAGTAGGAAAATTCTGAGTGCACAATATCATGAATATTTCCTATTATATGGACAATGGACATTTTGGTCAAATAATCTCTGGAGAATCAGGACTGAGCTGAACAGAAATATTAGCATATCAGGGCTATTGTGTATCAGAGAGAGCAACACTTTCTTGGAAAGCTACTTTTTTCACAATAAAGATGCTACTCTTTTCATTGCATGTTCATTTTTAAAAGCACAATACAGCCATATTATACAGAGCAAGTTTGGAACAATAATGTGTCCAGTAACCTCTGTTCTGTTTCTCTCTGCAGAAGTCCACTAAGAATAATGCATAGAGCTAAGAAAAGGAGTTTGAAATTTAAGAGAAGCAAAAAGCCAGCATCAAATCAGACATTCAGCTGTGTACTAAAATGTTCTTTTGAGAGGTCAAGACATTGATCATGGGTGAGCTAGCAGAAGATATAGACCCTTAAACTGTTTTGGTTTAAAAGACAAAGTCAGACTCAACTTGTTATTGGACCTCTAGAGCCCCACAGCAGAGTGCAATCTGTGACTAAGGAGCAAGAGCAACCCATTTATACAGTTCCTGCATCCAGCAGCAGCTTCTGCTTTCAAACCCAACCTCTTTCCCTCGTGTTGCCATTGTCTTCATTCTTAGTGTCTCTGAGTATCTTTTTAATTGCTTATCAAATGGATAGTTATTGTGTCATAAAATCTTCAAAGACATTCCCCAGTCCTGTTCAGTTGGGGAGCTGAACTTTTATACAATGATGTATCACAATGGATTATGCTAATAAGCTTCTTAATAGCTCTAGCAGTGTTAACTGAGCACATTAAAACAAACTGGTCCTTGCAGTAGATTGGGGAATGTTTTATAAGGGACATGTGATCTAAGAGCAACCCTGACAAGGCTCGTAAATAATAGCAGCAACTGGCATGACTAAAGAAATACTCACCTAAATTATTTATATGTTAATCAAAAATACAGTTGTTAAAGCAATATCATTTGTTCATTGCTAATTGGTTTATGGATTTGTGATAAATTGCTTATTTGCATGCAGAGCCAACCCTCAGCCTTTTGTTCCACATTTCTAACCTTCAAATCTTTGCAGGTTCCCTCTCTGCAGCTCTCTTCCTTCACTAAAAGGATGACATCAACTTGTCTGGTAAAGTAGATTTTCAAGGTAAAGACATAATTTTCTTCTGCAATGTATGCAATATATTATTGCCATATATTTTGGGGAAGTCATAATATATCAGCATTTTCTGCTTGAGAGAGATTCAATTAATGCTATACAGTGCATATTTCTCCTTAACCTCCATCAGAAATTCTGCACTTTGAACATTTATTAGTAGTGGAGACAGTGATCTTGTTTCATTCATATATATCAAGCTGGGCTGTCAGGCATGTTATTGTGGGGAATGTTAAAATCCACATTAGTTATAATCAGATTGGGCTGGGTATAACCTGAGGACTAAACACACCTCTGGATCTATTGTGGGACAACCTAGACACAGAAGGTGATCCACACAAAGGTGAAGATGTGCCTGAACTTCTCAGCAAGTTTCTTAACTCTAGGGTTTTCAGAAGTACTCTCTCTCATTAAACACTTCTCTTCTTGTCTTTTGTTTCCCTCTTTTCCTCATCATCTTATTGCAACTCCCTGTTCTCCTCCCTGTTTTCCTATTTTCATTTCTCTCTGTTTAACACTTTTCCTTCCCAAATGCTGCCCTCCACACAACACAGTAACCTCAATTCCCAGCTCTCATCCCTCTTTTTCCAGCCTTACTACCTCAGACTGAAGTTTTTAGATGCAGGAATTTTCCTTATTTACTTCCATTCTTGAGGGCTTTTCCCTGTAAGAGGACTTCGACTTCCCTTCCCTTCCCGCACCTTCCCTTCCTCTCCCTTCTTGCTTTTCAAAGTCTTGTTACAGCAGAATCATGTAAGCCATGAATATAATTAAATGAAATTAATATTGTCCATCATCTTAGCACACTTTCTTCTGAACGAATTTCACTCTTCTCTCTCTTGGAATGCAAATAAAGAGAATAATTATTTCATATTTAGAAAAGAGATTCTTCAAGGAGGTGAGGATCAGTATAAGATTCCCAGAGATTTTTCACCTGTTATTGTTAAGAAGAAGTTCCAGATGTATGAACAAAAATAGGCCCAGTGAAGACCAACAGTTCAGGACATGAAAGCAAGATTTTCTGAGCAAAAAATAATCTGTAAAGAGGAGAACTCTCTTCCAGTTGGTCTCTGTGTATTGAATTAACCAAATCTCACCTTTCAAACATGTCCTGCACTCGACTGGCATCTCCCTTAGCTATCTCCTGAGTAGCTTCAAAATCTATCAGCTAACCTTCTATGGTTTTCTCTTTGGAAGCACAGGGATTGTAGTGCATTTTCCAGCAGCTGCAGGTCCTTTTGCTTTGGTATTTATTATCCACAATCTGTCTCATCCCAGCGAGACATGGATCACAGTCTAAGCCAAGCAAGATTCACAGGTACAATAAAGCACTAGCCCAAATCAAGAAAAAAGTGAGAGGTAACACAGGAAAAGACAACCAAAGATAATAGACCACTTTGGTGTGGCAAAACAAATTTATTACTAATAATCATTTATTATGTTATAATAACCATAATGATGATGTTAATAATAACAATATGGCACAGTATAAAAGGATAGAAAGAGAGAGCACACCACAAAAATACATCTCCAAAGGTCCTCTTTGATGAATGCAGAAACTCTGATGAAGTTCTTTAAAGTCCTTATTCTCTGCTGAAGGGCACAAAGAGAAAGGATTTCTATTTTTGAAGTGAATTAAGGCTGTAGAAACATGGCAACTGACTATGGAAAAACAGAATTTCCCACTGACCTCTCGCAGAAAAAGAAGGGAAGAGGTGATGAGGACTCTCCTCACTGAGGCTGCTTTCTCCTTGTCTCCTTCCCAAACCTCACCTTCTCACTTCTCAGGGTGTTGCTTGGCCAAAGAAAATGGCATAGGTGAGAGTGCTCAGAGGTGTGCATCACTCATGTGAAAGATGTCTAGCAGGAACCAGTGCCCAAGGAGGGAGTCCAGTACCTTCTGGTATGACTACCATTAAGTTAAAAACCAACAACCATCAGTAGATTTCTGCCTGTGAACAAAACTGGGATGAAACATGGAAGAATTCCACTCTTGGTTAGTCTGATTGTCAAAGAAGCAGCACCCAGAAAGAATCAACCAGCTCCAAGGAATGAAGTGATCTGTTCCCATTATAATCAGGACGCAGAGCCTGTGCTATCTCTGGGAGCTCAATCTAAATAAGGCCCTATCCTCTCCTCTCTTTCACATTATGAATAAAAACATGAAATTAGTTTTATGTCAGAAGAACAACCCTTAAGACACTTGTAACTTATAATTATAATTTCTAAGCTGTTTGGCTTGTCACTATCAAGGAATTCATAGCCCAAGACTTCCAGGACTTTATAGGCTGAGACATACTGTGCTAGCTAGAGAAAATTAACTATGAATCTCTCATCTGCATCCTGATTTATTAACTACAGTGAGAAACAGAAAGTAAAAGGAGGCACTGGATGTGCACAGCCCCTTAGCATGGAAGAAGCCATTAGCTGTGTTCTGCTCCTAGTCAATCAGCTGCTAGCAATGGATAAATGTTAGAGATTTCTTGCTGCAAAACATGTAGGTTTTTTCCTTGTAAATAAAATATGTGCAAATATCTGCAAATAGAGCAGAGCTGGCCAGTGTCCATTTCAGGATTCTACTGGATGCACAGGTAAGGGAAATTCCATTGCCTTGCTAAATCTGCCTGGAAAATGGTAGGATCCTCTGTGATGTATTTTGAAAGGAACATATTTTTTACATACTTTGAATAAGAAGCTGAGAGAGATGGCTGACCACGTGAAAAAAAAAACAAAACAAAACAGGAATTGAAGTCCATTTCAACTTCTCAGCTTTCATCATAAAACAGGAAAATAAGCTACAAAAATAAAATGTTATTTAAATAAAAATTTATAACAAAAGATTGCACAGGCAATCTCTACCAAAATTTTGTTCTTCCAAAAAAGTACTTAACTTGTCAGGGGTACTTTTCCTTAACTTTTACATTTTTTCAAGATTCTAGTTTCCTTCCAGCTTTGACATTTTCTTCTTAGAATACCACCACTGAAATTCCATCCTTTGTTACCGTTTTGAGGCTTTAAAGGGCTCGTCTGTGCTCCTGATTTTGCTTTGTGGGAGGCAGAGTGATGTTTTTTTGGTGTCAAAGTCAGCTAGTTCCATTTTGTAAGTGAAACACTTTATAAAAGCAACACAGCCTGGCTCTATAGAATGCATTAAATGATAGGATATTGTCTCCTAACTTAGTTTCCTAAAATTAAGGCAGGTAATAATCATTCTCAGCATTTTTGGATGGAGAAATGAGGGCACATGTTGTGGAAATGGCTTGCCCAGCTTCTTTTATGGTTCTGAGTACCAATGTCAAGAGGACATAGATCTTGTATTTCTAATCTAGTCTTTGTCCCCTGTACCCTGCAACAGGACCCCATCATCAGAGGTAATACTTTACTGGAGTTCCCATATATTCTTCTTTTTTCACAGTTTCTTCATGCATTGTTTCTTTTCAGCAATGTCACCTGTCTTGCTTCTCCCCCTCCCCAGCCTGGAGTTTCATGATGCATTCCTTTACTGTTTCAATTGATCAGAAGTGGGGCAAAGTCATAAAGAATAATCTCCAGAATTTCAAAGGTTATGATTCCATCAGATCCATTTCTAAATCACTCACAGTTTTTTATTTTGCAAGGTCAAAATCCAAAACCAATAATTTGCATAATTGAATTACTGTTGTGCCACTAACATGTAAAAAGTTATCATTAAATCTGGGTGACTGACCTTAATTTTCCTTTTCTGTGAACAGAGCATTTCTAAACTTTTAATAATGCTGATGTTCAGCCAAACACAAAATAGAATTTGGAATCAAATTTTAAGGAGCTGAGAAGTGCAAGTAAAAAGAATATTCTTGACTCTGGTATTAAAAATAGCTCTTAGAGTTTATATTGTCTAGCTATGAAAGAGTTAAACAGCTGATCACAGATTTGTGCTATATATTGACTGCACCAGATTAAAAGTTAGACTTTATTTGTAGCATAAATCTGGTAGATGAATATGTAACCTACGTCCTTCTTTTATTGCAGTCATTCAATGCTCTGCAACTTTCACCTCCAGGATGCTATCTCCATATTTCCCTCCATATTTTTATATTCACAGAAATAATCCCATTAGTTGCTGGGTACCTTTTAGTAACACAGTTTTCTTTTAGTAAGTAAAATGACTGCCACTTTCCATCATTTCTCCACACTTAGAAAGACAGTAAAATCTTCAGAGCCACTGTGTCTTTCTCCTGCTCGCCCTCACCCACCTTCCCTCTAGAGAAGCAGATGTTTGACTTGCCTCCTGTAAAAGGCAAAAATTGAGTTACAGCTTCAGAGTGCAAGATTTGCAATGTTTGCTACAGTTTATTAATGTTAACCAAATAAAAATGACATTAGTGGAAAAGATCTACATGATATCTCAGAACTCCCAAGATTAGGCCAGATGGTCACTTCTAACTGCTCTAATCTAGTAAGCTCTGTTGAGAGACAGGCTATTGATTGAATTTCTGACTTGAAATGCAAGCCCCATATCTGCACATGTCCACAGTGATATCAGTTGCTTGAAATCCAATACAGAGGTGTAGATTGGGAGATGATGTTAGTTGCTACCTATTAAAACTGTCAATTCCATCTGTTGTCTAACACTTTAAAATACTGAGTGTTGGTTTTAATAGATCACTATTAGATTAAGAAGCCATATATTAAGGGTCTTACTAGCTGAGGAGCGTGGGTAAATGTGTAATTAAATGACACAAAGGAAAAGGAACTCTGTTGGCTGGAACTGGCCCAAATTAGCATTAAGCAGGAAGGAAAGGCTGTGATTTAGGATTTCTACAGCTGCCAGCCCCCCCTTAAAAATGAATAATGTGCAGCCCTATTGAAATTCTCTTTACAAGCAAGTATATCATGATTAAAATGTGCATGTGTTGTGAGCATTATGATTATCCAGCTTCCCGTGCCGCGCTTCCACAGGTACTCCAGCCACTGTGTGCTTCTGCCAAACTGCTCAGCTCTGATGACATTCCCAGAAGGGCTGTCTCAGATGGCTGATGACAGCCTCATCAAAGCCATGTTTCTGGAAAGCTGCAGTCCTGAATGTTCCATATCCCCCTAGAACATAGGTTTAAACCAGGCTTGGGGGTTCTGGGTTTAGGTACAGGGTGGTCACTCAACTTGCTTCTTCCCCACCAGCATCTCCAGGCACTGGCCAGGTACCAAGGACTTAGAGGGAGGCAGGGTGATGGACAGCCTCTTCCAGTGTTGCCAGTCTGACATCCAGCAGTTGCTGGTGCTTAAATGTAATGGGAAAAGCAAACTGCCCTCCTCCAGCCATATGTAGCTATATGACCACAGGAAAGGGAGAGCTCCTGCAAAGGAGAGGGGAGAAGAGAGGCAAAAATGTGGGAAGGAATTCTAAATGCAGACACAAACAGAGATAGAGGAATTCACTTGTTTTATAGCTCCCAACACTTAATTGTAGAAGCAAAATGAACATAGCTAATATGCTGGAAGAAAAGCTGTAGGAGTCCTTCCTGGAAAGGACCTGGAAGCAGATTTATCATAAAAACTGATGGTCTATTATTCTCCTAAATTTTCTCTAGAATAAGGAAGTAATCTCTTAATTACTGACCCAAGCTGGACTAATACCTCCCAAAATAAAAGAGAATTTAGGCTAGGATGGGAGGGGGTTGTGGTCTTTTTGCATTAACTTTCAGAAGGCATTTTCAGCAGGAATTTTGAGAGCAGTGTTATGGTGGCCTGTGGAGGATGCAGAAAAGGTTTCAAGAGACAAGAGTTTGGAAGCCACTCAAAAAATTCTGTTTGCAAACTACTAGTGAGCTGTAGTCAAAACAGCTTTATAAATTCCCTCAATACACCACAAGAAATGTTTTGGAAACAGAAAGTCTCTTCATGTTATTAACCACTACAAGGTATATGAAACATTCATGGAAAATGAATGTTAAGTGAAGACTCCAGTATACTCATAGAATACAAATTGTGAATTCAGAAACACTGTATTCCCAGAAGATACACAATTTGAAGAATTATGCTCATTCCAGCTAGAAACAGAGACAATATTGTGTGATGTAGCTGATAAATTAACCAGCAAAGGTCCAGCCTCATGCATCAAATACTCAAAACAAATCTGTAGGACCAGAAAGATTTCTGAGTAGCACTAAACTGCACAGAATAACAAGTTATCTTCAAGAAAATCAAAAGTTGCTCTACAGATGATTCACCAAAACTATAAAAATTCAGCAAATGGATTTGTATACTCAGTTCTGCTTACCCTGGTAAGAGCAGAAATTGTCCTTCACAAAAGGAAAACCTTCACAATCCCTTTCTGGTAGGTTTGAAATGCTTGGTGTCACACAGCAGTACAGATGTAGTAAGTATTCCAAGTATGGAGATCAGCAATTCTACTCTTACTGTGGCTTTCTTTTAAGGAATTATGATTTTCCAAGCTGGCTACTTTGGTGGGACTCTCCCTGGTATGACTAACACCACCAAAACCATCAACAGAGCTTCTATGGTGAATTTTGTAAGAGCTAAATCTTTATAACATGACAGGATGGAGAGAGGATGGGTGTTTCAAAGCTTTCAGCATGCTTTAAATTAGAAGTGGTAACTTCCATTCCCTCAGTGAGCCACTGAAAAATCCTGCTTCACAACCCAGACTTTATCCAACAAGATAGGAGGAAAATAGTGGCTGTAATAAATAGTTCTTTTAAACAGATAATAGACTTTCTGAGCAATGCTGCCAAATGAAACCTGGGAAACAAGTAGCTAAATATAAAAAATATTGGTTTAGTATAATTTTTCTCCCTCCCTTCTCCAGCAGAAATGGCATTTCAAAGAAGGAACCAGCACAATGGCTGAATCTGAGTCATGGCAAAATGTTTGCTAGAGCTGCAACGGCTGATGAAAAGTTCTTTGGAAGAGGGTGGATTTAGCCACAACATAGATGGGAATAATCACATAAACATAAGCAGCTCAGGTTGCAACTTATCCTATGACACACACCACATACTGTGGGGTTTCCAAGGTTTACTCCCTTTCACTTACACCCAGGACTTCTCAGCCACCAGTTAAGACTCCTCAGTCCCTCCAGGACTTGATCTGCTTATGAGTGGATTTGTGTTTGTGTCCTTATAGGAATCATATGCTAATTTTAAATAGAAAGGAAAGCAGCAGTTGAATTTCCAAAATAAGATATTAGAGGAAACATGATAAGGGAAATCACAAATTGAGGACGGAAAAAAAAATTAATCTAATGTATTATAAACTAATTATAGTGAACTATACACACACATGTATTTACAGCAAGCTGCAAAAAACCAAGACATACTATTTCAGCAGAGCAAGGAAAAGAAAGATCTTGAACACTGCGCAGATGATTAAGGGGATAGCATAAAATATATGGAATATTCTTCTGCTAAAATACACAGAGGATTCCATTGCTATTGAATTTTCACCAGCTGCCAACTTTGCTAACACTGTTAGGAGAACACATGGATTGGGCATGCTTCAAGACTAGGATCAAGGGGGAACCACACTGCTGACTGCAGAGTCTTTATCCACCTCTCCCCAAAATTGTCCCTAATCCATACTCTTTTGCTATAGTATTTTCCAGCCTCAGCTCAGAGCTGCCAGTTCTTTCTAGTTGGAACAGTGCTGGAGATGCAAGTGTTGTATCAAGGGAAGAATAGAAAAGGGCTAAGAGAAGGGTGGAGGGGAAGAAAAAGAGACAAGGGCAGCTGAAAGCTCTTTCCTATTTCGTCCTCACACCCTTCCTCCTCAGGTTAAGTGCACAATATTGGAATTAGACTTTGATAAAGGATACAGCACTCAACAGCCTCTACAGAGCACAGGCTGCCTAGTGGGAACCTCTGGTGCAGACCAGGGTAGAAAATCTGTTGTCTTTTGAAGAAGTTTTACGGAGTGCTAACCTCTCTCAAAAACTGACCACAGGGGCCTGCTCCTCAGTGCTGGGATAACTGACTTTCTGCTTTTGCATAGTAAATAACATCAAGACAGTTATGTACCTGTCCTTGCCCATCCTTGTGCCAGTAAGATTTACTCCATAAGTAGTGGTTACTGAGCCATGTCATGAGGAACTTCCAAGCTGGCTGGAGAGGGCCTGTTTGCAAAGGCCTGCAGTGAAAGGACAAGGGGCAATGGTTTTAAATTGGAGAAGAGTAGATTTAGACTGGATATTAGAAAGAAGTTCCTCACCATGAGGATGGTGGAACACTGGAACAGGTTGCCCAGGGAGGTGGTTGAGGCCCCATCCCTGGAGACATTCAAGGTGAGGCTTGACAGGGCTCTGAGCAACCTGATCTAGTTGGGGATGTCCCTGCCCAGTGCAGAGGTCCCTTCCAACCCAAACCATTCTATGATTCTATGTCCATTTTATTCCCAGTATCTTCACTTTTGGATGAAGGAGAGGGTGACCTGCCTAACACAGACACATTGAGTAAGATTGTCCTTTCTAACAAGTTATTGCAACCACTGTTCTTTTGGTAAGTTATTTAGGTTTACTTATTCCTAGTATCACTTAGCACAATTTTTTTCTCCACTTATATCATTATTGTAACAATAAGTGTCACCGATGCGGCAGCAAGAACAACCCAGAGAAAAGATTGCAACTCATTATCATTCATTACTGCAGTGAAGAGAGATTAGAAACATAATGGAAAGTGAGAGAAGATGTACCTTAGTGTCACTTACCTTGTACTTTGCTCAGAGCCAGCAACTTCCATGGGCTGTGATATGACTCCCACAGGCTGTGATATGACTCTGTCGCTGACTGCCCCTTGGTACCTTGAGTGGGTCACTTGACCTTCCCATGATTTCATGCCCCAGTGTAGGCTTGGATAAAAAGTACAATGACATGGAAATCTGGTGTTGTCTTTGAGGAGAGCTTTCCTGCTTTTGCAGCTCTATTTTTGAGCTTATGTAGATGAAGCTGCTTAGTGAGTTATAGTTATTTAATACTTCCCATTATAAGATCTCATTTTCAGATGTTGTAACTTTGCCAGATGCTAATAGTCTGAGTAAAACTCTTTCATGTTGTGTGACTGCCACAGTGTGACAAAAGAAGTAGCAGTAATGTGTAGAATTTGAAGAATCATTTCTAAAGATGAGGACTTTCTCAAGGAAAAAAAACTGGGGTTTGCGATGTTAAGATAATTCTTCCCACAATATCATGGACAAGCAGTATGATATTTGCCAGGAAACAACACCTCAGCTGGAAGCTTCTCTTTTGCCACATTCAAAATCTGAACTCTTTTGGCCAAATAATTCAGTCTTGAAAAAAATCTGTTTGCTAATATTCAATGGAGTGTAATTTTAATTCAGAAGCTAAGTTATCCAAAACTTTCCATCAACTTACAGAATGTCCTACTTGTCTCATCAGTCTGACCAGGCTGAGCCAACATGGGGTGGCCACAGGGAGACTGAGTATACTTCCTCCCCCTCACAGCTCTTGTGTATGACAGAAGTGCCTGTGTGTTAGCTCTGGCCCAGGGAAAAACTTACTCTTCAGTATCTCAGTCTGATGGTGGCCCTTGGTTTTTCAGTAGTACCTCAGCTGTGAGAGGAAGAGGAAACTGGTGAATGCTCAAATGTTTTTCATTTTCTAGGCTTGCTACAGTCACACATTAGCTCTTATTACAGCCAGGAAGAGTAATAAGTCCAGATTCCAACAACAAATAGGTTATAAAGTTATTGTAGGAATGAAACTATGAACGTGTCCGTATTGTAGCTGAATGGTGCAATGATAGGATGTGAAAATATTTGACCTATTCTTATTTTATACCAAGGTGTCATACGCTTTGGACATCTGCTACAAGGTAGACCCAAGGTATTGGTCATGGTCTGTATTGATTCTGGATGTTTTGTCCAATAGCTTAAGGACATACTGCTGCATCATCACCTTGCTGCTCCAGTAATACAGCTCAAAGCAGAGCCAGACAGCATCAATATGCCAAAATTCCTCTTCTTGGCTGTTATACGACTTCACCTTCTGAGGCCTAAAGCTTTACCTACTTAGCCACAGGTTTCTCTGACAGCAAACTTGGGATACAATGCAAGCTATAAATATCCAAGTAGCGGATGCGCTATGTGAAGTAGAAGTTTATCTGTGAGTGCACATACCTTGAGTTTTGCTCTACTGTGTCTACACTGATTCAGCTAGACTACCTAAATTAGTGTTAACTCCACTGAATACTTCTGCTCTACAGTATGCCATCTAGCATGGAAAAAGACTGTGCTCAAAGACCAAACTACTAGAGATGAGCTGGATGAATGACATGCAGCATGCCCTTTCCTTCTCCAGTCAAAGCCACTGAGAAATAATCTGCAATAGTGTCTTCCAAATGCAGGAGCATTTCCTGATCTTGGAAACCAAAGCTCCAAAGTCACTAAACAGAGACATTCACCTTCCATTTAGGATTTTCTGAGGGAGAAGAAACACAGACTGAGCCTGCTGAGAAGTGAACATCAGCAGGTTTTTCAGAAGCTCTCAGTGTGTAAGTGGGTGGTGATTCTCCTGAGAGCACAGCCAGATAAGTGCTGAGGTTGTTGGATCCCACTCTCATTATAAACTCATATTTGGGAATGGTCCAGGACACTGACAAAAACCTTTCTTTAATGTGAAAATGACACTTTCCTGAAAGCTTTCTATGGGAAAATTCTTCCTACAACACCTCGTAGGACACAGTGAGTCACTGAATTCAGTTCCTTCTTATCCCTGACAATGGCTGCTACATGATCTCCTCCACAAATGTATCAAAGTCCATCATACTATTAATTAAGGTTTTGATTGGGGTTTTCTTCCCTACTTATCCTATTAAAAGGACGTTCTACAATTTAGGTAGAAGTCTTTGAATTCTTATGCTAGTTGCAATGAAATTTCTGTTAGGAAAAGGTTCATAGACTCCACGTTGAAATTTCTCATCAAATTTCTGCTAAGATAGCAAATAGTTTACTGATGAATAAGTTTGGATGTTGGAGGCAAAACCTAAGAACCTGATGAAGGAGGCAAGTTCTTGATCCAAAGAAGGAAAAGCATTATGCCAGTATTTCCTTCATCCCAGGGAAGCTGACTCAACACCTAAATGTTTTCCTAGGAGGATATGAGGATCTTTTACCAGTGTAGGGCTTGGCTTTCCAGAGTCCTGTTTGCTTTTCCCTGCATGAAGATGGAGTATTTGATATTCCAAAATCTTCACAGACAATTGTATGGTTCCCCATTTACATTCATACAGAGCAACAAAGGAAGAATATTGTCCACGCCAAGCTTCCAAACACTGGACCTTCAAAATCATGACTAGCTTAAAATTCCCAGTCTTTCAAAATAACATCATTGAGGTTCTTGTCTCATGGATTTGACTTTGCACTTTTTGGATTAGAAAATTTGGTTTATTAAATAACAACTGGTCTTCTGACTTAAATCAGTGAATTTAGGGCTTTGAGTTTTATGCACTCCCAACCTAATTTACAAGGCTGGTTCAGCCTGCATTGCAGAGATTTTTGGAGACTGAGACACTGAACAGCTTCAGTAACTGTATTCAGAGCCTTGCAGAAAAATATTGTATTTGAGAACTAGTGATCTTGGACAGGCTATGTCTACTCTCCTGGCCTCACACTTAGGCCTTGAGAAGCTCATACTTTACATGAGTAGCCATCTGCTGCAGTGCCACATGCTGGCCTGCATTGCACATTGATGGGGTTATGGCAGATATAATCTTCCTACCTCTCAGGAGAAGATCCATCAGTTTGTTTGTTTGTTTCACAAACACCACAGTGTGAGAGGAAGAAAAAACCTCTCCATGGATGGTGTCTGCACAGCATGCTATGGGAAAATCCATCCAAGATCCATTGATGCTGCATGAACTCAGGGTTCAGTGTCTTAAGTGATGTAACATTTACTCATTATCAGTAAGCCCCTTTTTGTTTTACCTTGTGAAAGTGGCTATTTTATTATGCCATTTGTTGTCAGGACTTCCTTGCTGAGATCCAGAAAAAGCCTTGCACTGCATATCCCTCCCTGGTGAGAATTCAGGAAGCCTAAAGACATTTGTGCCCCAGTTCAGTCCAGGAGCAGAGGTCTCCAGCTTGCTTCCTCTTAAGCAGATGTGGTGAGCTGTCTTCAGTCCTGGTGAACAGCCACCAAAGTGGACACAAAAGTCATGAATAGCTGTGTTTAAAGAGCTGATGCCTGTCATGAAACCTGCTCTTCTCTGTGCAGATGTGGGCAGCACCCCTGAATACATGAGGTAATTAAGCCAGTTAATAGAAAGGACTAGTAAAATGTAATTAGTTTAATCTAAAATTGGTCAGGTCATAAGAGGTTTCTGGTTTTGGAGGTTTTTTAAGTGGTGTTTGTTAGAGAAAAAAGCTACTGCTATTACAGCCTTTTTGGAAATGAAGCACTGCAGCTGCTAATGCAAGCTCTAATTAAATGCACAAGTCTGAATTTGATATTTGCTGGTGTCTCATGTCATTCCTGAACTCAAACTGCAAGACAGACTCAAACCTGACACCTCTGGATCTTTCACAGAATAGTCTTCCCTCCGCACAGACTCCTCTGTCATCAAAAATGTGCCTCAGATATTTGTGTGGGCAATGGATGGAAATGGAACAAGAAATAAGAAAATATCCACTGTTAACATTAGCCTGGATCTTTTGCTTAGTTGGGAGTTAATTGCCAAAAAGTTTTTATGGCCTATCTAATTGGCTCAGTCATCCTTCTATGCCATGAACCCTTACCAGACTGCCAGCCTGCCCTGAACTCAAGCAGAGGGGTAAGAGCCCATCAGTTATTTAGTATGTGCTAGGAGCAGGCATTTTCTTTTCACTCCATGTGAAAATAGTTAAGCACAAGGAAAGAGTCCCACCCCTCCACTTTGCAAAATGATGAAATTAAGTTTTCCATACAGCTACCAGGGGACTGCAGTAAATTACCCTGGTAACAGAGTTTACATTGATTCTGAAAAAAGCACTTGTCCATATGTAACAACGATAACCTTTTAGAAGGTTTGGAAAACAAATCTGACACCCCATTAAAAGGCAAATGATTTTTTCTCCACACAAGAAAAAGAAACTTTTAAGACATAGAAGGCTATTAATAAATAATGGGGCTTTTTTTTTTTTTATAGGGAAGGCTGACATGAAAGCTTACGCTATAAACTGTATCAGAGGCAGTGTTTTGACTTGTGTGGTTTATTTGTCAAAGCAGTGAGATGGGATCTCATTTTTATTAGCTGCACAAAAGATATTTTATTGAATGTCAGGTCGTAATTTGATTTTAAAAGGAATAGAAAAAAAATGACATTTGCTCGGGTACGTAAGGCTGCAAAAACATGATAGTCATACTAACCACTAACCACAATGAGGGGTAATAGAAGCCCTACAAAATATACACTAGTGCCTTAACCAATGCAAATGTGTGTTTTCAGATTCCATGCACCAGAATCTTTTTCCTGAATCCAGTTTCATTTTCAACTGTCAGAATAATATATGAAAAATATATGCAAGTTATTAAATTATGTATGCAAACAACTAATGTAAGAATTAGATTGGAGAAGGACAGCTTTTAATATTTTAACATTTGTCTTCACTCACATAGTTCATCTCTTTACAAGGAAAAGATCACAGCTGAATGCAGTACAGAACAGTGATCAATACCTAGATATAGAAATGGGAATAAAGAGACACAGAATCATTGAGGTTGGAAGAGACCTCTAAGATCATCAAGTCCAAACACACCTATCATTCACATGCCACTAAACCATGGCCCTAAGTAAAGCATCTAAATGTTTTTTAAATACCTCCATGGATGGTGACTCCAACACCTCCCTGGGCAGCCTATTCCAAGACTTAACGGCCCTTTCAGTAAAGAAATTTCTCTTTATATCTAATCTAAACCTCCCCTGGTGCAACTTGAAGCCATTTCCTATTGTTCTCTCACTGTTAACTCTGGAGAAGAGACTTACCCCCATTTTGCTACAGCCTCCTTTCAGGTAGTTGTAGAGAGCAAGAAGATCTCCCCTGATCCTTCTCAAAATGATGTAAAGTAGTCTGTACAGGTTATGTTCTTTTTCAATTCTCCATTGACTCCCTGAAAGTCATAGAATCATAGAACAGTTACAGCTGGAAGAGACCTTGATGGTCATCAAGTGCAGCCTTTGTCCTAGCCCTATCAACCTGCTAAATGATGCCTCCCAATGCAACATCTACCTGTCTCTTNCCCCCAGTGCAACATCTACCTGTCTCAAACACTTCCAGGGATGGTGCCTCAACCCCCTCCCTGGGCAGCCTGTTCCAATGGCTGACAACCCATTCAGTAAAGAAATTCTTCCTAATATCTAACCTGAAACTCCCCTGGTGCAATTTGCATCCAGTGTCACAGTACCTCCCATTTGCCTTATCTATTTGTGTCTATTAAATCTGGTTTTGGCCACTGGTAAGGATCTCCAGACTAACTATCCGTAAATACTTGGAAAGTTCATAGATGACATCCACTTGTGGCCACCAATATTTCTTTATATAAACTGGATATAAACTGAAGGAGGGGAAATTTAGATTGGAGATTAGAAGGAAGTTCTTTACCCGGAGAGTGGTTAGGCACTGGCACAGGTTGCCCAGAGAGGTTGTGGCTGCTCCATCCCTGGCAGTGTTCAAGGCCAGGCTGGATGCAGCCCTGGGTGACCTGGTCTAGTGATTGGCATCCCTGCTCAGTGCGGGGAGGTTGGAACTAGATGATCTTTAGGGTCCCTTCCAACCTGCCCATTCTAGGATTCATTCTATGATTCTATGATTCATTCTTTTATGCTAGGAGAGCCCAGTCCCTCCAGTGCACATGTGTAACAACACCAATATTCGGAATAAATCACTTGGCCCATTACATTTCCTGAAGAGTTTAATTAGAATAGAAAATATTCCTATGGCTACCACATGCCTGACTTTTCCTAGCCAGTCACACTGGGCACATGGGGCAGCTCATCCCTGTCAGAGACAATACATTTATTCTGCAGGCAGACTTCAGATGAGAGGGATTCAGGTTGCTAGAGAGCAGCATAACACCTCCCTCACAGCTACCTCTAAATTGCAACCTTGCTTTGGGGAGCAAACGCCCTTCAGAGGGGTCAGCTGGGCACCTCCCCATACCCTCACCTTCTTATTGGGTTTTGCACAAAACATTATTTTTCTACTCAGCTGTCAGGGTAACCTTAGCTCTGCCAATCTTATTAGCATCTGCTTCATCTGATCATTAACATACTTAATTTGTCAATTAGCATATCCTAATTGTTACTGGGCACCTGACAGTGCCCTTAGCAAATTGTGCCAGGAAGAAAGCAAATATGTCCACCCTCCTGGCTCGCTCTGCTGGAGCTGCCAGTAGTGCTCCCTGCCTCCACCTTACCTCTTTCTCTCACTGCTCACTTCAGGTAAGCATCTATTTCATGTCTGCTTTCACGGAATGTTAGGGGTTGAAAGGGACCTCTGGAGATCATCTAGTCAAGCCTTGGAAAACACCTGCTAATCCATTCCTGAAGCAGCTTTTACATGCCCGGACTGGCTTCAGCCGCAGCCTGGGTTGTGCATCCCTGATGTTGGATCTACACACTAGGCTACACTTTCTGTACCATTGCAGTGGTGCTTCACTCAGCTTCTCCTACACTCAGCATGGCAATGATCCTTAGCCAACATCCATGCATTTCAAGGTTTGGCTTATATCAGGGATTTCTTTGATTTCTCTGTAGAACAATGATAAGAAATATTCCTCTTACAGCATTATAGTAAGGGCTCAGGGTGCTTTCAAAGGACTTTAATACCCTTTTGGAGATAACACCATAAAAATATAGTATAATTAATGATGTCTTTGACATGTTAAAGCTGAGGATTTCTGTTTATTCATTATAAGACTGGAATGAATTTCAGATTTTTAAACCCTGCAGATGGTGACTAGCACATCAAGATCCAAGCACTTATTAGATTTACAAGAACATTGACTTTAAGGGAATTCAAACCAGATTTCTACTATTAATATTCCATTGTTGTGCCAATCTCGCAGCGGTCGGTATGTTATGGAGAAAACATCAGAGGGGTGTGGTAGCTCTCTGCAACAGTTCAAAACAACACCACAGTTACAAACATGATATTGCTCATCTTGGTCTAATATTCCCAACCTTTTCTTGACCCAGGATTCATCTCCAATGAAAGGAAAACATGAGGGTGGCTCTTAGAAGGGTTTTGTTCCACCTAAGCTTAGAATGTCTACCATAAAGACCTCTGCACCTGGAACAATCATCAGCTGCCTTCAAGGTCAGTGAAAGGACTGCTTCCATGGTGTAGCTCGTGTGAGCTATTTCACAGTTTGTCTTCTTGAGGATGGGACTAATTGCTCTCAGAAAAAGCTGGACAGTTCAGTTTAAAACCCTAATTCAGCCAGGTAAATCTTGCCTCCAGTCTGTCCCTCATAATCTCCACTGTTTTACAAAGCTGGTGTAAAAGGAGAGAGAAAGAAGTAGCTACCTCTGCACAGTTGTACTACAAAATACAGGGTCTCAGCAGGAAGAGGTGTCCATCATGAGAGTGGCACAGGTGATGTTCTCCTCACTTCCTCACTCTCCAGAGTCACCCTTGATGCATTGGCTAGGGAAGGAGGTGGTGGAGCCTTCCAGCTGCCACACTGCTGAGCCAAGCACAGGCATCAACTTCCCACCAAGGCTCCCTGGAAGAGCAGGGAGTAGGACTGCACAGGGTTGGAGGAGAACATCCTCTCCCCCTTCACTCAGAGCACTGTTGCCTCCTCTGTGAAAGTCTCTTCTGTTATTAATTACCTTCAAATGTTTTGAAGTAAGAACAACCTTACCACGTTAGCCACGGCACTGGAATTCACACTATCCAAATTATGTTATTTATTATTCCTTTTCCCCTTCTAAGAACTGAAATGCTTTATTTTTACTAATTCCCAGTGATTTGGTGGGAATTTCGCTGGTCTTCTGAAAGTTACCTTTCATTGAGCTGGAGTGTATCCCTTTCAGAAATGCAGTAGTGTTCTTCTGTCATGTGAGCACTATTAAAAAAGCTCCCTTTTGATGTGCAACCCCTTTAAATCTCCCCATATATGTGCAAGCAGTCTGGCTCTAAGGCAGGGGTTCTTATTTGGCTTTTTTTACAACCTAGCAGAGAATAAAACTAATAAGTATTTCTCATTCTTTAAAGATTGATTTATTATCAGCTCCAAAAAAAACATGCCTTTTCATTTGGAAAGTCATTTGCTCAGTTATGCTTGCATATAAACAGCTGCTAAGGGTCAGCATGGGCCTGGGTGCTTGTTATTGCTTGCACTCCTTATGATTTTAGTTCAGCATAACTAGCAGTGGTGTCCTGGGATTCCAGAGTCTGTACTGATTACCAACAAAAGCCTCTTTAAGATCAGCAGAAGCAGTCTAGGGACTAATGGTGCCAAGGCAGTCTGAGGCATTGGAGCAATGCCCGAGGTCATAAAATGAGCAATGACAATTGCCCTGTCCTTGCTGATTTTATCAGCCTGTGAGTTTTTTAGTATCACACAGAAGACAAAAGGAATCTTTAGTCCTGAGTGATATTATCAGCTAACACGAACTGTTTGGGGCTTGGGTTTGGGTTTTTGTTTTCTGTTTGGTTTGGTTGCTGGTCATTTGTTGTGTTCAAAAAGGCAGGTGGATGACTTAGTTAAAATATATATTTATATAACAGATTTACACCAGTGGCAGCTTCTTTCACCAGATATTTTACTAATATGTTTATTTTGGAGAAAGGAATAAAGAAAAAAAGAGGTTTACTATTTTATATGTATTTATATATGCTGTAAAGTGTAGATTATTCCTACATATGAATAGCTAAACTGTGTGTCACATTCACTTCATCGGTTTTCATCCTGGCTTAGGCTAAAATGAAAATGATCTGTGACTACCTCATTTCTCACTCCATATGAATGTATCAGAAAACCAATATAGGACTGGCAATCTGTGGAAAATGCACAGGGGTCAAACTGAAGGAGTGCTCAGGCTCCTTGAGCTCTGATCATCTGAATAAGGAAGATTTCATAACATCGTGGGAATTCCCCAGAAGTTACACCAGAGATGAATTTGGCCTTTAGAAGGAGATTTTATACATCTCATTCACACACAGCAAAGTGATTCATCACAAGAGGAGACACTTTTTAAAAGAGTCTTAAAATTAATCCCAAATGAGGAAGCTTCTCTCCAAATGAGTGAAACTTGGCAGATTTACAAATTCAAACTGAGATGCTCTAGCAGATTTTGTGGAGGGAAATTTGTGTAATATCTGCCCACATTCTACCTGCCTCAAATCAGGGCTAGCAGTCACGTTTCTACTGAATTAAACACATCACAGAAATAAAACATAACAATAAGCTGTTGAGGTGCACTGTGCTCTGAAGTGCTGGCTATTCTCACTTTCAGTATGAGTCACATATTTCAAGCACACTCAACCTCAGCTGCTCTCAGGCCCAGATTTACTAAGCTACTTGGGCACCAAATTCACTTGGCTTTGAGAAAGCACTTGAGTGCCTAAATCACTTGTCCATTTCTGAAGAAAAAAAATTAAAAATAAGCGGAATAAAATCCTGAAAGAAGCTCCAAAGACCCAAGATAGCTTTTCTTTTCTGTATATGGAACTCTAGTTCAAAACAGAAAGAGCTTGAGGTGACCAAAAAAATGGTGCGGGACTGTAAGATTGTAATTGCTTTGCAGATCATTTATAGTTTTTTTATGCATAATTTTAATGCTCTCTGGCACAAATCATCACTCATGGCATTCCAGAGTTCAAACAGGAAGAACACAGATTCTGTGGCATAATTCATTGCTGGCAGCAGGGGAATGTTAAATCAAGATCCAGACAATTACGTCAGCAGAGTGGAAACACTTTGTCATCTATCACTTCTGCCTTGGAAGTGCCTGTGCACTCTCTCTTACAGCTACCTCTGTTGCTCATCTCTAAGAGTCCATGCAAGGTGTCTGATAGGATGGTAATGAAGGGGCTCTTTGTAGGTGATGGAGTAGCACTTTATTATCTAGCAGATTATTAAGCAGGGGAGCACAGACAGAGTTTAAAAGTGGTAGAAGTAAAATGGCAAAAGAATGGAGGAGTAAAGGTGATATCAAAAGAAGGTTCAGATAAAAAGAAAATTTCTACTACGTACATATTCTTACTCTCTAAGGAAAAAGATATATGTTTTGTGGCAAAAAGTCCAACTGTATACAAAGAATTCTGCATGTAAGGCTGAATAATACTGAAGTCTCCCTTCAAACTTCTCACCTTCTGGTTGACAGATGGATAGGTCCCTTGCACAGAAACATTCACTAGCAACTTATGAAAAGATTTTGAAAGTGAAGAGAGAGATCTCTGACTAAGGAAGACCAGAAGAGATCATGGAGGGAGGGAGTTCGAATATTTGAGCTCAGTGTCAAGTTTATGACCTTCCCACCTTTCCTACACCCTGTCCAGCATCCATCAGTTCCCAGGTCTTGCATTTTTTAGGCAGACAGTGGGTTGCATTAGTCAGCTAAATGGAAGAGAGGTTTGTTTCTCCTCTACCAGATCAGTCATCTTTAGGAACTCAATCTACTCCTATTGCCTCACCCAAAGAACAAATGTTTCTTGCAAGATCAGGCAGAAATGGGAAGGAAGCAAGCAGATACATTCTCCTCCTCAGTGCACCTATTGCCAGTGAGCAGCCTGCTCTTTCATGTCTGTATCTCCTTGAGAGGGGCACAATGCTGAAAGGCTCTTCAGGAGGGAAATTGTTGCTGGAGAGATCCCTAATGACATTCCCAGAGTGTCTGAGGGATGTTCAGTCCATTATCTCTGACGACTTTTGAGGTTCCCTCTAATTCAAACAGAATCCTTTAAACAACTCTACAGAGTACAGCTGTGCTGTATGGGGATGCTGAAAGATAGTGCAGCTTAGATTTCTATAACTCTCTGAGTGAAAAGCAGTGATAACAACAAAGTAAAACTCAAGATCTCTTGAGTTCTGTTTGTTGCTCAAGACTTCAGCTCAGGGCTAAAACACATCTATGCTCTACTGGCTCTGTCATACCACTCCCTGGGAAATAAACTGGCTAATATCAAATGATTAACCACCAGTAAGTGCCCAGTCTTGTTGTGCAGAAAACATATATTATCTATGTATCTGGCTTTTTAAATGGGTATTCTCTTGGCTGATCACCCCATTTTCTTTCTCCATCAAAAATAAGCTGGCAGAAATGTATGGGGAAGAGCTGGTGTGCACTTAGCTTTGTGGTGGAGTTAGGGTGACTCACAGACACACTCCCAATCTAGTAAGACATATCCCTAGAGACCTGTGTAGCTTTGCCCACATCACAATCAGTCTGCTTATCACTATGAGTAAAGTTATGCACATATCTGAATGTGTCTTCTGGATACCTCTCTCTGTTTATATGCAATTGCAATTGTTGCCTTTTAAAAAATACAGGCCATGCTCAATTTAAACACAACTATAGCTTGATTATTTGAAGAAGAAGCATAAGCTGAATATAAAAATGTCTGGTTTACCTAGGAGTGTCTAATAATCCAGAATCCTCAATCTATTTCCGAAACTATTCCTAGCACCTTTATTTTTCTTTTCATTTTTTCTCATTGGAAAAGCATAAGGACATAGTTTCAGATGTGGTTTGGTTTATAATGGCTCTGTTTTTAACATTCAGTGCTATTTTAAAGTTGTATCCAAATATGACAATATGTTGGCCTAATTTTGAGAAAACAACGATAAATAATGAATTCTTGTGAAAGAGAAGAAGTAGAATGTGAGCTGTTTCTGTCATATCCAGGCTTTTTAGTCATCTTTTTTTCTAGGAAACATAAAAATTGGAAATGCCATGAAAGTGTTTTAGCCTTGGAATCACTTCCATAAGAAACAGAAGAATGAAGTCTTGGTTTCAACCAGATGTGCAAGTTTGAAAGGATCATGTTTAGAAATGCTACCCCATCAACCAGTTCACATTGCCAACATCAAGCAAAGATAGCAGAAGCAAAAAGGAAACATATCAGGAAAAACATGATGTGTCTAGTTTGGCTATGCAAAACTAATAGATGTTCTTGGGGCATGAATCAGCAAGAAGCATCAATGAATTAATTGAAGAAAATGGCAAGAAGATCCAATGAAGTAGATTCATGAAATTCAGGTGGCATCTTACCTCTAGGGCTGGATGGGTAGGATTCTTCTTCTAACTCTGTTTTCTCAAACTGGACTCTTACACAGCATCAGCTAATGTAACCCAATATAAAGTATCTACCACAGTTAGACTCTGATCAACTGGAAATTAAAAAGCAAAGCTCATATTTCCTATCAGTTAAAGTACTCATCCTGTAGTGCCCTCAGACAGAACCATTTCAGTGAAAAGGCAAAAGGAAATAGAATGAAGTCTACACTTTTGTGGGCAGAATAATTTCCAACAAGTTCAGCACATATGTAGCTTGCATTTGTTGCACAGCTTGTAAAATCTCAGTGGCTGCCATGAAAGCTGTCAGTTGCCTGCTTGTATACACCAGGTGGTAATTCCTAACAGAGGTATAGAGCTACAGAAAGATGGAAAGATCCTCTGTTGAGTATTCCATAACTCTAATGGGATGTTCCTGTTGCTCTACAGGCAGCAGTTTCTCTACTGGTCTAGCACAGAGACTGAGAAAACAACTGTCACCTAATTTGAAGCTACCTTTATTTTAAATGAACNTCAGACTGTGCCTGTTTAAATGAACATATTCCTTGACTAATAACCTGGTGACCATGCAGTGTGCTACTGAAACCAGTTTTGGCTCCAATCCACTAAAGACCAAGTCCTATCACGCATGTGAGTCATCAGAAGAATCCCTCTGAAGGCTGCATGTGTAATTTCAGCAGAAAGACTACCTCTGTTCTCCACTCCTGGACTCAAAACCAATTATTCATCAGTTAACATTTCAACTATTCTCTCCCTCCTGCCTCCTTTGGAAGGTCATGCTTTTCATGTACATATTTAAAAGCATTGCTATGCAACCTGTACAAAAAACCTTATTGTTGTAAAACACATTAAATAAAATGTAGCAATTAATCACAGCATAAAATAAAAGGAGGAATAGATTGAATAGTCCCAGACAGTGCCTGTTTAACTCCATTTGAGTATTGGTGTATAAAACCTTCTCTCCAATCAACATTTACTTTAGCCTTCATCTTGGCCATAAAAGGCAGTCCTTTTTCCATCCCTTAGTGCATCTCCAATTTAGAGAAGAGTCATGTTTGCAGGACTTTTCTTCAAGGATGTTGTAAAGTGTAAACTTAAAGCTCAGTATTATTATAAATGTATGCCAGAAGTCAAGGAATTTTAATCAAAGATATTAGAGATAGTTATTTTCTATTAGGTCAGCTAGCTCATCTGTACTGCCAAAAATAAAAGACATTCCTTCCAATGCAGTCTCCAGTGTTTTGCTTGGCTGGGCTTCAAGTGACTCAAGCCAGAAATATTTCTATATAATTTTACATTAGTTATGTTTTATGAAAAGTTGGACTTGCCTCTGGTAGAGAGAAATGTCCCAAAGAGGACATGAGTGTCATGATAAAGACTATCCTGAACATCACAGAAGTCTATGACCTTATGCAGAATATAGGTCAGCTAGCTTCTTGGTACTTGAATTTCATTGAAACTCATAGGTTAGAAGTCCAGATGAGGGAAATCATCTGGTAGCATCTTTTGTGCCATCAACTATAAAGAGAGTGACAAGTTCCTAACTGAGCTGCAGGTGCCTGTGCTCCTGTGAAACAAGCCCACAAGTGTTCACCTGCTGGAATACAGCACTCCATAGCTAGAATGGAAATAAGCAGAATAGACAAATGAATTTATAACACAGAATTTATTTGCAAATCAACTGAAAATCAGAATGAGTAGGTGTAAGACCACATGCTAGTTGTTAAGTCCTGCAACATATCTCTCAATAATAGCTTAAAAAGTAATTGATTTATGTATAAGTAAGGTGATGTCACCACTACAACAGTGGGTCTTCTTAGAATTAAGATTAAATTACACGTGAGGAGGAAATCTGAAACATTCAGTTAAGTTTTGGGGGAGTTATTTTCTGTTTGCAATCTTCACCATATCAAAGGGTGATGAAACTGAAAGGCTGACTGCTCTGGTTGGGAGCAAAAGAAGAGGGAGCTTATTCTCATGAGGCTTCCAGCAGATTTCACAGTCAAAGAGGTTAGAATAGTTTGAATAAACTCCACATAAACATCTGGGGCCACATTCATGGGGTATTCCAGCTGCTCTGGAGCAATCCAGTGACACAAAGCAGCAGTAAAATCCACTTTACTGGCCATTTAAGTCAGGTTTATGGCTGCTTTGTATCCCCAGAGCAGCTCAAAGCAGCCAATACGAGTGGAACTCACTCTGATTTTTCTGGGCTTTCAGCTGAACTGCAACCTAACTCCAAAATTCTCAGATGTGTCCATTCCTACTAGACATAACAACCCAACCCAGCACGTGCCTGTTCATCAGCATCTTTCTTTACAGAACTATAGTGATGATCTAATCCAGAATGAGAAGTGCTTTCCATCAATTAACACTCCTTGAAACCTAAGTGTTTGATTTTTTCATTTAAAATATCTTTCAGGGAGTTCAGGTGAGTGTTCTGTAAAGAAATGTAGCATTTCCTTCCTATTTTCCCTGTTCGCCAGTCTGCATCCTCTAACTGCAAGCCCTGCACTATGGTATTGCCATTGCCAGGAGCAGTGGTGTAAGCTTTGCACTTGAGTTTCCCAGGACTCAAGACTGAAGCCTACCAGGCTTTACAGAATCACAGAATCATTAAGGTTGGAAGAGACCTCCAAGATCATCAAGTCCAACCATACCTATCACTACCATACCACTAAAGCATGGCCCTAAGTAAAGCATCTCAGTGTTTCTTAAACACCTCCCGGGATGGTGACTCCAGCACCTCCCTGCTTGCTCTGTCTGGACTTGTCTTGATCTGCTGACAACTTTATTTTTCTTGATTTATCTTCATCACCATTTTTTCCAGTTGTATGAAGTATCTCTAGTTAATTAGTGTTAATTTTGTTTCTCTTTGTGTGCTTTTCCAGCTTTCACAGGTGATGATGTAGTGCACAGAAAAGACAGCAGAGAAGGGAGAGACAAAGCAGTGCAGAGGAGTTACCTGCATGGGGGGATAAGAAATATGTCACAGGCTTGGCACTTGAGACCCACAGCTATAAGCAACTAACCAACAGTCAGTTAAAGGAATATGGGCCTGGGGCTGGACAAAACTGAGTTTAGGTGTAACAGAGAATAAAGACATAGTATCTAGCCTACAAAAAGGGCACACACAGAGCAGACTTGGATGTGGCTTAAAGCTGCAGACCTGTGAGGAAAGAACAAATATGTAAACACAAGTTAGCAAGCATATAAAAAGCCTTCTAGTAAATGCTACAGTGAGGAAGAAGAAACCATCAAGAAGAACATCACATTTTTCCCAGAGAAGACTCTAGAGGCTGACAAGCCTGCATTAGACCCCCAGCTCCCTCAGCAGCAGAATGAAACCACTGACCTTAGGACTCAGTGGAGCAAGGAAAGGTTGAGCATAATAACAGGAAAAGGGCTAGAAACAAAGTGTGTGTATAACAGTTTTGACTATGTTATTACTATTAATGAGACTTTCTATATGAAAATATCTTTTTCTGAAGGAACTAAATGTGGGTAAATGATTTTTGGATTATACTGTAACGATTTTGATTAGGACAACAATAAATTATTGGCTTTATATACAAAGTGTGATTCTTCTTTGCCCACAAACAATATTATAAACATAACAACACATATAACAATTTATAGCCATCAGCCACCACCTCCCAGGGTTTTGCAGAAATGCATTTTTGCATGTTCTTGAAGCCATTGAATATTGTCATGATGAGTGCCATGAGAAACATTAACAGAATGTAATAGGGCAGCTAAATGAAAAATTGGGAGGAAATTAATAACCTTGTACTTACAACAAGATTTGTATTTTATATGATAAATAAAGCTTGGGACTCCAAACCACCTGTGAAGAGTAGAAGAGTCATGATGGACCAGTCATTGGGTGAAGCAGGACTCCCTGGAACTGGAGCATAATGTTGGCTGCAGAAGCTAAATTAAGGTTACACCAGGAGCCATAAATACAATATTTCCTGGTTTTTAAGTGCTTCATTTAGCAACCTTAATATTTGTTTAACCACAGGTATTTAGTGTAATGTATATATAATATCTGTTCCCTCATTAGATTTTTTTTTCCCCTTTTCTGCCTGTCCTTTAATAGGGATGGATGGAGCAATTAAAACAAAACTCCACTTCAGAGCATGCTGCAAAACCCAGGAGGAGCTTCTGCCTCTCAGAGTGCCAGAGGGCATAGCTGGCAGCAGCTGTGCCATTCCTTCCCAAAGTGCTATATATATTTATATTTATGTATATATTTTTCTGCAACTAATCATTTCAGATGGACACTCAAAAGGCAGCAGAAACTCTGACCTGATTTCTTCTCAGTTGCCTTCAGTGGTTATTAGTACATTTATGATATAACCAAAACAGGTTTTGCAAGGGAAATTGAAGGTAAAAGGGGACAGATTCCTTTATCACCACAAGCCTACTATATCTAAAAGTTATCACTGTCTTGCCCATATTATCTCTTTATATGAGTTTTGTCTAACACTACACTTCCATCAGCGAGCTAGTTTTCACTAATAATTTCTCCTCTTTTCTTTCATTATCTTTTTTATATCAGATATAAACAAGCTAGAAGTTGATTTCAGTCCTAGTTTTCAACTTCAGTAATTTCAAGAATAATAGAGAAAATTTTACCTCGTTCCCCTGCACATATATTGTAGTGAGAGAAATTTATACCATACCTTATCAAAGCCAGAAGAACTAGAATTGTATTTAGGATATTTGAAATTAAAAGTCATTCTGTTCTTCACAAGAAAGTTTGTTTCTTCAGAATCCTTATTAAAAATCCTGGGCTGATATATGGACTAATTTAACCTATGTTTCAACTGAACTTATTGTTTACTCATTGAGAAAATAAACAAGAATATATTGTAGACACCCCATCCAGTCAAAAATCCAAACTAGAAGAGTATAGGTGTGTAAGCAACACCACAAACCAGCTCCTCTGGTATCATGGATTATTTTAGGCAGACACAAGTTAACCTTCAATACAATGCCTTGCATCTCTTAGGCAAATAAAATGTTTTGATTCAGGCTTCTCTGATTCCCTGACTAAATATCTTAATAGTCAATATTTATTTACAGCACACTGAACAACTCCAAACTTTTCTTGAAAATTATGTTTAAATGAAAAAAAAAATTAGGTATCTTCCAAAAAAAATCACATTGAAAATTCACAGCCAGCTCTGGTATTTAATCTATAAGCAGTGTCACACTAGACTTCATTCTACATCAGTAAAAGACAGATAACTGAATGGAATGATGTCTTTTCTGTAGATTTGCTATCATTTGATTCATTAATTAATGAAAATGAATGAGATTCTCCCCTCTTACTTCCATTATGCACCTCACTGCTTACCCATTTATTACATTTTGTCATACTACACCAGCAAGTTTTCTGTGGAGGAAAATGAAGGTTTGGGCTGTTGGGGAGGTGGGGAGAATTATTTTATTTGACAGTATTTAGTTCTCTGCAGCTTAGGTGCCTGAGTGTTTCTCTACTCCTTGCTTTTATGGCTGTTTCTATGGTTCCAAGAGCAATGACAACAAAAGGAAATACACAAACAGTTGTACATACTTATTTCAAAATGCTTCTTTTTCTACAGCACACTGAAAAAAACAACCATGAACCTCAGGAGTCTGACACAGAAGACAATATTTTAGTGCATTCCCTGCTCTATTATACTATCTTATTTAGCCCATACATCAGATTTTAAAATGAATGTAACAACACCATTGACTTAAATAAGCCATGCCACAAATACAGGGAAAAGCCATTGAGAAGGATTAGCAGGGAGACAGCTTTTAGGATGTCTGTGTTAGCACAGTGTATTATGTCTAAAAATACACAAAATTAAGGACATCATGTTTGCTTTTTTTATTGTTAGCTGTCTGATAGGCTATTTATTTCAGAAAATAGTGATTGAATGCTGGCTGCCAGGTAATAAGCTTTCTCTAGTCTGTTATAGGAATTAAATTATCAGCAATCAGGAGTGCTCCTGGTAGCCATGTATTATCTGTACAGCACACTAGCTGTCCTTTAAATCAAGATGTATCTTTTAATCAGAAGTATCTTCTATCCATAAAGAATTCAAAGTTGATGCAAGTCCAAACTGAGCTAGAAATAAAGACAAAGGCCAGATCATTTGTGAGTTAGCATGACTGGTGCTGTTATTTTGATTTCTCTACATGCTGGGAAAACATTTAGCAGTTGCAACGTGGGGCAGGATGCTAGGGAGGCTTGGGAGTCCAAGGAGAGGAATTCTCCTGTGTTGCCCTGGAGGTTTAGCAGGAAGCATCCACTGACTTCAACATTCTACAGTGTCTTCTTCACTCATTTCACTGATGAAAGGGTCAGTCATCCTTTGGAGGGATGTACAGGAGTAGGCCCCTTGTATACACACATTCCTTTTCTACAACACTGCCCTAGAAATCAGCTAAAGCAAACAATTAGCAATTCAAAACACTGATCACTCATCCACCTACAGAGCCTGATACTTTATACATTTTTTTCCTGTGTTAAGTCATTGCTTTCCACATAACTTGCATTGACTTCTTCCTGAAGGACAGCAAGAGAAAGACATCAAGAAAGCTAAGAGGAGTGGCTGCCCACAGCCATTTGCCATCTCCAGGAACTCCCACTCCTGTTCCATACCAGTGAACCATAAAAAAAAAACCCTCCCAAAATGGCTAAGTTAAAACACAAGGTGTCAAAACACCTAGTCCTATCTTTCCTCAGCTTTGAAACACTCTTCCAGCTTCTAGAGAGCAACTGACTTTCATGCTGTGCACCCCAGTCACCCCCTCTGAGAATCCCCCTGCACGACATTTACTTTAATAGGTCTAATTAGAAAGAAATGCACTTTTCAATCAGAACCAAAGAACCAGTAGGTTTTCTCCTTTAACATGCCAACCAGCTGTTTTGAAAGGTACATCTCTAATCTCTTCCCTTCCACGTGTTCCAACAGATGAAAGTAATTTTGTGCTCAACTGTCTATAAGTAATTAGACTGGGATGTAAAGGAGTCTTTATGTATCAGTTCAGAAAGAGCTACACTCTTAGCATACAGAATAATTATTAGCAATCTTCTTCATCTGTAAGGTATACCTCATGCATTTTACATGAGTCCCCATTATTAACATAACCTGACTATCAAAGCTCCATTGAAACTGGTGTCTTCTTTTTCATGTAACTGACTGAAATTCCCCAGAAATACAGTAATTTGAAAACAGTGATGCTGATGATTTGTTTCAGCTGTAATTTGGTTGTTGTTTTCTTTTTTTTTTTTCCTCCTTTTTGTTATTTTCCTAGTAGAGACCCAAACCAGTGGGGCTCCAATATATACAAGCAAGTATTCTGCTTTTGCTATAAGATAGATATTAATATTCAGTGAGGGTCATAGAATACTGCCTTTTGTCAGATTCCTAGGCTAAATTCCCTTAATCTTATTAATTAGGAGGTCAGCTCACAAAATGTGTGCTTTAAGTATAGATTAAAGTGTATAATACATATATATAAGTATAGATTAAATCAAATCTATGAAGTTACTAGGAATGATGATGGCAGAATACTTCTTCAGAATCCTCCTCAGGACTGTGCTTGACATCTCTCAATGGAGTAGAGCAATCACTGATAAGTGAGAGGGACAGAGGTACCTCTTGAACTCTAAGGATTACAAAAAGTTAGATCATCCCTCACAAGAAAAGTGAGTCTTTAAGGGATTGGGATTGTACCAAGTATAATGAAAGCTGGAGGAGAAGCATGCACCATTTTAGCATTGACTTGCTGGATGGGCAAGGAGCTTCTAGAAAAAACACAGATGGAAGAAAGAAGTTTGCAGTATGTGGAGAAAGAGACTGGCCTCTTGGGAACAATGTAGGAACATTGCCAGAGTATGCAGGGAGACGCAATGAGGAAAGTTAAGGCCCTCTTGGAAATGAATCTGGCAAAGGATGTTAAAGACAACAAGAAGGACTTCTTCAAGTGCATCAGTAGGCAAAGAAAGATGTGGTCCTGCTGCTGAATGAGGTAAGTGCTCTGGTGATGGAAGATAGAGAGAAGGTGGAGTTACTGAATGCTTCCTTTGCTTCAATCTTTACTGTTAAAACCAGCCCTCAGGATTCCCAGTCCCTGAAGGTAAAATAAAAGATCTGGGTGAAGGAAGACTTGTGTAGTTCAGTGTTCACCAAGTAACCAGTGTTTTAGCAAAGTAGTCAGGTAATCATAAAGGCCACAAACAATAATATTTCTTCCTGGAATCAATGGGAACAACCTACTAAGGCAAAGAAATTGTATTCAGGTGAAGGTGCTGGGTAATTTTGACTTCTAACCACATGGCATTTTTCATACATTCAGTTGCTGTGATCTTTTCTACTATGCTGTCTGTAATGTTCAGGAGTCTATATGAAGAGAGGAATTGCCTAGGAAGGATATTCCATAGAAAGTGGGGATGGACTCTTTCCTAAGTGCTTCAAAGATCCAAGAGCACATCTAAAACTTAATATGGAAGTTATTACTTTGGATATTTGCAGAGAGAGAACATTTGTAGAGTATCATACACACCTTTGCTCTCTGAGAAAACTAATAATGTGAAGGGTAAGAACACATGACATAATCCCAGTTCCAGCCCTCTTCTGTTTCCATATTTTTGTGTCTCCCTGGGATACTTAGGTTGCAGCCTTGAATGCATTGTTATGCATGAAGTCACAGGAGTGAACTCTGGGGCAGACACAGATTAATTGATTTCTAATGGAAAAATGCATGCCTGATGCTATTTTCATGGCAACATGTCCTTTCCTGTGCAGTCAGGAGTAATCTTTTGCCTATCTGAAAGTTAAATCTAGAGCATTTTTTGACCCTCATTGGAACAAAACATGCAAATGCAATGTTTCCTTTTCTCCTTAATGGTTAGGGTAGTATTTCCAACCCTTTTGGTTTGTGGTGGATCCCTTGTGTGCACAACTTCTAATCTTGACCATCAGACTTGTGAAGAGCTCTCTCTGTTGCAGAGTCAGTCACTAAACTGGGAAAGATCGAAACCATACATAGGCTGAATAAGTGCATGCTACAAGGGAAATGTAATTTTTGCCTCCACACACACCTGTAGTATTAATTGTGCTAGCTAGATAAAGCCCTAGTAAGTCATGGGTAGTCTCTGAGGATATTTTTCATTATAAAGAAAATGTTGTATTTTAAAAGCTGGAATGCTCTTTTTATTGTATCCAAGCAGTAAAAGAGGCTCTGTGGACAGATAATAATTTTTCTTAAGATTATTCTTTGCCAGAAAATGAGTTGTTCCTCTTTTTCTATTCACACTGTAGTTTTTCCTTGTGTTTACTCATTTTGCATGATAAGAATTATACTAAGAATCTACATCATGGGAACACTTCTCTCATTGGAGAGAAGTTGTGAATTTATTTTCTTTTTATTTCATTCTGTGACTGTTTATTTTGTTTTCCCTAAATTCTATGAAAACACCCCATGATTTTATGATGCAATAGCAATTTTTCCATTTGTTACCATTTTTAACATATAAACAGCATGTAAAACAATGAGCAAGATTCACCAGGAGGTTCTGGCTGCCTGGTGTTGCTGTAGTGATTTGATGCATCCTTAAAGCACCTTCTGTGTTGATTCAACACAAAGTGATGAGATTTCTGACCCCATCCAGCAAAGCTCTTAAGTCCAACAGATTTGTTCCCATGTTAATACAAACTAAAATATCCTTAGGTGGTCTCTTGGATTAGAGATTCAAGCCCATTACTCACACATATCCAAGCACAGAATGAGACAGACACTTGTGTCCTCTCAGTTTTAGGTCAGGAGATGATCAATTTTCAACTGCACGAAGAAACAGAGCAAAGTATGTATTAGCCCTGCTCCTTCCCAAGAAGCCAAATAACATAGGATATATGAAATGGAAACAAACCTCTCCATTAGAACCCTGCCTCCTGACAATAAATCTCATCTATGTGCCATAACTAAACTACCTTGCCTTTTGGACACTCTCAGTTATCATTTCCCTCACTGAGCTCACACCAACTGAGGTCCTGTCCTGTGAGGTCTCAAAGCAGGAGTTGTGGTGCTCTCTCTGAGGAACACAGGGCAGTGCAGGACATGGGCAGTGAAAGCAAGCACCATGGCAGGCAAGTGGATTCCTTTCTTCCATGGGAGAGAGAAGGAGATAAGAAAAAAAACCACATCACAAGAGCCTTGCTTCAACCCATTTAGCTGTGGGCAGGTGGGCAAAGCCAGTTCTTTTTTCTGTGGCGGAACTTGTCTCAGCTACTGATGATGATAGCAGAGTTGTGGCAATAAAACAACTAGGTACCAGCACTGGTTCTTTGTTCTCAGTACTAATAATAAATACAAGTACCTTTGCTAGTAAATAAACAGAGACTGTGGAAGCAATTCTTTTGATCCCTGTGAGAGCCCTGTATTTAGAAAGCATTTGCTCTTGATTGCTCCATTATGGGTTCAAGCCCTTTCCAGGACACATCATTGATCTCCTCTCTGAGTTTTCAGCAGCACTGTATTTAATTGTGAGGAACAGTCTGCAAGAAAGTATTGCCAGTTCTTACAAACCTCCTGAGTTCAAAGGAGGGATATGCTTCCTCTCAGTTGTTTAAATGTTCACTCTTCATTTCAGGTTCTCTTTGAATTTCACTTTGCTTCTTAGGGCTTGTTTTGTTTTGGGCATTTTTCCGCTGTAGAACACAGCCAGTAAAGACTTTGGAAGAAACCAAATTGCAGTCAAGACAAAAAAATAATAGAGCAAAACCGTAGTATTTTATCTGTATTGAATTCTTTGTTGTCTACTGTGTTCTGTCTCTGTTACCTGAAATATTGCTCCTCTTCGGGAAGAAAAAATATTCAACACAATTTTTAAGCAGCTTGGTTTTATTGGGAAAGGTGATGATGAGTTAGTGGTAATATGAGGCAGACTGAATGCTTTCATGTGTCATGTCTCATCCAGAACTCTGGTTTCCTTTTTTCCTCTGAGAATGTACTTACAAGGAATGCACTTTTCGCTTCTTTATTTGTGCACACTGCAAAAAAAACCCCACCTCATTATTTGATAACTTGGCAACTGTCTGTGCCCAGGATGGGAAAACAGACTTCTTGAGGGGGGAAATGGCTGTTTCTGACAAAATCACACAATATCTGCTCAATGAATGAGCAAAGGGAAGTGCTAGCAGCTTCCCTGCAATCAGTTTACCCACATCTCCTTAGAGTAGTTCTCTTTGATAATTACTACTAGAATGCATCATGATCCCATCAGGCTCTGTAGGACATCAAGGCTTTGTCTCACTATCAAGACACTCAACTTACCTGCATCCCAGGCAATTTCATCATCTAGGAAGCCCCTACCCTGGGAGCTCCTCACTTGAAACCCCTCTCTGGAGTGCCAAGATCTCTACCTGGGGGTGGATGAGAAGCTGACCCAGAACATACAGATCAGGATTAAAGACAGGATAGGGACAGGTGACATTATAGTGGTGGTCTGCTACAGGCATCAGGCTCTCTATAGACAGATAGGAGCAGCCTTATGATCACAAGTTCTGTTCCTTATAGGGGACTTCAACCACCCCAGTATCTGTTGGCCAGGTTGGATGGGGCATTGAGCAACCTGCTCTAGTGGAAAGTGTTCCTGCCAATGGCATGGAGGGTTGGAACTAGGTGATTGTTAAGGTCCCATCCAACCCAAATCATTCTATGATGCTATGATTCTTCCTGGTGTGTAAGTACATCACAGGTGACAATATGGAACACAGAGAAATCCTACAGCAAGAGGTTTGAATGGGAAGAGGTATCTACATCTCCTTAAACTAGATGGATAAAACAGAACTGTAACTCTGCAAAACTGGCTTATTGAATCATTTCAGGAGCACATGAATCTTCTAACAGCAATAAAGGGCAAATTACACCTCCAACAGCACCCACTTCTCAAAGAGGGTACCTGCAACACCACACCACAGTCAGAGCTAAATGCAAATGTATGAGCTGTCCCACAGTGTATATAAGGCAGTGTAAATTACATCTCATGGACTTTGTACAGTTAAACAGAAGAGGGGGATGGGAAAAGGAGAGGGAAGTTCCATCTTCATATTTATTTTCCTTCATAAATATTCATTCCCCCTCTGACCCTCTCGTGTCCTGACACAGAACTGTGCTGTTTTTCATTTTACCATTAAAGAATGTCACATCATAAACAACCAGTGCCAACAGACATGCATAAAAATCTCACACTCAGCTGAGCCCATAACTTTCCATGAATAATCAAATGCTCTATGCAATCATTTCTCAACTGATAATTATGCACTATTTGATCAGCTTGTATGTTCATACTAGACACCTGATTAGCAAACATTACAGTGTTTACTCATTTTTCTTCCACCAGCTATCGATCTATCTATCTATCTATCTATATTCTACTTACAACAGTGTCTATGTAATTTCTATATATTTAAAAACAGAAATAACATTCTATTTCTTAATTTCTTTCTTGCTTTCTTTTCCCAGCTTGATTAATTTATAAGTCGGTCAATTACTTATGTTATACTCATTTTACCTTGAGACTAAACAGGTTTGTTACAGTAAGTGCCTGTGGAATCTCAAAGCTAAGGCTAAAACCCCTACCTTCTGCATTTGTTCTTGGAAAAGCAGGACCCACTGCAGTCCTCTTAATGGGGGCAGAAGGTTCTGCAGTGGTTCTGCTCCATCTTTTGAGGACACTCTGTCTGGGAGCTTACTCTACTAACCAAAGCCTTCCTGGCTCTATGGACCTTACCTGCCATGAGAGTTCCTGGTTGAGGAGACTTAGTCATCTCCTGGGAAGATAAATGACCTCCAATCATCCTGGACATCACACCAGAGATATTGAAGCTTACTCTACACTTCATATGAGCAGATAATAATTTCACAAGAAAAATGGGGATGGACATTGAGGTTTCTTCACCTTGAACATCTTGCCCTCCCAACAGCATTCTGCACCCGTAAAGGATCCAAAGACTTAGCTATCTGAAAGCAAATGCATTTAAGATAAGATGGACATTGTGCAGGAGTTACAATCCCTGAGCACCTATTCCCAGTATTATTTTGGCATAACTTTAATCAGCTGCTCTTGGTTGAAGGCTGAAGTGTTGTTGCTGAGCTCATCTGCTGGCTTGCACGACACACAAGCACAAGGGAGAAAGAAGGAGCAGGGCTGCCCTGCTCCCATGATAGTGTCAGTCTAAAACCAAGCCATAACATCCACTTAGTGCCTCTTTAGAGGAGCTAAATGGATTTTGTAAATTCCATTGGTAAATTAGCACCAGTGTTATTCACATAAATCTTGCCATTAAAATGATTTACCTCAACTGTAGCATTATTAATGTTCAGTAAATTAGGTCCATAAAGTGACATTTGCCATGCCATTAACTGAAGATAATACACAAAGCTCATTTCTAACCCTCTTTATATTTTCTTTTTATAATGTCCTTCATAAACACTACTGTAGCTCTCTTGGACATGTGCAGTCATCAGGATATTGATAGCTCTGACACAGCAGACACTTCAGATCAATTACTGAATCAGGAGACTAATTTAGACAATCTTTACTTGTGGTCAGAAAAAGATTCATTATTTATGAGTGCAAACAAAACTGTAGCATTGTTCTTCAATTCAAAACACATGTTCCCTGAACATCAGCCATCTTCAGACTTTCTTTAGTCAAAGTAGATTATAGCCCTGGAAAATGTTGGTAATTTCAGGAACTGGCTGAACAAGCATCTTTCAGGAATGAAAATAGAGCCCTTGAAGCAACCAAGGAAACAAAAAGTATTTTAAAAGACTTTGCAGGTTGGCCAAAAGACAGATCTCACAGAGCATTATGTGTTTAATAATGCCTTTTTTCATCTCTATATGTAATAAGCAGTTCCATTAAAGCTCTTTGATGGCTGAAGTCCATTCACAACACTTACAGTTTTACTTGGGGAGAAAAGGTCTTAGAAGTTATAATTAATTGGTCTGATCTCTCAATTGTTTGGGTTTGCAATTACAGAAAATGTCAAACCTAACACTAGCATTACCATTCCATGAGATACTAAGCATCCTCCACCTCCACTAATAACATGAGGTTGATGTCATTGAACCATTGATGGATTTGGAGAGCAGTTCATTTGTAGGTGACCTCATTGCACTGAGACAGAAAAGCCTGTACTTGCCTAAGAAGAAACAAAGCTAGACAGAGAAATATCTGGTCCAGTACAGAACTTCATGTCATAAAAATAATACTTTCCATTATAAGAATTTCAGTCTCCGACTTCCTTAAATCAGTAGTGTGGATTTCTAGCTAAAGGGAGGATTTAATTTTACAGAGTCTCTTCAAGATAAAATCAAAATCAAAAGGCTCATGCTCTGGCAGTTTAGGAAGTTACTCTCCTTCAGCTGCTGGTAACTGGCCCCCATGTAAAATAGAGTCTTTAGCTATACTTGCATTCCCCTTCTGCTTCTACACAAAATGCAACTGTTGGGCTTGAAGGACTCACCTAAGTGTTTGAGCTGTTCAAGCATGACCCAAAGAAGACATTTGATTGCACCTTATTAACCTACTAATCTCTGATGGAGCTCCTGTCAGAAGACAATCTTCTAAGCTTTTCCTCCAGTTGTACATTGCCAGGTTTATGCACCTATTCACACTAACAGAGGAGACAGCAAAATCTCACATTTATCTTTTTTAATCACATTCAAAGAGGAGGATCCAATCATTGGAAAGTGTTGTAATGACAACTTTATTACCTACCTAGCTGTCACTAGCCTAGAACAATATAATCAGCTTGTTCATACTTAAATTCATTACATCTACAAAACAGAGTTAATTAGTTACCAAAACCAGGTCAATCTTAGTGCTGTACTCAGGCTATTCAAACATAAAATGACTGAAGGGTATTTCTGTAGTGAGCACCAGGAGCTGGCAGGAAATCTTACAAGGGGTAGATTGTCACACTAACCAAAGTGCAGATAGGATGATGGCCATGGAGCGCTGCCCCTCTCCTATGCCAAAGGCACCAGCAGTCTTGAGAAACACAAAACAAAGAGGAGGTTATAAAATATCCAGAGATTTTGGGATGTTGTGGGACAAGAAAGATGTTACAACCTTATCCTAAGATGCCAGGAACTGACTAGTCCCCTGCACAGATGCTCACACTCAAATAGAAGGGCTCTGTCTTGCTACTCTGCCCTTGCTGATCTTCTCCTTTAGTGAGGAGAATTCAAGCTAGCAGCCCCTCATGAAATGTGTCTAATGTCCATCCACTCACAGAGAGAAATCCTAAAATACCATGCCAGGCACAGTATTTTTTTAGAACATGAAAGTAATAGAACATGAAAGTCATGATTGCCACAATAGAAGTCCAGCTTCCACTCTAATTAATAATGTATGCTGCCCTAGACACTTCTTGCTTTCTAGATGTGATGGCATGTTTCATGTGATGTGCAAGCTAGCTTGATCCAATTCTTAATGAGTACAAGATGCTGTTGTGGCTTTTGTTACCTGTTCTTCATTAGTTATTAGTAATAAAACACTAAAATTTATTGGGCAAGACTAGCTAATTGAAGGAACACATACGAAAAAACAGTATACTCCTTTATGTACAAGCTATGCCAAAGTGGTATTTACATTATTCTTTTTAAAATAGAATGATTTTTTTTTAGCACTCTTCTGTGGTAGGAAAGCTTAGAAGACAAAAGGAATTACTAGAAGTTTTCATATATCCAAATTCTCCTGAAATAGACGATAAAGTTTACTTGAAAAACATGCAATATTTCAACTTTGCCAAAAAAAAAACCAACCTACAAATGGCCCAGTAACCTAAGCTTTACACCATTAAAGGTTAAACTTTGTTTTACTTGTGGGTTTTTACTGTTAAAAAAGGAGAAAAATCAGACTTTTATTGGTATCAATCTCAGCCACCTCTTGTAAAATTGAATCACTCAGGCAACCTCAAGCCTAGGGCAATGCCTAGCTGCTTGGGAAAGCATTAGTGAGGACTGGCTTTACTCCCTGAAAAGAATTGGGCTCATTGTGGACTTCAGTAGTGACTCATAATTACAAAAGTCAAGTTTTATCAGCCCATTGATGAGATGCCAGCCATGCAGAAGATATAGAATACATCACAAATATCAGAGGTTTGATTTTAAGTCTTGCATACACGTTATTGTATTGTCCCTTCTCTAAGCTGTTGTAAAATCATTATTTTAAATGCCTTAGTCAAAGAATCTAACAGAATCATCACTCAGGAGGATTATGTGCAAAATGGGCAGTCACTTGCATCTCCTGTTGTGCCTTACCTGTGCTATACTCAATGCACACCTTGTGATACTTGACTGTTTTAGTAAGATCCATGCAGCTTTACTCTGATGGCAGTCACATCAGCGCAAGCTCGAGGTGTTTTGCAGCAATGACTGCAGAGCTTGGTTCAGTTTCTCCTCCTGCCCTAGAACAAAAGAAGTACAAGCTCTTTATAAAGCCTATATTTTCACTTGTTCTTGTATTGATAATCTCAAGGCAGATTTAGTGCCTCACTTGTAGAGTTCAACTCAGATATCTGAAGATAACCCTGCAGCAAGCTTCCATGTCACTAACATTCTTCACATATTATTTTGCTGATCCCAAGAGGGAATCTATAATAATACAAAGGGAATCTGGAAGAGTAAAACTGCAAAAGAAATATACTATACTTGTGGCCTTGAGGATGAAAAACAGCATTAGAAGTGTTTAGCCTTTGGCCAATACAAAACCTATGGCCCTGAGCAGCCTTTTACAGAAAAATTAAATGCATAAAGGAGAATCAGAGGAGTGATTAAAGCTGTTTGTATTTGGAGTTGCATCAGCTCAACTCCATCCATTTTTTGTCATTCTTTTAATTAACCAGGTGCAAAGGTGCATGTAGATGATTTTATACTTGCTGAAAATCTAAGTTTAGGGAATAGCAGCTAGGAAATATTTGAGCTAAACTGAAACAAAGAGAATTTAGGGCAAAGCATCATCCAGCCAGTGCAGTACGTGCGTTGGGGACATTATGACAAAAAAGGCTTCTCACCTTTTCCTTGTGAAGGTCAACCTGAAAATACAAAAGATACATGAGCAGGGAGGGTCCACTCAGAGCCAAAGCTCATCATCCAGGCACTCTGCCAATGGAAAGAGTCACACAGGGTGACAGTGATGAGGTGAGTAACCTTCTGGAGATCCCCATTAAGTCCAGAAGGAACCCATATAACTAGCTTGGCATAGATACTTTAACTTTGGAGAGCTAAAGCTGGATGAGATTAATCCACATCAAAATTAAGTTACCTCTTAATGGCTGGAAATCATCATTTGAAAAGTTACAATGCCAGAGGCAACCCAAGAAGGCTGACAATGGGCTGCTAGCTACGAAGATCAGTGTGTTTCCACAAAGCACTAAATAAACAATAAGAGATGGAAGAAGAAGCCTGCATTCCTTAAAAGGACAAGACACACAAAAAGTAAACTCATGGTTTTAAGAAAGAAAAAAGAAAAAAGAAAGGAAAACCAACTAGGAACAGAAAACAAAGCAGGCTGTTTCTAAAAGTAAACTTGAATCGTCAAATGTGTTTAATGTAAAGAGCCCAGCATGGGGCTGCATCAGAAAGATACATTAAGGGAAAGAATCCTGTGTCTGGAATAAATTTCCAAAGCATTTTGTTTCCTTTAATAAGAGAACATAGACTATGGGGTGGGGGATGGGGACTAGGGGACATGATTCTGACACCATAGCTCTGTCTGTTCTCAAAATATGAAATATTTGAGAGAGTAGTCCTAGTTGGGGAAAGGACCTGGATGTACCCATGTAACTTCAGGAATTTCACTGAAGCACCTACTCCTCTACTCAAGATCCTTCTGACAAAGTGCTCATCTCCAGGAGACAAGTTCTTAGATGGACTATATGTGCCTTTGAAGACCTGTCCCTCCTTCCACTCATCACAGAGGGTGCTGGTGCTGAGTACACACCTAGCAGTCACCAGAGAAAAGTAGATTATAAGTAGGGGTGGATGGATGGATACCAAACCTAGACCCAAACCGTGAACCTGGTGTTGAGAAAGCACAGAAAAGCCCTGCAGGTTTCACAGAAGTGCTGATGAATGGTGCCTCTGCATCCCTGCAGCTCTGCAATGACACTGGCATACCATACCCTCCTCACCAAGAAAAATATCAGAGTAATTGCTATGGTCTTTATAGATTTTTGATAGGAAAAGTTAGTTGTGGCTTCCTGCAGGCCATACAGCAGCCAAAATCAGCGTTTTCCAAACAAGATCAACACAAAAAGAGAAATATCTTACCTCGAGGGCAGCCAACAAATATAGAATATGCCTTCTACTCATTTAGCTTACCTGTAATGTCATGGGTTATGCATTTTATGGAGCACTGCTTTGTTCCTGCTAACCTGTAACTTGCCATTCTTTGTGCTGCTTTCCAGTGCGCTGAGGATTATTTTTCTGTGTGATAACTTAGGCTTTCTTTCTAGACAAATTTCTGCTCGTAGTCCCACAGAGAATTGTGCATAACTGCTTGCTTTGCTTGTCATTGAACACCATTTTTTGTGTAAAGTAAAGAAAAATATCTGCTCTCTGGTCAATGCATTTCAACAGCTTTGTCAAAAACATTGGTGTAGGAATTACCAAATAGCATAAAAATGAGTTGGAGAGTAAAATGCTATTAGCATCAGTGTATTCTCTAGGATGACTGGAAATGCACTTCTGGTCTACTCAGATCAAATTGAAATACTACTGCAAATTCTACAAGCTACATTTTTTTCATGAAAATTCCTGCAAAACTAATAATAATGAAACCTTAGTACTTGTTTCCCTACATGGATACCACAAGTCTTACTTCTACATGTTGGTGTTTTACCTGATAATTCAGGAAGGTAGAGTATTTAGCAGCTAATCTTGGCTATTAAATGTCAGATTGGGCATGTGGAATTACAATAACATTTGTAAATTTGTTTCCACATAATTTTTCTTAAGTTATATACTGTTCCGTATACTGTAGGATAACAGCACATATGGTGTGCTTCTAAGACTTAGTTTCCTTGCTAGTACATAAGCAGACTTGCTGAAAGTTTGAGTTTCTAGCTTTTACTGGAAGAGATAATCCTGTAAAAAGAAACTAGACAGAAAGGCATGGCTTCTTCATCCTTTAGGATGACCTTAACCTGATCCTTTAGCCTGGCCTTAGATTCTCTGGTCCTTCTGATAATAAAATGACACAGAGACAGTAGAGTACATACAGCCAGGGACTCTGTGTATATATCCCTGTGTATATCCCTAGTTTTGGTGTGAAATAAGAGCAAAAGGTGAGAGCATTCATCATCTTCCTAGGCTTTTCAGAATGCAACTGCAGCAAGCCAATCTGTGATCACCAGGCTGGAAACTGTCTGGAAACTAAGTGGTGCTGCAGCCATGTGGCATTGTAATCAGGAGTAGTTTGCAAGACTTTGTTCTTTGCACTAAAACATTACATCTACATGATTGATAGAAGCAGGTGATTGATAAAAATAGATTTAGTTTGCATTCTTCCTTTCCTTTCGAGAAGACTGCTTTGAAGTGAGTAGCAGAGAGCTGCTTTGAGTGTTTGGGTCTTTGGTAGTCAGGTGTAGAAAGAGTCCTGCTCATTAGCCTTATGGTTATGCCTTAAGTGTCTCCACATCCACATTCAGTGAAACACTTTGTAAATTATTTGTAAAGCAGGAGAGACACAAGTGTGTTCTAAGGAAGGATGTGGTGCCAGCGATGCGTGAAACTCTGCCCTGTAGTTTTAGTTTGAGCTTCTCTATGTCCTTTGTACTCCCTGATTCAAGAGCAACAATTTTTCAAAGGGTTTTAAGGGTGAAGTAATCAGTCCTATGATCTGTTCCACATATCATACATCTTATATTTTGTGGTCCTGGTTATCCTGTTAAAAAATGTTGGCATATACTTCCTCCTATTAATGTTCATATTCTGACTTGCCATTTCCGTTTGCAGTAGACTCAGGAGTGTTGTTACCAGACTGGAGCATACTGAGCCTCTTTCAAAAACTCTCCCAAATGTTTTCTTTAAGTTTTCTGTATCTGCCACTAAAATACCTAAATCAGGGCAGTCCAAGAAAATCTGTGGGTTGACCTTCTTGCCCACATCCTTTCCAGCAGAGTGTTTTTCTGTTTCTCTTTTTAAATTCGTTATGTTGCTACACAGCCTAAAAGGCAATCTTAAATGTATATCAAATAGTGCAGATGGCTAATGTGGCAGAAATCATTTCCTGATCTCTTGGTTAAAACTGTTAACATTTTGCAAATGTAAGATCCTATATTCATTTCACAACAACCATGAAGGCTCCTATTACATTATTACCTGGGAGTATTCCAGTAGATTTTTGCAGCATACCAACTGCACTAGAGGAATAACCCAGAATACCTCTAACACCATAAATTAGGAACCTGGAGGAAGCATAATTCATATTATTCAGATAAACCCTATTTTAGAGAACAGCCAGTCAGCCAAAAGATTATATGAACAATTAGAGTATACTATGAGTTATTTAATGTGTGAGAAATGTTGAGAAAGCTTTAAGGAGCTCACCCTATGTAACTTTTTTCACCAGTTTTACAGGTATAAATGAAAATGTCAAGTGCTCCTAATAGGTTAGTTTATGGGACTGTGATAGGTATTTATAGAGATTGGTCTGGATGCTTTTCCATTAGGTACAGTGCTGTACAGTTTTTGGCTTATACTTGAAGGGAAGTTATAAACCAGAGTGGGTTCCTCATTCCTCAACATTTGACATATTCTGATTGCAAAACATTTGGGGTTTTACAGGATTTATTGTAAATAGTCTCTCCTATAATGTTCACAGCACAATAATTCACAGCCCTGAGGCAAGGGAGTTCTGCAGCAATGACATTATAGAGAAGATAACTTCTCAGAATTTACCATTTGCACATCATGTTCAGAATCTGTAACATATGTAAAGAGGTAACATCCTCATCTTTCAAATGTGGGGGTTTTTCTATCATTTTGTGGTACTTTATTACAAATAGTTACAGCCAGGCTAATAGCTTGACTGATAATGCAACATCTTTTCACATCCTGCAGCAGTATAAATAGGAAGTGGGGAAACAAAACAGGTTCTTAGGTGTAAAATGCTTAATCCCAGTGTGCTGTGTAGGGAGAACAGGCTTGTCACAGGAAAGGTTTGTGTAGCTGAGGAGAAGTGTTAGGAGGTGGACCAAAACAGGCAGAAGGGAACAACAGAGAGGAAAAGGGATGGGGACAGGAGAGAAAGACAGAGAATAAATACTGCTCCCTGAATCTAAACTGTGAGCACACTGTAAATACCATACCAGGGCACCTAAATAATGGTGATGTGTATTTATTTGATTCCTGTAAAGAAACTATTTCCTATCCTTCATCTTTGTGTGCAATTTTCTGGTGACACCAGTGGGAAATATTCTGTGGACTGAAGTGGGCCAAAGTCCTGAATATAGATCCCTGCCCACAGGCCATAATTACAAATGGAAATTGGCCTTCTCCTGGTGATGGTCTGACTTCCCTGAGCTGCAGTGAGTGACTGGGGGTCATTGTACAGGCTACAGAAGAAGTCATTACAGACAGGTACAGATACTGAAGGTTAAAGCAAGGATCCAAGGCCTGAAAAAATAGTACCACTAAAAATAATGAAGGCTGTGGGTGACATTTTTCAAAGCATGCAGCAGGAGATGAACAGATGGAGCCTGTGTGTATTTCTAGTGTTGTGTTTTGAACTTTTAGCTCAAAAGGCCTAGGGGTAAAATTAACACTTAATAAATATGAAGTTTTCAAATATTTATTGCTTTGAAAGAAATTGCTCCTAAATAAAAAGAAAAATTGACACCAGTCAAAATAATCCCAGAGAAACATCTTTGTCCCATCCTCAGGAAACCTTGCCATTCTTCTTACCCCTCTCTCCTGCCTTTCCTTGTCATTTCTGATTTGTTTGCATATTGAGGCTCGTTTCTTGTCAGCACTTAATAATTCATCTCAAATCACCAAGGCTCCATCATTAAGAAAGATGCACCATCCCTCCACAGATCTGCTGTGCAGGCTCAGGCAAGCATCATGATAAGAAACACCACACAAGTTTTGCCTAAAATTGCCTTGACACTTCAGGTGAGGTGCATCATGCATGGCTGTAGTGTAAGGGAAGAATGAAAACATCAAGCCAGATGTTTGAGTTTTGGTTCTGAGCATCACCAAATGCCTGTGTGCAAAGGGGATTGACTTTGGTCTTCATCAGCCACTGCAATGACAGTTCTGAATCTACCAAGCAGTGATCAGCAATGATCCTTGAAGACAGCAGAAGATTAATGGGAGCTTGACCTCTCAAAATGTCAGGCACAAAGAGTTCATTGTTGCAGGACCCTCTTGTCAATACAAACATACAACACACTTCCATTATTATTTAGAGCAGAGCATTAGTGACCAGGAGGCTAAATCTGAATATCTTCAGTATTCTTACCAGCCATGCAACATTAATCAGCCTAACAATATTGGTTAGTGGAAGCTGGGGTATGACTTGAGGCATTCTGCTGCACAGAAGTGTCATGTCTAAGCTGAAGCTATCCATGCCCTGGAATAGACAACCAGGAGGGTGACACAAAGGCACAGGTCCTGAGGTGTACAGGAGCTTTCTGTTGGCTCTCTGTCCTTACTGCAGGCAGGGTAAGGGAGAGCCTACTGCTCCTTGTTTGGTCAGGAGGGGCCAGCATAAGGCCTGACAGCTCAGATATTGCCCAAGTCTGATGGAAGAGCAATGTAAGTATAATCCACCCCAGCTTGAGCTTCAGCTCAAATGTTCAAATGTTCAGCTCAAATGTTGAAGGGACAATGCAAGTCAAAACACAAATGGTAGTTGTAAAAAATTATGGATTTGAATCCAAAATGTTGCAGACATGTTGACCCTGCATTAACATTGTGACTCTGATGCCATTAAAAAATAAAACTACCTTCAGCATCCCTCCCTAATGTTTAATTAATACAAACACTGAAGCAAGGCACATAAGACCACATCCCATAGTACTTAATGGGAAAATAACATATTGTCACTGTACTTAGTGCAGTCTGCTTCAATTTCATAATGTTTTTAAATCAGCAAGGAGGAGGAACATGAAAAGAACTGAATGATGCTGTCAGAGCTAAATGGATGCTTGCTGTTAGATTTGTAAGAGCAGTTGGTATACCTGAACAGAGGAGAGATTGGTGCTTTATAAATATGTATAGTAATAATGCTGGAGAATGTGTTTTGGAAAGGCTACTTAGACTGGTCAGCTTTTTTATTCCTTGATTAAAAAAAAATAATAATGAGCTTTTCATCACCATTTTCATAGTGGCAAGAACCACATTCATGCTGTGTCTTTGTGGATCTAAGTAAAACAGGCTTGACCCCTGAAGTCACTTTTTAATAATTAACTCTCACCAAGTTCATTAAACACTAATTGAAGCTACAGAAGAAAAAATTGTGAAGTATATGCAGGCAGACAGAAACACCAAATGTGATTAAAGATACTGACTGTGGTATGTATGTGCAATACAGTACACATCATATAGGTTTCAAACTCAATCCCATAGAGAATTTTAACTCCTTTGTCCCATGATAAACTCTACCATGTTCAGTGCTAATAAAAGCTTCATTAATAAAGAGTTGCAAGCTAAATGGCATGGACATCCTAAACAATAGTCTTTGGAAAGATCTGGAGAAGTAGACTGCAAAATGAACAAGATGATTCAGCTCCTGGAGTGTCTGTCAGTGCTTTGAAAAGAGATAAACAATGGACAAAGAGATTCAATCATCTTGAGAGTTCAGGCTTTCAAACTGAATGTAATTCGTAGATTTATATCAAAACAATAATTTAAATATATGGATTTGACATCTTTCAGTGTTCAAAGTCGCATTAAGGATGTTTTATTTTATTCACTCGAGCTAAAATTAGAGGTTTGTAGCAATCAATTTAAAAGAGTGTCTCATTACAATTAGATCAAGTAATGTGAACTGAGATAATATTACAGGTCATTGCTGTCCAACCTTTTATCTTCAGAACCCAGGACACTTCAAGGATGTGTTCAGACTCCGCACTTGTTCTTCCTAGTTAATGTGCCCATGGACTTCTCCCACTCACCCCTAAAACATGGAAACTGCTGTTGGAACTGGTTCCCTGAGTGGCACAATGCTCAGCCAGACAGAAAAGGACTGAGACTCTGAGTCTGGGTCTCAGGAGCCACAGCCCTGCCACAGAGTGCTGAATGACTTAGGGCAAATCACTCAACTCCCTTGCCATAGCATTAGTGTTCACTGTAATGAGTATTTCTGCTACACTCAAATGTAAAGGCTCCAGAGCTGAGCTTCCTGAGGCCAGGTGTTTCCTCTCCAGTGAGATGTTTGCAGCAGAGATGGGTTCAGAGCCTCACTGCTCAACATGGGCATGACTCCAGTGAACCCAATGAAGCTGAAGATCTAGCCAGTGCTGTGTGGGCAATGGCTAAAAGAGTGAGGCTCCAGTTTCACTAGGCTCCTCTAAAGATTACTGTAACACAAACAATGTAGAATGAGAGCATGAAAAAAAACCCTGTGGTACTATATATGTCCTTTTGAAAGATTCACATGGATTTTAGTGGGCTTCAGCTCTGCTTTTTGATCCTGCTTCCACAAACCCATCCTTGGTACTTTTCAGTCTTTCTAATTCTTGGGATGGTGTAGGGAAGAAAAAGGAAAGGACAAATTAATGGAACTGGGAAAAAAAGTAATGATCCCAGCCTGTTGTCGTAGTCCTAGATGTTTTATAGTCTGTGTCCAGAGAGATTTACCTGGGAGTGCTTTAGAGATTCCTGGTCTAGGAACCTATGGAATGGAAGCGTTGCACATAGAGGAGTGAAAACTGCTCTCCTCCTGGCCCACCACAGAAAGAGACAAGCCCAGGAGGATCCAAAAAGGCAATGAAGGACAGGCAATGTACACACAAGTTTCATCCCAATATGCACTATTCTACAGTAATGGGAATGCAGAATTACTGTTGGAAATAAAGGTGTATCAGGAGAGCAGCTTCTCATTTTCACAAGGAAATTGGATAACTCATCTTCCTATTAAAGTTAATATATGTCTTAAGAAATACTAAAAGCATGACTTCTGAGATCCAAGAAAAGAAAATAATGTCGAAATCACAGTGTTTTTACTTTTGCCTGGTTTTACCTTTTTTCAAACAAGCAAACTTTTCTTAAGATTAAAAAAATATCTCATTTATTTCTGGCTTTAGATTTGGTCTGCCACATTTGGTTAGGTAAACCACTTGCTAGTAACAGCTAGGCTCCCACTTCTTAAATAAAAGAGTTTCACCATAGTTCATAATAATAGCACAATAAAAGGAAAAAAAATTAAGAAGTGAGCTGCAGTGATTCCTTGGAGGTTATGCATGCAAATTGCACTGAAGCTGAGCAACAGTTCAACAAGAAAAGCAATATTTTGGGACAACAGTTCTGCTTTTATAATGAGCCTGTAAAATTCATTCCACTGCAATAGCTACAGGTATATTATCCCCCATGAACTATTACAAAATTAAACTTCATAAGCAATATGCCAGTGCTTTGTGTGATGCATTTGCTAAAAGAATCATTCAATTTATCATGTTTTCCTGAAGCGTTATGAGACAAGGTCTTTGAATAAAACTCATTTCATTAGGCTACCTTGTTACATGGGAAGATAAGATCTACACTTGACTAAAGGCATCATTCCATCATGCCCATAATCACCCTACCTGGAGAAGTAAACATTCAGGACCTTAGAAAAATGGCATTGCACTGCCTCACTAATGGTACTGAAGAAATACATTAGAAAGAAAAAGGTCCAGATGGACCACAGTGAAAAACTATCTGTAAGCAAATTCAAGTATACAAAAAACTCTTCTGTGTGTACTGGGAGCAAGTTTTAAGCCAGCCATTCACCCCAGGCTGGGCAAATAGCAGGCAGCAGTGTGAGATGGTTAAAAATCAAATCAAGGGGTGCTTATCTTGAGTGTTAGGAAGAATTTCTTCCCAGAGAGAGTTGTTAGGCATTGACCCAGGCTGCCCAGGGAGGTGGTGGAGTCACCATCCCTGGAGGGGTTTAAAAAACATCTAGCTGTGGTACTTAGGGACACAGTTTAGTGGCATGGGAGTGATAGGTTAGTGGTTGGACATGATGATCTTAGAGGTCTCTTCCAACCTTAATGATTCTCTGATGCTTGTCCTGCTTTCCTGTGCCAATTTAAAAGGCATACTTACAGAACAATTCTGTCCACCCAGCCCTCACATGGATGCTGCTATGCTACTGCTAAGGACACCTATATTTGCTTAGCTAATTTTGTTAAATATTCCTGAAGGAGACCTGAGTTCTAGTCCAAACTGTGGCACAAATTTGCTGTGATTTTGAGTTATGATGATCTTAGAGGTCGTTTCTCAGCCTATACCAAAAAAAAAAAACCAAAACCCCAATCAAACAACAACCCAGATCTGGTAATATACACCTGGAAGGTAGGTGCCACAGTGCTATTTTAGAAGGCTGGGTAATGCATTTGGATACCTATAAGCAAATATTCCAAAGTTGTAGAATTTGAAGACTAGTGCATATTTTTTTATCAGTTTCCCTTTGTTAAAGTGCTGTGAGTCTCAACACCAAATATCTCCTCACCTGCTGAGATGTGAATAAGAGGTAGCTCCAATAAAGTCAACACATTCAAAGTCAAGGCAGAACAAACTGGCTTAACAAACTCTATTGCTTGTTTCCTATGAAAAGGTCTTGTGTGAGCCCCATATCAGGTCACATTGTGTAAAATACAGAATAAAACATTGCCACAATTTCCCCAGAGCATCCCAAAGACCTTGACTGAAACACAGGACAAGGCCTACACACAAGGCCAAGATGTTTCTGTAGGGAATATCTGGTCATTTTCTTGTGCCAGGACTCACCCTGATGGCCACACAACAGCTTGGTGAGAAAACTGAAAATATCTTTTTGTTTTCCTGGTTTAATTTTCAGCCAGATAAGTCCTTTAAATCAGCTTGCTATGCAATTGCACTACTGTTCTGGCTAGCCCCAAATGGAGAAGACAAAACGACATGATTGGGAAAGAAACTGGGTATAGGTTTATATGGTATTATAACAACTTCTCCTCTTGCAACTCTAAACAGGATTCTAGGTGGGTAGTTAAATGCATTCAGAAAGGGTTTTTCCATTGCTATTTCACATCTAAGTTGTAAGTCTCCATCTTTTTCAGGAGCATTTTTAATTATGTGAATTATTCTTAATCATCTGAACCCCTTGTTGATGAACCCCATAAATGGATCTAGAAAAGGAGATAGTTTTCTATCAAAAACATATCTGGATAGAAAATTAAGTTTCTTTTCATTTCCTTTCAAAACTATTTTAACTTGCTGTGAAAACAAGAACATTTATTTATATTATTATTTTTGCCTTTCCACATTTGTTTTTGTTCATGTTCTTTCCCTCTCCTTCCTTTATGTCCTTTTTGTCTGTTTTGCCAGCAGGGGAGTGAGAATGGAAAAGACAAAATATCCTCCTTTTTGCAGAAAAAGAAAATATTGTGGGGGATATTGCTACTAATGAATATGTTACCATTTTCCTGCTGAAAATAGGCATTTTTTTCACTTATTCTTATGTCTTGGTAAACAAGCAATTAAAAAAATGACTCTGTTTGATCAGTTATTCCTGGCACCTTAGTTGTGGAATACTTTCACACCCCTTGGAGGATGACTACCCCTCTAATAAATGCATTTCCCTTACAGAAGTGGTGGATGAAACCTCAGATATATTTTCTTGTCTTTGCCTTCTACCAGATCCTCACATAAATTTTTGCTCCACACTGCAAACTTAGCAGTGCTACGTGCTCATAGCAGCAAACTTTCTCCCTTACTAAGTTACAATTCTGTTAATGATATGTGCATTCAATCCTCCTTGCTACCCACCCTGGTGTTCATTAGAAGGATTTTGGATTCATTAATGTATAAGTCAACTGATGTGAGAATCTGTCCTGGAAACTCTAAATTGACTCCAATTTCAAAATAGTCAGGGAGAAGTGAGCTTTTTTTTTGAAGTCCTTGTTTGATGAGGTGTTTGAAGGAAATGCATCCCCTCTGTCCCAGCTAAGCTGTCAGCATCCAGGGAGAAGCAAAGGACAAAAAAAAAGCAAGCAGGCAAGCTCCTTCAGAGAGCTGCACACTTTTCTGATTGTAGGATTTGGACACAGCACAAAGAAAGGGTATGGGGACAGAGAGTTTCCATTTATACAGGTCAGCAGTGTGTCAGGGAGCTGTTAAAGGCACTTTGTCTAGACTGTACAGTCTTTAATGAAGAAATTCTCTTTTTACTGTATCTGTTCAGCACTTTGTTGTGAGTTTCTGACAGGGGTTTCACCAGGATCACCACTCTATAAGGCACATATTGAGCTGAGAGACTCAGAGCTATGATCTCTTCTAGCAGGAATCAAAAAAAGCCAAAGCTCTAAGAAGCACAAGCACAACACTGATAACTCATAAAGCACTTGATTTGTCAGGTTGGGAATAGCACATCTGGACATATGGCTCTGTCCTAAAACCCTTCTTCAGGTGCCACCATTGATGGAGTTGTTTAAGCTGAAGACCAACACTAGCCACAATACCACATGGACATCAACTCTCCAGGAAAACTTTTAGGCAAAAAATCAAAAGGCCAACAGGTGCTGTGAGGCTGAGAGGTGGAGGAAGACCAAGAAGTGGTCGAGGTCAAGAGGGGATGGGTGGTGGTGGGAGGCCTAAGGGTAGTAGGAGGCCAAGAAGGGGGTGGGAGGCTGAGAAGGGTGGGAGGACTGAGATAAAAGTGGAGGCTAGGAAAAAGTGAAGGATGAACAGGAGTGGGAGGCCAAAAACGGGGTGGGAGGCCAACCTTAATGATTCTGTGATTCTGTGAATATTCAGCAGTGTGTTGGTATAGGTTAGATAGATATATTTTAAAGACTCAAGACCCTGTCTTGTGAAAGGAGAGAAAATATGGGAACATCATCAGGAAGAGACTGAAAATTCAACATGAAGAAAAGCAATGAGGAAGATGAAAAGAAACATAACCTCACTGCAAAGGCTTTTCAGCCTTTTACAAATTACAATCCCCAAAACACTTTTTTTTTCCAGTGGTGCTGCACATCCTTGCATGCTGAATTCAAGATTATTAAGAATAGGTTTGATTTTCCTAGTTACCTTTTGTGATTTCCTTAGAAGTAGTCCACTGACCCTCAGGGTCCTCTGGTAAGTGCTGTGACAATATAATTATGATTTACTAAGTACAAAGGGACAAATTTTCAAAGAGCAGGGCTGGAATTTCACTTTGTAAATGGAAGTAATAATATTCAAATAACACAATTATAGCCAAACATGGTCTGCTTAGAAAATGTAGGGACTCGTAATTTTTTAATCATTTGCTATAAATGTCTTTATGCAGGAACAAGATCTTCCTACAAAGAATTCTCCTTTATTCTTCATCCTAAACTCCATGTCTGCCTCTCTTGTACTTGGCAACATTATATACTTTTAAGTTTCAAACCAGACATATGATATGAGGCCATATCCTCAGCTGGAGTAAATCAGCTCTAGTGAAGCAACAGAGTCGTGTTGATGTACACCAGCTGAAGTTCTGGCCAATTTTTCAAAATAAAAGGACTTTGAAGTGACCCACACCACAGCTTCCTAACAACCCTGTAGAGCAGATGAATGTAAATCTCACCAGGCCTTGCAAGATGCTGAGTTCCCATTTCGATTGAAAATAGAGCCATCACAAAAGTGATGTATTATGTCTCATTTTTATTGTTCATGAGGAAGGTGCAGGTGAAGGGAAGCAAAGGGCAGCAAGGCTCCAGGGCTAGAGTCTGTTTCTGAAACTGCCAAGACAACAAAGCTGTAGGTGTCAGCTTACCTCCAGTTTATGCTGTCTCATACAATCCAGCCGAGCCAGGTGAAGGTCACATCTCTGTCACTTGGCACTTCAGAGTCATTTACATTTAGATGTAATTGTTTTTCGAGTGTGCATGTGTTCAGAGGAGCTGGATGGCTTGGGAATTGGTAATAGGATATCAGAGCCTGTCACCAAAAGGCCACCAGTTCAACGCCAGAGCAGTTGTTCGTGCAGCCGAAAGGTGCTAACTTTGTGATAGCTGCTCAGTGGCTTAGATGAAATGAGTTGATGATTTCAGCCTGGACTTGTGTGCCTATCACAGAACAGCTCTGTTGCTACAGCTGTTAGAAAGGACACTTTGTGGATATTGTCAACAGCAAGGTCAAGGACTGATGGTGTGAGTGTGCAGATGACCTTTTCCTCTCACCCCAAGCAGTCAGGTTTCCAAGGGGAGTCAGAGACATGGTGCTAGAGCAGTGTGGGAAATATCACCTAGCTGCTGCCCTTGCTAGTCCTCTTCTGGAGGTTAAAGCACAGCATCAGACCTGTGGATGTTAAACCTCATGCCTTTCAAAATCGTTTAAAAAGCCTGAATGAAGTGCTGTGAAGACAGTAATAAATAAACATGCAGAGAGACATATACCAGGCTTTGAAAAAAAAAAAAAAGCACTTGCAAAATCTATGGCTCAGTACACCTCTCTTACTAAATTTCACTGAAAATGCCAGCAGGTGCCTGGTGGCAGAATTACAGATTTGTATTTTTTTTTCCCTGTGTCACCAAGTGTTTTGTTTTTTTTCCCTATTTTACTGAATTCCTTTTTTCCCCACGAGCTCTGTAGGATTTATGCTCCTTACTAAGCACCTGCTTCCCACCTAGGAAATAATAAGTGCTTCAGGTCTGCCTGCTCTGAAGAGGGATGGAGAAAGGGATGGAGGTCCAACAGCCCTATTCAGCTACCAAGAACCCCAGTATCACAGAAAGCCATAATTAGGCTGCTTATCCCTTTACTTAAGGGGTAAAACCTCCTCCTGTGCTGCAGCACCAGCCTGAGCCCAAATCATCTTACACTGAACAGCACCAGCAGAAGCCCAGCAGAACATGAGGAATGCAATTTGTCTGGGGTTTCACTACTCTCCTCTCCTCCAGACAGAGCACAGACTCAGCTGGGAGCAAGCTCTCTTCCACAAGCTTATGAATGAGTCCACACATTATTCTGTGAGGGCATAGACATCAAAATAAACTCAGTCAGGTAGCTGAGGTGGCAAGACAGCCATCCAGCCATGACAACGGAGAGTTCAAAGCTGGGTATCTCCTGAAGTGCATTCCCCATGACTTGTGGTGGTTGTTGCAGCCAACTCTGAGTTACCTGTTACTCTGGCTCTGCAGTTATTGGTACAGAAGCAGTGTAGATAAAAGCTGCTGTGGATCTGTCTGTGGGAGCTGCAATCTTCTCTCTGGGCTGAGGTGCTCCTGTCCTGGCAGAGACAGAGCTTTACACTATTGAGGTACTAAAAGGGGTTCCAAACCCTGCACTCCTCAGGCCTCAAGAGAATTTGGGCATGACTCAGAGCTTCATATCTGATCTTGTTTCAAGTCAACAGTCATCTCACAGAGTTTCCTGCAAACTCAAATACATCCCTTCTGTACCCACAACTGACCACCAAAGCTCTATCACATTTTGGGTCCCAGAGCAAGTAAAAGGACAAAAATATCTTTCTTGTCATTGCCTCTGGAAATTGCCATTTCTACCTTCTTCCACGGTTGTTTGCACCTGCACAGATGATCAAACACTTCAGACACATTGAAAACACCAGAAGTTGAAACACATGTACTATGGCAAAGCAGGTGGGTACAGTCATTAACCAAATTTGGTGTCTGTAAGGAGCTGCTAAGCATCTCCCCTTCTGAAAACAGAAATTAAAAGGTTTCCATGTTTATGGCAACTAGTTGAGCCCAGATTAGATTTAGACAGAAACAACCAAAACACACTTAGCAGAGTGAAAGCAGTCACAGCACCAACCACTAGCATAAGCAGCTGGATCCCATTCTTCTCCAAAGTCCCAGCATCAAAAGTATCTACTTGTTTGCCAAGTCAGGTCCAGACAGCTCAGAAGCAGATAGTTAAAGATTGAATCACTTTCAAGGAGATTTCCTAATCACAGTTTTCTCTAGTTTCTGAAACTGGCATAATTTTCTTTTGCAGCTAATATTGTTTGGTCACCTGTCCCTTGTCACTACGTTTTCACTGCATAATTATTTAGGGACTATTGCACATTGCACCTTACATCATCTGCTTTCCTATTTGTTTGCTGAACAGCTCTCCAAGAGATGTCTGGGGAGGTTTATTAATGTACTTTGTATTACAGTAGCATGTACAGGCTGTTATTAAGCACTGTTCATGGAGAAAAGAAAGTCCCAGATCTTATGTTTCACATGCAAGAAAGTTAGAGAAGTGCTAGGTTGAGAGACTGGACAACCACAGAGTCAAGGGAAGTCCCAAAAGCTCCTGATACCTACTCATTGTCATCCACGTCAGTGAGTCTTCCTCTTGCTGGAACCTCTCGGCCTGCTTTTACTCTGTGGTTAGTATCATGCCTAGAAAAGCTGCAAATGGGATGTAAATAGAAAGTTTTGCAAAGAAAAGCTCCATTTCTCTTTTCTCTGCAGGTGTTCAAATACTTGCAGTAGCATAGAGAGCTGAATTCCCCAACCTACCACCTTGCCTGGCTCCAACCGCAAAGGATCTGTAGCCACAAACAACACTCCATATTCCTCCAGCTCATAGCCTCCACTTGCAAACGCTGTGTGTGGGCAACCACTCTGTTTCCCTCTGCCTGAAGGGTACTTTGTGCTGATCACCTCACTGGAGGTGGCTGTCTTTAATTTCAGGTGGGCTTTGAAGGGCTAGGGCTCAGTCATTCCTTTGCACATTTCTCAAGTTCTTCAAAGAACAAACTTTGAAAATCCACCAGTGGGAGATCCTGTAAGAGGTTTTGTATCTGAGTACTAAAAGTGTTGTATGGGTAGGATGAGCTCATTAGCCTTCTGGCAGTCATCCTAGGAGAAGGACAACTCTGATTCCAAACCCGGGCAGATGGAGCTCGTTTAGCCCTGGAAGGCCTTCCAGCTAAGAGGTTAAACCTCTGTCCTAAGGACTTCACTGCCAGCATCCAAGCTTGCTAGGCCCTGGCAGATGAACCTTAGGACTAAAGGGTGGGTCCAGCTCTGCGCATGCTGTGTCTCACCCAAAAAAAATCCCTTGTGCAGGCTCGAGGGTGCTATCTGCTATCCTCTTTTGATCAGCGTGCTTGGAAAAGGCGCTGGGGAGGAGCGTGGGTGGAGCCCTCCCTGGAGCTTCGTTCGCGAGGCCTAGCCACGATGACGACTAAAAGTGTTGACCTATCTAGTTTTTGTAGGCACCTACAGTTAAATACAGGTGGCTGCTGGAGGCATGAGTCTACTTTTACAGTTATACACCTTGTGAGACATGAAAACCTTGGTGCCAGCATGCACTCTTGAGATGGTGAGCACATACTTGCTTTATTAGGAAGCAAGAAGCATCACTGCAAGCAATGATATGTCTTTTAGTCAGCATTTGGCAAGTTAAACATCTGTAGCAATACGCTTTTCTCTCTAATCCAAGCTGATGGTTGTGCAATCTTTTTCCCCTCCCTTTTCTTTTACTTAGTCTAACATTTAGATGGTGTAACAACTGTTTGAGGTAGCTGAATGGTGAGCTTTATGGCATCTGACCGCTGCTGGCTACTGTGAAGATGGCTGGTGTGTGGTTTAGAACAGTAGCCATGAGTTAATGCAGCTAACCATTTACCCTTAGAGATGGGTGGTGACAATCTGCTCAGATTTCATGAGAAAGGACCCAGTCAAGATGGACAGTGAGCACAGAAATGTTATACCCATGTTACACACTGGAAGCATTCATATGAGCATGGTGGAGGTTTCAAAACGCTTCAAAGACAGGCACTGAACCTCTAAGACCTGGCTACTTTTGATACAGAAACCAGAGTCTGAGTTGGCTAATTAAATAGTGATTAATGAAAATTCATTGATGGGGTTTAAATCAACTGAGGTGTAAATGATACTGAATTTTTTATGATTTCTTACTAGAAAGCATTTTGGGGATTGGGACTAAAGCTTATATTCACCAGCATTGTCATTTTTTCTGCTCATGGTTCCTACTCCAGCTATTTTTGGCTGATGCTGAGAAGATAATTTAACAACAGAATATCTCAAGAACTAATTCTCTAGTTTCTCTCTGTCTGCATCTACACTGCGGGATGTGCATAAAAACTAAACTCTTCTCCAGGAAGGATGAGGAGAATAAGCTGTAGAGCATGGTAGTGTTGATATGAAAAAAAACATCCCTTAAATATTAAAATGGACTTCCACTGATGGTCCCACTTCTGGACAAGAAGCAGCAAGCTGCTATGAATGCTTACAGTTTACTCACAAAAGCAATAGGAAGTTCCTTGAGGTACTCCTGCAGAGAAGTGACTAACAGGCATAACAGAGCCTCCTGAGATGAAAAGAAACCAACCCTAACTTTCATATGCAAAACTAATCCAAAATAAACTGTTCTCTAAGGCTTATAAATATTTAACTTTTCCTCTTTAAAATCTTGCCTAGCTTTGGTGATGGCAGGGACCTGAGATTCCTTATAGTCTTACATTTTACCTTTCTTCTCTTCCACGTTTCTCCTTCTCTCGGTCTTTTTTTCTACATGCAACATTAACCAGATGTAGGAGAAATAAAATGTCCACAAAAGAAAGAGATTAATGTTTTCGGGACTTGCAACTTGATCAAAAGCATGAGGAAAGTTACTCGTCAGCTAATTTATAGGTTAAAAATCTGTAAGTATTTGAATCAATACTCAAATATTTGAATTACTACACAATTACCTGAGCTTGCAGGGGGCTGGGCTGGGTGATCTGCTGAGCTTGTTTAATACTACAATTGTTTCTATGAGTGATAGTTCAAACAAACCAAAGAATACCTACAAACACAGGAGGTTTGCTCATCAGGAACTCAAATGTATTTCTTCCTAGGACAATACATGCTATTTTTAAACAGTCAGTTCCATGAAAAGAAATACATTTTATGAACTATGAGGCTAATAAAAACTAACTCAACTTGAAAGATGAATTTCAGTTTTCACATAATCCCAGTGAAATGAGTGTGAAAGATCTACAGATCAAGAATTATTCAAAGAAATTATTCAGACAATAGTTTCAAATCACCAACAAATGTGAGAAAACTGCAAGCTATTAGCATGTAATTCACACACCAGAAGAGAGGCAATGTAAAACAAATTACTCAAGACAAAGGGTTTTAGAACTGGTTTTCTTCAAACAGTGCTTTACCAGCAGCACCTTTTCACAGAGCAGGTCACTGGTGTGATGCTTTTGGTAGCACATGACATATGGAGGACATTCACTCCCACTGGCCTGCAACCATGAGCAACTAAAATCCAGCACTGAATTTAGAGTGTGACTTTCCCTAGAACCAATTTGTAGATAACAGAGACGAAGAGAGATGCTTCTTCAGAGGACCATTCACAACATCTAGTTTGGGCTCATATTCTGGTTTGTCCTCTGTAGGAGGCTACAGAGGCAAACATGAGTCTAAACTACTAACATAGACCTATCTTTAGGGCATAAAGTGAGATGTTATGAGTAGTAGTATAGTGTCATGCAATCCATGCTGGATAGAAACCAAGTGGGACAACTCCAATATACATGTGGGAGAAGAGTGTCTACAAGGACCAGCAATATTTCCCTTTTAAGCAAGTATTCTCAAACAGAAAGTCTCTTAGTCCTTCTCTGGGGAGGACCACTTTCCAGAACCAGTGATTCTGGAAAATTACTGTCAAGGTTTAACCAAGTAGCAGAGATACACAAAAACAGTGGCAAAATCTATCCTCTACTCATAGGTGGATATGTAATGGCTAGTAGAGGTACCATTCTCCAAACTGCTGGGTGATTATATGATTCTAAAGGAAGCAGTTCCTTCCTAGATCTTCTGGCCTTTCTTTTTCCATCTGAGTCTCCCTCTACATGTCCAACCCAGGCCTTCTGTGGCATGAGGTGTGGAAAGGAAGGCCTAGTGAACAACTAGGCTGCTGTTCTGTGTTCCTCGTCACTCAGAATTGCTTTGCTGCTCTGTTTGTGACTGCAAACACAGTGTTGGTAATTATGCAGAGGTCACTGGTGATAAATCCTTCAGTTTATGTTTCTATTGTAGTTGTCAGAACTACTTTTTCCTTTAGATAACTTAAGGGCAACTAAAGATCAAGTGGTTCTTCACTCAATAAAGGCTGTACTAGTGACAGCATCTTGACCAAATGCCATCAACATTGTCTCATTAAACAAGTAGAATCACTTGAAGGAGTTCTCCCTCATTTCATGCCTTAAAGTGGCACTGGAGTTTGCTCTGATCTGCTGAATAAATACATCCACCCACTCACTGTTAGGTCATGAGATACTTCCCCTGTTGTTTCAGTGTCAGGACAAATCCAGCATGACAAGGCTCCAAGAACTCCAGCTCTCTTTCTGACACAACCCAAGATGGTAGAAATCCCTTAAGGCTAATTGGCTTCTTGGATTTACATCTGCTAGTGAAGAAATCTCCCAGAGCAGCTTGCTCTGTTTCAGCACTACCAAACTTGATTCTTCACCTCAGCTTCAAACCTCAACTTTAAAACAGACCTTAAACCTGACATGGAAATTGATTCCAATTTCTCCTTCATCTGCAGGCTGGTTTTTATTTTCCCCAAAACCAGTTTCCTCTTCTTTGCTAGTGGGATCTGCAAACGTTTAAAGAGGCACCTAAAATTTGCTCACCAGGCTCAGCTTAGCTAGAAACAGATTAGGCATGAAGAAGGAAAATCAACCCTTTATTTCCCAGAAATATTTTCTTGTTAAAGCTGTCCAAGAAAGGTGGGACACCAACTCCCACCCCTGTCACATACAGCTGGGATTATGGCAAAGGAGATGTTCACAGTCTCCAGCAGATGAACACTTTAAGGCCTTTAAGGCACCCTATGAGCACCAGCTGGAGTTTGCAGTGCAGGCAGCTGTTCCAGTATGTGGGAAAGGGGATTGCAGATTAAAACAGACAAGGCAGCTTAAGGGAGCATTTGGAGTGAGTTCCCAGTGTAGACACCCCTTCCTCATTGACAGCTGTGTCTAGGGAGGGAGAGTGGAGCATGCACTTGCTCCAAAGCCCAGGACTCACAAAAGGAAGCAGAACAGTGTCTTAGAACTGCCAGTAAGTGCTGCTCCTGTCTTCAGACCCTTGCCAGACTGTCATTAGGGAGCACCACATGTGTGTGGCAGACATCACACCACACACAGCTGTTGGCAGCCCTTTGCAAGTGGAAGGCCAGTGTCATTCCTCCAGCATTTAGCTAGGAAGGGATAAAAAAAGGAGGAAAATTAGTTTAAATGATAAATACACACGCACACATCCTTCAGAGGGCAGGAAGAGCAGGAGGTTGCTTACAAGAAGCTTTTTATCTCCTCTCCCTCTGTCCCCTGGTGTGCTACTTCTGTTTTTCTGGCTTTCTATGCTTCTGAAAGACCAGAGGATGAACACAGCTTGGAAACTCTATGTGCACAAAAGCTGTCCTTCACCTATGCAGGGATGAACTCCTGCTGACAATGTGTCTCCACACCTTGCTTTTACACCTACACAGAGTTAAAGGTTGAGACTAGCCACAGTGGCTTCCCAGAGAGGTGGACAGCTGGGCTGGGGAGCACAAACCTCAGCATAGGCTAAAGTCCTAGGCTCCAAAGAGTTTTCTGGGCTGAAGCCCAACCATACTTCAGATTCAAATTCAAATACTGGACTCAAGGAAAGAGCTGAGTTCAGCTTGGGTGGACATGTGTTTGACACAATCCTGCCCACCCTCCCAGGGCTTTCAGCAGGAGCACAGGTCATTTGGACAGGTCTAGTCATGAGGTGGGTTTACTTTTTCAGCATGCCCTGGGCAGGTACCAGAATACTTATGTTGCACAATTTTAAGGATTTAAAGAAAAACTCTACTCATGGTCAAGCTCAACTGTGCAGACATACACAGCAGGTCTGACCTCACGTGAGCATCCCTCACCTCTGAGGATTTCCCAAGGTCCCCCTCTGTACCTTTTCCTTGATTGGGAACACCTCAGATCCACAGACCTTTTTACTTAGCTTCTCCCTACTGCCTTTTTCTGTCACAGGCAAGCAGGACATAGCCCTGCTTTGTGAGAACTGCCCCATGCCAAGAGCAGAGCCACGTTCCTCACAAAGGCAGAGACTCTCATGTTTGCTGCAGTGTAGGAGACACAGCTTCCCACAGCTAAAACAATTTGGCAGAGCTTGGCCTAGTAACACTGTCATCAACATAAAGCAAGCTGTTTGATTTGATACCAAACTTTTCATCTACTATATTAACATGGCTTTTATGCTCCTTCATCTTATAATTTGGCACACCAGTAGCGCTGAGAAGCCACAAAGTTCCTGTTGTACTAGATGTTATGCAAACACATGGCAAACTTGTATTGCCTGCCTTCAGGCCTTAAGTCAGCAATCAAAAATATAGCATTAACTTCCCAGTCCCCAAAATTCTTCCCAAAATACTGCAGTGGTTTATGGCAGTGTCCAAAACCACTCCAAAAGCACATCAGAAATTGCTGGGTATTATGGTTCCCCACTTCTCCTGTAAAAATGCAGTGGTTATTTATGGGGAGGGAATCACATTTGGACATATTGCATGGTGGCAGTGCTCAGTCCCACTGCTCCAAAGGCAACCAGTGCTGGTGATGGTGCTCTCTCTCCATTGCCAAGTGAATTATTGCTCCATTACCAGCCTGAACTTGGAACGCTGCTCAGACTGCAGCAATAACAAGACAGATAGGTCTTTATGAAATCTATACTATTAACACTATTTGTTTTGCCATGAGTTGACAACTTTAGTAAATTGCTCATAATTGGCTATCAAGGAAAAAACACAGCTCTGCTCACCATTATTATGGTATTGATTTTCAATAATTGCTTTTTTTGAGGGGGGGAGGGAGAGCTTTTGTGTTGTAAGAGAGCCTAGAAAAAAAAACCAACTGGCTCTGTGGGTCTGCTGTGAGTCTGGAACTTCACTGTGGCAAAAAAACCACCCATGTAAAATGCACACCAGAAGTAGCTGAAGCAAAGATTTATATTTTCTTTTTCTCTGACATTATATTCTAGCATTAAAAGAATGGAATGAACCATGTAGCTAAAGATGATGGTAACCCTGTAGGATATTCGTGTTAGTCAAAGGCTGAAATACATTAACATTAAAAAACTCCATAGGGTTATTTTAAATATTCATTAGGAAATTGACAAGCTTTGGGGTAATGGCTGAGGACTCCAGTGTTTTTATAATTGGAAGCCAGGCCAGTGGAAAGTTTCTCAGCCATGGGAAAACAATGTGGCCCAGTTTCTGTTCCTATGTTAGAGATTCTTGATTATGCTTTCTAAATATAAATCCCCTGAACCTATCCACATACACATACATACCTGATACTACAGTATTATATTGTGGTATCATTTGTTATCAGCTCTTCTACTTGATAGTCATTTTTTTCCTCTTTCTTTCTCTTTTTTTTTAGCTATGCAATCATAGCCATGGCTCAAAGTACAGCACTCTTCTTGTTTCAGATGAAAGGGACAAGGTTGCTGGGAAGAATGTAAAGAGTGTCTGGTGTCTTTCAACAGGTAAAGGATTCAGAAAATTTGCTGACAAGCACAAGCACTTACCATGGAAAGAACACCAGCAATCTTATTTAGAGATGACTCTCTCAGATTACAAACGGATCCAGGAAAAGAAATTGTATCTCTCACACATTTCTTTTCTTTTTCTCTTTCTTCTTTTTAATTTATATTTTTTAAGCTGTAAGCTAGCCAAGAAGTCAGTATTCCTTCAGTTTTCTGGCCTCCTGTTTTTCTGGGCATAAGAGAAATGCCTGAATTCTCACATCCTCACTTTCTTGTTCTCTAGATGTCAAACGATCACCATGAAAGAGTGGGAAAGGAGAGTTCTGAAGATTTACCCCTCCCAGGAGATCTTTGCCCAGATTTGCTATAAAACTCAGTCTAATCTTTGATCTTCCAGTGACTTGTACTCTTCTCTGTTACTTGAAACCCAGCATTATTATTAAGCTTAAGTAGATTGCTTTAAACTTCTAAAATATTTACTCTCCTGCCTCCCAATGGGATGTTAACAATAAAAAATCGCGAGGGCTCCTACATTTGTTTTTACTTTACATAAACGAATTAAGCAGCCTCTACTCGACTCGTTTAGAGCCACAATAATGTAAACTGAAGCAACACAGAAGAGCCTCCCCATCCTTGTTTACAGAACAGAAATCCTACAGCTTTTGGAGGAAGAAGTTTAAAGAAGGTGCCTAACTCATCTTTTCTCTCTCGTCCATGAGCGAACGTGGAGTGGCCTCTCTGTTCATGAGGGAAAAGTGTGACACTAACAGCTTGGTTGTTTGCTTTTTTTATTTTTTCAAGTGAGTTCAAAGGCACTCACTTGATTGTATCCCTTCCCCCTCCCCCACCCTTCATCCTTCATAACCATTGTTTAATGAATTTTTATTAGAAAAGCATGGCAGCACTTATGACAAAAAAATTCCTTCTTTGAAAGCAGGAGGAAAGTGTGTTTTCCCTGGCATTAGCCTGTTAGTTTTTAATATCAGGTTTGCACTGGAGTTGACTCCTGGTGCATTTTGGAACCATAAGCCAACAAAGTGAAGCTAATGGGAAAGGAAATAATACAGGAGAAGAGAGAACCTTTTGAAGTGTGGGCAGGGAATCTGCACAACTCCCTCTCCTCCTTCTCCTTCTCCTCCTCCTTCTTCTCCTTCTTCTCCTTCTCTCTCCTTCTTCCCCTACCCCCATCCCATCCAGTGTCCTTCATGCTCATAAAGAGTGACTTCTGCTCACATTTTGTTTGTTTGTTTAGAGGATGGGATCAAGAAAACCACCAGCATATTTTCAGCTTCTCAATTAGCAAAGTTGCTGGGGAAAACATTCCATGATGTAACAAAGAAAAACAAACCAGTAAACATAAGAAATGAATAAACTGAGGATTCAGCTCTAGTTTGGGACAAGGTAATAGATGTCACCTTCCACCAAGCTTTCCACTGCACTATGCCTCCCATAAAGCCACTCTTGCCAGACCCTGAGACACAGCAGCCACCATGCTGAAAGGATTGCTGACTTCTGGAACATGAGGCATGAAGATATCAAATCCATCACTAGAAACTAACTGAGCTTCCTTGTGGAGGTGCTTATCTCTCTCACTGACTTTACTCTGAGCTTCTTCTTTCCACCAGATGACAAAAGTTATGTAGGAAATATGCAGTCTTGACTTGCTGATTCAAACAAAGCCCACTGATGTAAAAAGCTTACTCTTAAATGATTTCAGTAGGGTTTGGACTCCATTAAAGAAAAGAATGATGTCTTTGATACAATCTCCTGTCTAATACTACCAGCAGCATACTAGATAGATCAGAGCCAACACATCCAACTTCAGATTGGAGGCAGCTACAGGCTACCTGCTGAGCACTATCATAGGAGGTGGAGATGTTTGCTAGGGAGGACATGCAGTCCCAGGCACCATCTGAGAGCTGGCCCTGCTTTTCTGGCCCACATTTGAGGAGGTGAGCTGTGTTTTCACACCATCTGTAGAGGCTTGTGTGAACACTGCAGAGTTATTGCTGGGGCCAATGCTGCCACTGTATGTTCTTGTGAAGACTGGTGTTGCAGCCCTGCAGAATGGAAGCTTGGAAGACCACATGGTACCATTCAATGCAAAATAGGGCTTTAGGCACTGGGGCTAAAAGACCTGCTAGGACTGCAATGAGAATGTGCACAGGAGAACAGTACTTAGCCTCAGGAGGGATGCTGAAGAGAACAGTGGCACTCAGTGCTTAGATGTAGCTCCCACAAGTTCAATGAGGCAAGCTGGACCATGTCACAGCTTCCCTGTGTTACAGAGAGGTCTGAATTCACCTTAAATGATTTCTCTATGCCTTAGTTTCTTGTCAGCAGAGAGGAAGTCCTAATTCATCCCTCCCCCTGCCATACGCAGGCACTCGCATTCCTGGGGCAGGTGGAGCCCTGAAAGTTCCTCAGTTGATAATCTCCAAGTGGTTGATGTAAAGTTTTACATAGGACCAAGATGAGGTCAACCTGCCTCAGAAGGCTGCTTCTCCACCTTTCAAAGAGGGACAGAAAAACAAGTGGATCAAGAAAATGATTTCAAATCAGAGTAGGCTTAAAGGTTACCTTGGCTGAAACAGAGCCATCTTCTCAGAATACCAATCCAAACCCCAGTTTATTAAAAAGTGGTGAGGTAAACCCTGCTTGCAGGAGCAAGGGGAATTGTTCCACATTTTTTGGCTCCAAGAGGCTGGAGGAACCCTCACCTAATGTCATTTTAAAGTGCTCTGCAAACACACTAAATAACAGAGGGGTTTCTGCATAAAATGAAAACTTACACAATCCCTTTAAAAAAAAAAAAAAAGCCAAACCTTAGCCATGTGAAAGCTCATGAAAAATTAGATGATGTGAAAAACACTTTAAATCAAAGCAGCAGGTAAAGCTGGAAATAAAGTTATCTTCAGTTAAAATCTCTATGTACCACGTTGATGGTAATGTTTCATTTCCTGTAGACTGTAAGCAAATCAAAGCCTACTTTGGGTTTCCATATCTGTCTAAGATCTCATCTCCAAGAATGTATTGTTTTGGCATTTCCCACATTGGAATTACCTCTGGTCCAAATTTGGGTAATAAAGTATGATAACATATTAACAAGTAATAAGCATGAAATTTTTATCCATTTTCAAATGTATTACTGAGAAAGAAAACAAACACATAAAAAAAAGGCAACATTTCAAAAGTAATCAGCAGTGGAACCGAGAAAACAAAAGACTTAGGTCACAAGAGATAAATGAAAGGAAGGGGAAGTATAGCTAATTGGTGACACTTTTGCAGAGAAAGAATGTAAGAAAAACTGCATACCTATTCAGGAAAAGTAAACCAGATGTGTGAAGTGTCTGCCTGAGCTATTGTTTTAACTTTGTAATCTAAAATAGCTGACTTGATTTCATTTGAACAAGGGATTAGTTTAGCAGACAGTTTGGATTAGCAGCAAGATATATAAATAAACACGTTAGGCTTAAAACTGAAATACTCAGCTCACAAGATGTGCAGGAAAACAAGAACCAGGAAAATGCTAGTCTTGAACTTTTAGGTGATAGAGCCAAAACACATGCCCATGCCACAGAGACAAGGACTTAACAAGAGCCCTTCACACTGAATAATGTAATACAAGAAATATTTGTGATGATGATTTCACTGAGAAGCAACTCAAGCCCTGCTCCATGCCCTAATTGCAGAGGATTATAAAATATTTTACACCTGTGCTATTTTAAGAGAAAAGAAGGATACGCTCATACTTTGCTGTTGATATGAGAAGGAACCTGACACAAGCCAGGAATCATGGGTGGGGTATTTTGTAAGAAGAGATGCATGTTGCTTCAGCCATAAGAGGAGGAAAAAAAAAACTGTCTATAACTAAAGAAAGACCTTTTCTAATATGCTTTTCACACGGCAGCAGAGATCAGGATTAATAGATCTGAGAAGAGGAGGTGTCTGGGCTGGTAACCAGAAAAAGGATGAGACTGGGAGAGAAGGATGTGTCCTCCCCTGTCGGCAGACAGTTGACTTTCAGTGAGCACTAATTTTCAAGTCATAAATATTCACAGACATTTGGAGTTTTATATAGGATCTTATATAGCCCCTTCCAGCATCTCCAAGCTGAATGTTATTCTAATGTCAGATGGCTCCTCTATATTTTTAGGACCCTTAAGTCAGTGAAGGTTTAAGCCTGCTGCAGATTTCAGTACACTTAGGTTCTTGCCATCACAGTCAAGACCTGCACTTGGATAAGCAGAATCACAGAAACTCTTCACCTACAGGAGATGAGCAGCAGTTTCAGGAGGTTTCAGTTCAGTTCCTAAATTCCTGCTTGAGCTGTCTATAAGGATAGCCATGCTAGACCAGTCTTGCTTGGAAAATAGTACAGCAAAGAGGAAAGGGATGTGCTGTTCTCTGCATCCATGACAAATAGGCTAAAACCAGCAGAGTTTAATTACAGCAAAAAAAAGTTTAAGATAGATGTTAGAACCTGTTCTAATGCCACAGGTGCAGAAATGTTGTGGAGACTTATGAATGGAGGTCTGTAAAATGACTTAGACATACATCTTAGGAAGGCAGAGCCCAGACTCTGTCTAAGCTTCCTTCTTTTTACATGGAGTAACATTCATCTGATCAAACACTGACAAACACATTGGCTACTCACCATCAGGTGTGCAGCAGGAAGAGCCTAATGTGGATTAAATCCAAGAAGACATCCAATTCAAACTAAGAATCTTTAGCAAGGAGATGCCTCTGTCTGGAAACATGGCTACAAAAGAGAGTTTCTGAGAGAAAGATCTTGCAGGTGCAGGAAAGCACCTGAAGAACTACTGAAGAAATCAGAGGAGCTCAGAACACAGACACATATCTCCTAGCAAGATAATTTGCAGGTAAATGGACAAGGATGCAAAGGAGAATGCAACCATGAAAATACAGCAGGAGGAACAACAAAGATCATTTGGAGCCCATCGCCAATGAAAAAGGAAAAAAACAGTGACACCAAAATGGAATAAGTAGGAAAAATAAGACACAAACAAACAAACAAAAAACCCCACACCACAGAAAGACTCTAGTGATAGGTAGGAATATAGAAACATAATTTTTGAAAGGTCAGTGGGAGTAAGGTATCTGATAAACTTTTTTTCTTCTAGTTCTGTCACTATCCATGACAGTTGTGTCCTTCCCCAACTCAGAGCACAGCTTCATGGAGACCCAAACTCTTCTCAGGGGGCTTGTGCAGAAAGAATATAAAGCAGAGTAACAAAGTCTGGTCTCAGTATTTTGGAAAAGGAAAATAGAGGAAATATGTTGATGGCATCCAGAGGGATGCCTTTGGCCTTAATAGTACCTGCAGATCTCATCTTATGCTGAATAAAAAGCAGTATCTGAATCTTCTTGCCTCAAGGAGAACTGATCTGGCAGAGGGAGCAGAATACAGAGAAATGTATCAAGAGCAGAATTATTTTGTTGCAAATATAACCTCAGGCCATGGCTGTGCCCTCCAGAAGTTGTTCACAGGAGACTGATAAGTGAATTAATTTGGGAGCATCCTGCTTAGAGCAGGAACTCATAAACAAAGGGATGCTCCATGGCAGGTTGGTGTATATCCCTGAAGACAGGAGAGCAGGAAAACCCTCTCCTCTCTTCAGGACCAAGGGGAACACAAGAAGGTTCATCAGAGAAGAAGATTCTTCTGATGAAAGAGGGCAAGGAAACTCACTGTCTGCACACCAGTTCACCACTCCAAAATCTCACCAATCAGGCATTTATCCAAGCATGGCTGTCCTTCCACTGACATATCACATATGATGGAGGAGAATTCTTCAGGAGACAGAAGGATATGCCTGTCCTTGGGCTGGGAATCTTGAGAGTCACATTCACAACCTGGCAGAGCAGAAAGCAGAAGATAAGCAAGTTTTGACTGCTTCAGTACATTTTGCCTGAGTAAAGACTGTGAGATGTGTCCTAACACTACTTTAATTAAAATGCAATATAAATTTGATTTGAACCACCACCTTTGATACCAAGCTCAGCAACTTTATGTAGTAGGCTTGAGTGGAGATAAAAAATTAATGTGTTAAATAATTTAGGCATCAGAGAGAGTCCCATGACCATAATATAAACATATTGATGTTGGCAAGAAAACACTTATTATTAATTTTACATAAGAGCTACAAAGTTCCAGGTGTATTTCCTAATACATGTCAAACTGTAGACATGCAGAGTTTCATGGTAATTAGAACTTCTTTGTATCCATTTACATTTATGTTAAGAAAAAACATAATTATACAGAAGAAGGAAGATTGTTATAGGTTATGCTATGTATATTTGGCCTGAACAAGAATTCTTAATAAGTTTTCAGTGCTGCTGCAGTAAATGAGTAGGTGTTTACAAGAATACAAAAGGTATTAACTAACCATTTTTGGAATTGTCATGGCAATGCCCCAGATTTGCTATAAAAACCTGAATAGGTACTGACTAAAATGTTATTTTCTTCTGTGTTTGTTTTCCTTACTTAGAATGATGCTTCTCATCTACAGAATATATATGAGTGTATATAAATATACATACTGTAAGAACACACCAATGTGAGTGATACACATAGATATATAGATATAGATGATATAGATTATATAGAGTATATAGATATAGATTAATAGATATAGATATGGGTATATATTAGATAATATACTAATAATATTAGATATAGAGCTATATATATAGGTATAGGTATAGATATAAATAGATATAGATATAGATATAGATATAGATATAGATATAGATATAGATATAGATATAGATAGATGATATAGATATAGATATAGATATAGATATAGATATAGATATAGATATAGATATAGATATAGATATAGATATAGATATAGATATAGATATATACATTCAGGAGGTTATATATGCACCTTGAATTAACAAAAGTGTGACAAACACCAAATATGCAAGAAAAATGTTTGCTGCTGTCAATAATCCCTTGGCAAAAGGTTGTTCTTGCAGTTCACACTATGCACCTTGAAGGAGACTCTCATTTTCTGAAGACTGCAACTTTAAATGAAGAAATCCTTTTACCTACTCTCATTTAAATTCACAGATATTACAGTAAGTCACTGTGTTTGCTCTCTTCATGATCCAGGCCCAAATTTCCAAACAAAGATTTTCATGCCAAAATTTTAGACCCCTAAATTTTGAGAGAGAAAAAAACCCAGCATCATTATATTTGGGTTTCTTATTCAGCATTTCCCTGTTCTGGAATAACAGCAGTGGAGGTAGAACAGAGTGGGCAGTGATGAGCCCCAGCTCTGGCAAGCTGAGCAAAGCAGCTCAGAGGAGGGAGTAAAGAAGTTCTTAGGTGGCATCAAGCTGCTGGGACTTGCTCCAGCAAGAGCAACAGGCTGAGACTGCAAGGAGCCACAGCTGGACCTCCTGGAACTCCAGTCCTGCCCAAATGATGCTGCTTTGACACCATCACTGAGGATGCTGCAAATTCCAACAGAGACTTTGGATGGAAGAGAGAGAAGCTTGACTTGGAGCTGCTCTCCTTAGCCCTGAGCATAACAGCCAGCCCAGGAGAGACCTTCATCCATATTATGGTGCTTGTGTATAATAAAGCATAACTCAGGCATTTTTTAGATCATCAGCTGCAGTATTAAAACAGGCACCTTGCTGAGAGAATAAATACAAAAACCATGACTAGAGGAGAAGGCACAAATACAGAGCAACTGAGGGCAGAATCAGAATTATTTCTTATTTTTCTTCTTTGCTTTTTTCTTAACTAATGTAATTAAAGACTTCCTCAGCATGGACACAAAGGGAGCATTTATTGTGAACTTTAAAAAAATAAAAAGATTTAAAGGTTTAATATAAAAAGAAAAAAAAAAAAGAAAGAAAAAGGCAGTTAAAAGATTTCCTTAAAAAATATCTATAAAGGCACAAATGGCTGGTGAAACTCCATAAAGCAGCTGGAACTTGTTAATAGTCACACTCTCCTGTGACCTGAGATGCAAGAATCTAACCATGAATTTTTTACAGATACCCTTTAAAACAAGTGCTGGCTGATATCACTGTGGCCTGCTGGACTAAAAGTTTCTGAAGAGACTGTGGCACCTAGAGGAAATCAACTCTCCTGACATTTAGGCTTCAGGAAAAAAACCTTTTTATTTTTTCATTCCTTTTCCTTAAGAACAAAATGAAAAGGAGAAAAAGGAGAAACACTTAATCAGTAGCAGTGACTCAGTATTAAAAACCAACAGCCTTCTTTTCCCTCTGCTCTGCACATATGGTTCCTTTGAGAGACCAAAGTTAATGAATAATAATAGTAATTTCTTCACTAGCCATTGCTAACTTTGATACCATGTGAAAAAGATTAAATGTGAGAGAGCAGTTTTCTACAGAGATGGGCCCAACAAACCTTCTGGATCTAAACAAGCAGAATTTTGCAGGGACTTGATGAATGGAGTCTAAATATCTCTGTCTTAATCACAGCCCCCAACAAACACCCAGCAGAAAACATGCTCAGTCATGCTTCCAGGCACTGAAATCAAAACCCAAGTTCAGATTTTGGTCACAACTTACTAGGAAAAAAATGAATGTTGTAAAGAACCAAGGGTTCCTCTAAAGGCTGTTAAAGCTCATAATTCAGAGTTGTGTAGAAATAAAGGCCATATTTCTTGCAGGATTTTGCCCCAGTGCATCAAGAGTGAAGGTCCTACTGTGGACCATGTGGTGAGCTGCCTAATATTCCCTTAGAGCTCCTCATTTCCTTCCTTGCACAGGAAGAAAATAGCACATACCATCCCAAGCAAGCCAATCAGCCTGTCAATGCAACATGAGCTGGCTTCAGATGGAGTCCTAGTGGCTTTCTTGTCGTGGCATTACATGTTTAGCAAGGCTTACTGTATGAGACCACCTGGTTTCTCTACAGAGCACATTCTTCTTGAGGTGCAGCAGGAGTAAGCACAAACCTGTTTGCAGTGTCAGTACATCAACCCCTGTGGTGATGCCAGCTTGAAGACCTTGTGCCTGGACTGGATGATTCTTGTTAAGAAAAGTCAAGGGGTTTGACTTTAGTAAGTCTTTGCTAAAGTAGATTCCAGAGTGGAACCTTGTTATCCAAATCCCCTAAAATATATCAAAATTTAGGGGTGTAGCAAAGTAAAAATCTGCTGCCTAGGCCATTGCTTACTTGCTGGAAGTAAGCAAGAGGGAATGGGAGCAAGCTGGAGCACAGGACGTTTAGTATTAACACGAGGAGGAACTTCTTTTCAGTAAGGGTGATGGAGCACTGGCCCAGGCTGCCCAGGAGGCTGTGGAGTCTCCTTGTCTGGAGCCATTGCAGAGCTGCCTGGACACATTTCTGTGTGAGCTGTCTGGAGCCATTGCAGAGCTGCCTGGACACATTGCTGTGTGAGCTGGTCTAGGTGATCCTGCTCTGGCAGGGGGGTTGCACTAGATGATCTTTCTATGGCCCTTCCAACCCCTGACATACTGGGATACTGTAAGTTTGACTTCATACCATCCACCTTCAAAACAATGGATCAGGACTAAACACTGGAATAGCCAAGTCCTTTTGTCCGCTTAACTGTGGTAGGGAAAGTTATTTTCTTTCCATGTGCCTCTGCTCCTTTATTAATGAGATCTGATAGGAGAGGTTGTGGCTTCAAGCATTTCTCCTCCCACTTTTTTTTCTCTCTTGCTCTGGGTTTGTACAAGGCCCAGCAAGTATTAGAGCCTAAACAGGGCTATAATAATAGAGCCCTTGGGAAAGGTGGCACTTCCATGGCTGCAGGTGTTAAAATACTCACCCTAAGATCTCTGTCTCATTAGCTCTGCTCAGCAGCCTCCTTATTATTGGAAAGGTTATGACAACACTGTAGAAGAAGTGAGCCTCTGATTTGGACATATATCTGCCTCCCAGAAGCACCACTACATTTGGCAGAGCCTGGCTGTCAGTCTGAGCAAAAAAGGACAAGAACTGGAAAGATATGAAGACCAACTTCTGCTGGGGCCTGCAAAAGGTCATTCAGTGTCACATCAGGGTGGTAATATGGGGAAGCTTGCTCTGCTGGAGCTCGTCCCATGCCCATTCTGTAAGGCAAACTGTCACTTTCCTTCACAACCACTAAATTCAGACAAACATTCTTTAAAAAAACAATCTCAGCAAAAGTTAAACTAACAAGCTCTAAATAGGGAAAGGTGTTAAATTATGTGTGGCCTCATTCTTGTGCTCTCCCTGACAAACAAAATGTGGCCAGAAGAGAATTACAAGCTATGAAGCTGTTCCACTCTCATTGGACTCTTTATTTCAGATTCCTCTTGATGGAGTTGGTAGACTGGACACGTTAGCGTGCTGTTTGATATAGGCCATGAGGAGGAGGGAGAAGAGAGATTCTCTTTTCTCTACACACACACACAAACACATGTGTACACATATTGCCATCCAAGTGAATGAGCCCATTCATAGAGAACACAAGTTCTATTGGTTTATTAGGCTTGGAAGCAAGTCACACCATCTCAACCTGCCAGAGTTAAGTTGTACAGACCAGAAAAATATCTCACCTGCAGAACCTGTCAAGCCTATTTCATATTAGGGTAAGCTTTGCAATTTCTACCATCCATGGACCAGATCCTGAAGGCCTTTTGCAGCCCTGAAAATGGGCAGAAGGAGCTTTTCTGCCTCATCCTGGAGTCGCTGGGACTCACCACCACCTCCTCAGGAGGCAGGCGGTTGTTTCCCTCAGGAATGACTGCTGGCTGGAGGAGGGACATTCCTTGAGGTTCCCCTTTCAGAGATTTCTCAGAATCTCTCTTTCTGGGTGGGTTGGCATCTTCTCTGCCAACAGGAGCAAATGGCCTATCTCCCACAGGGTCTTAAGTCGATCAATCATAGGCAGAGGGCAAGTTGCCTCTAGGCTGTCTTCTGGCCCTCAGTACCTCTTCCCTCTGTGGTCTTCAGAGCTACTCAGCAGCAGAGGTGCTGGGAATAATCCTCTGTCTGCATCCAGCTGTCTGTGCACTGCAACAAGAGCCTCATAGTGCCCTGCCAAGCTTCTCAGCCTTTGAAGGCACAGCCCCAAATACCACACGTTCCATTTCAAGGCAGAATGTAACGACAGCTATAATTAAAACTGTTATTAATGCAAACACATGAAGTCACAATTATAACTAAACTGTCCAGCAGGGTCTGAGGAGGTGTTCCACTTCCTCTAGAAGATCAGACCTGCTTGTGTCAGAAGACAGGATGGCAGCCTCTTCTGGCTAGTTTGTAACCTGGAGATCTATTGTCTAAACATGCTGGTTTTCCTGCTTCACATACCACTTCTCACCTGTCTACTGGACAGAAGCTCACTGGGACTCATACATAGCTGATTAAGTCAATATTGCACTACAAACTGCTTACATTTACACACACCTAATCCTGGCCCATTGCTGTCAAGTAAGGGTTATTAGGCAAGAAAAGATCTTTGATGTCTATCATCAGTTCTTTAGCTATATCTCTTAAAAACATTAGAGGAGTCAGAAAAACAGTAAGTACATAGTTCATAGCCTTCTGGTTTGGACTTTTTTTCCCCCAATCAATGTAAATAATCTATGTGGGCTTTGCTTCAGCCAGTTTTTTCTCTGTACCATCAATACAACATTTTCCTGCACCTTGATCTTTATTTCTGGCACATGCAGCAAAACCTAAGAGCCTCTTCAATACTACTGTTCGTTTAGGGTCAAAATAACTCTCCTCTCTCCTTCAGAATTTTGTCCTCAAAGAACCCCTGTAGACCTTCATGACTACTTTGAACATACTTTGTAATAACAACTTAGGAGTCATGATTCTTGTAACTGGATTATCATGCAACGGTAGTAATTCCCCTTATACTGATAATAGTGATGAGGAATATCCTGGCTTTCCCACTGTCTTTTTAATCCTACTTTGTGTAGAGCCTCATCCTAAGTATCAAATCTGAAACTTAGGGTCCTTAGCTCACACCAGAAAACAAACTTTATTTTTATTAGCATACCATGTTAATGTTGGACTTCACCACTTGTGTCAAATTCTTTAAAGACTGCCTGCACCTTCAAATCTCTTCCAGGTTCAGATTCAATTTACAAACCATCCATTTGTAGTTGAAGAAAAGTAAGCTGTGAATTCTCTGGAGTGTTTGCAAGGCCATTTTCAGGAACAGCAATAAGTGGTTTGCAGTCGATTTCAGCTAATAAAATAGTAATAGCTAAGGCCTCCCACAACTAAGACACAAAGACTTTTACAGTGTCTTTTACAACCATGCCAAAGCCTCCTTCTCTATCTGAGCTTATTAACTCTCATTTCCTGATAGCATCTACCGTGTATAAACCATGGGTCTCTAGCTGTGACCACTCTCCTGTGAGAAGGTTGCACCAAAATCCTTCTTAGAGGCACCTGTGGACAACGTAGTTTTGTGCACACCATCCTCTCACATTAATTCCTTTTACTTCTGAGACTTTTTATTAAGGTCAGGCAATGTCATTGGATAGGAGCATTCTCCACTTATTTATTCAGGCAGCAGTATAAGGTACCATTTTCTTAATGTAATCCATCATTCCAAGAAATCTACTATTTCTTTGTCAACTGCAGTGGTTTCACTGTTACCTATATGTCTTGCTGAATAACCTTCTCTCTCAGGTGTGTTATTTATGTTACTGAAAATATACATTTTGGTGGCATCACACTCACCCAGCAGCAGTTCTGGTTCTGTTCCAGGATGCTCAGAGATTCCAACCCTTCTCTTGTGGCATTTCAGTTTCTTTCACCATTTTTCCCAGAGTAAAATGTCATCTCTGGTTCCCCAATTCCTTCTGTACTATCAAAACTTTTCTTTATGTTTCCTGATAAAACAAAGGGAGTGCTGTGCACAACCTAAATTGAAATCTGAAGAAACAGGGTTTTCTCAATAAGAAATGGAAAATGCACAAAAACATGTGCTGTGTTTTTCCAAAGACATTCCCCAGAACCCTGCTGATACATCCAGTGTATAAAAATATCTAGTATTAGACAACTTCCCTGAAAATGAACCCCTAACAACTACTGTGACTATTTTCTTATGCCATATTTATTCAATTCTTCTGGTCTATCCAGACACAAAACATTCTGTCCCTCTTTTCCTCTCTAGAGATGAATAAAGAATGCACCCAAAGTTCATTCTCCTATGCATTTTATGATTCTTGGGTTAATAAACTCACACAGCTCCTCTTTTAGCCTTTTCCTTAAGAAGAATGGAATTTGAGTAGGAAGAGGGACTGGAGGGAGGCTGACTCTCTCCTCTGATGTGTGCTCTGCTCAGAGGCAGCTTGTTCCTGAGCTGGTGTCTTCTAATCCTTCCTCAGGTATATTGTCCTCCCATCCTCTCCAATGAGTGCATCATCCTGAAGAGAAGAAAAGCTCAACACATTATTTATTCCATAACAAACATTCCTCTCCATGAAGTTAACACAAACTGTGTCTGTCCACTTTATTTACCCTGGTGTTAACTTTAGTTGCTATTAGCTTAGCCCTTTAAGCCTCCCTTGACTCTCCATGATGGGCTTCTTGTCAGGAGGATAACATTATTTCAATCAACACACCATCATGTACACCAGTATCCAATTTAAAATGAATAAATGTCTTACTTGCTTTCAGGGTGATAGTCCATTCATCTTCTGATGAATTGCTCTTATGAAGAATTCCCCAGAGCAAATGGTGCTGTCATTGATCTCCTATATGCTGCTTCTTACAAACAATTCCACAGTGATGTAATCTAGTGCATACCTTTTCCCAGTTTATGGCTTGCACTCTTTTCCACATCATCTGCAGCCCCAGATGCTGCTCTTCTAGGACTCCAATTGTAACTTCCTCAAGCATCTTCTTTTGTGCTATTTTTGATTCTCAATTACATCCTCTCCTTCATCCTGAACTGGAGAATTGGTTAGTTTGTCAAACTAACTCCTTTGTCAAGAGTTACTTCTTGATGTTCCAATGATTTGTTCCAGGTCCCAGTCAAAATCTCCTCTGTAATCAGGGTCTTGCTCTATTAAATTGTAAAGTATTCTTTTCAGCCACAGACACTTTGACTGTAATGGATTTCACCTCCTTTTTTAATGTATTGTCCTTTAAAAAAAAAATACCCTTGTACTTCATTATTTCAGAGTAAAATACTCCTAAACCCTTTCACAGTTAATTCTGACTGCCTAAGTAATTGGAAACCAAAGAAATCTGTCAGAACTTCAGTACCACCAACTGTCAGACAGAAGTAATATCTTCTGTCTTCCCTTTTTGTAAGCAAATAAAGAGTAGGGGGTCATTCCCATCTTCTACTGTTATCTTCTACACATCCAGAGTTTTTTCTGCAGTGGAGTTTTCATTCTTCCATTTGAGGTACATTTTTCCCATCTTTTTTTACTCCTAGCACTGTTATTTACCTCCTGGTGCTTAATTTGTGTACAAGAAACTGTTCTCTACTCTCACCCATTTCCCATCCCTGTGGAGAGCTCCACCAGCTCCATGGTCCTCAACCAGGGCTGGGATCCTTAGCCTTTCCAGGCTGGAAATCCAATCCTACACCCTGTGCCTTGCTAGCACAGTGGTTCACAAGTGCCACACTGCCAAGGCTGACACTTTGAAGGAGTTTCTAGGGTGCAGAGGTTGCTTTGCTGTCTCAGGAGATTATAGAACCTCAAGTCATATTGACTGTTGAACAGATTTCTCTCTGTGATACTAAGGTTTCTCACAGTCCCTGAATTTATCTTCTGTCCAAAGCACACAGAATAAGTTTCCTGAATGAGGAAGCACTCTTTCTTCTTGAAGGTCAGTTAACACATTTCTCTTCATTCTAATCCTTCAAAAGAACTAGGACTAGGTCAATTCCTCTCACCATTTTCTAGGTGTGCAAGCCATGTAGCAAAAGTTCAACAAACCTACTAGTTTTTGGAAGGACTGGACCCATTACATGTGCAGGGTGCAGATGGTCTGCACACATCCAGTAAATCTGCAGCTCTCAAGATGCACAGGACTTAGCACATCTGGTCCAGGATCAGTGGTACAGTAATAAATAAAAGAGGCAAATAAAGAGAAGAAGGCAAATACCACAACAGATACACTGAAGTGGGGAAATGGAATTTCCCTCTGCTTGTCCTTGCCTACATCTTCATCATATGCTCCATGGAAATCCCAGGCTTGCTGCTTCTGAGACTCTCCCCCACGTTCAGGGTGACAGATCTCTGTATATAATAAGCAAGGCTTAAATGACACTCTAGGCCCGAGCTGCTTGTCAAATATCTGAAAATCCATTATCAATAAAGGCAGTCTTCAAATTCCATTTGGTTAGAATTGCCAAAATACAGAAGGGCATCATCTGGAAAACCTAACAAAACACAGCTTTAAGCAGAGCCAGGAGAAAGAGGAGGGGGGGGAAGGAAAATTACTCAACAGTTAGCTCTTATCTTGCTTCTTTTGCTGAAGGGTAGAGCTTGAATTTGTTGTACTCCTCATTGCTAGGCCAGGTGATGATGAAAGATCTTCCAGATGAACATCATACACAGGCATTTCTGCAGCTTCATAAAAGCTCTGAGGCTGCTGCAAGAGCTGACCCAGGGAATAACATTGCAAATTGTTGTCTCTCTGTCTCCTGATCACACCAGCTAAGAAGTCTTTATATAATAATAACTGAGAAAGATGCAACACCAGCCTGTGAGCTCTTGCCAAGAGGTAGGATGTACTCTCAGATTTTGTTAAGGCACTTACCAAACCAAAGTTGAATCTGAAGTTAGACCACGATAATAACTTTATGGACAGACCCAAAGAATCAATAACATTATAATCATTTTTCCAGTTTCTCGTGACACCTGGTTTTGACTAAAACCCTTACAACCCAGCAGTAACATGCTGTAGGACAGTGGAAGAATTCATAGAAAAGTTTTCCTCTTCTGTGTTCACAATTCATATGCTTTTTTTAATAACTACTACCACAGTTTTGGTCCCCCCACTGTGTAAATGCAGTAGGATTTACACACAAGGGCTCATCTATTTTCTGTTTATGGAATCTTCAGCTCTTGCAGAGAAATAAACTGACATAGCCAAACTTTCCTGCTCCAGATTCCATGTTCCATAATCCCTTTTGTAGAGCTACAGATTCCAAGAGAAGTACTGCTGTTGCAGACCAGTGTGAGGCCAATATTCAGATTCAGGGGTCTGGAAGTACTTTTCTTAATCTAAAACAAGAAGTCAGATTAAATTTTTCCTCCCAACCCTGAACAAATCCATCACTTTAAACCCTCACAGCTTAAAAATATTAATGGGGTTTTTTTCCCTTTTGGTTTTGGCAAGATCCTCCTGAGTCAGTGAGCAAGCTGATTGTTTCAAGTTGAACCTGTTGTGTCCTCAACAAAACCAAAAGACATTGGTTCTCCTGACATCATTCAAGATACATTGTGGTTACACTGGCTGAAGATGTAGTCATATATTTAGCACCATTCCAAGTAATAAAAACTTGCTCAAAATTTTATTTATGGGTTTTTTTTTAACTTGAGAAGTTTACTGGCTGCTCACAAGTGCACAACTGCAAAATGACTGACCTAATCTTCCAAATGTCACTTTTCTTTTCAAAACATATTTGTCATTAAACTGAGATGACACATGGTCATTTTTACTGCCAATAGACCATTGGAAAGAAAATGTGACTGAGTGAAAATAGGATTACTACAGAGATTTTCTAATCTACTATAAGCAGTTCAAACACAAGGATAATTTGTATTCTTTTCCTGATTATCAGCAAAGCTTCTGATAAGTTTGGAGCTAAGAGGCTAGAGACTCCAACAAGGAAGTTTAGAGTTTTGTCACTCTGAAAAACGTCTCAGAATGTGCCTGTAAGAGAATTTTTGAAAGACTAGACATGGTATGGAAAGCCCTGTATGTACTCCAGTGGGGGAAGGGAAGGGCATCACTCCTCTGAAACTTAGGCAGAGTTAAAAAACCAGAATGAAAGCTTATTGTGGTATGACAGTCTCCTAACTGCTGACAATGCAAAGAGAGTTCATTTTGTGCCCTTTTGGACAGTCTTTAAACACTCCTCTATTAATAAACTCTGTTTTAGGTAAGGAGTGGTCAGCTAGAGAGGTCTGAGCATCATCCACCTAACAAGTGGTTGAATAGATGTTGCCATGATATCACTGTGTCACTGACACAGGGACAGCTGGGAAAAAGGGTGGAAAGCAAGCAGAGAAAGACTGCTTCTTGAGCCCCAGCTATTCATTTAGTCCAATCCTATCCAGTAGTGGATCATGGCACCCACCTACTGCTATACTGCATCAAGAGGCCTTACTTTGGACTAAGAATTTGCCTGTTGGATGGCTGGTGTTACCTGAAACAGATTGTAGCTGAAATGAGCAGAACTTAATAGGAAAGGAATCAGAAATGGTGAGGGAAAATGATGGGAATTACTGATGATTTCTGTCCAAACTTGTGCTCACTGGAGGTAAGTGGTGATAGTATTCAGGCCAGCAGGAAAACCTGGAGGAGAACAGATGGAAAGAAAGACCAGAGAGGCTTTCTGTGCAAGAAGAGGTGATCATTTTTGCTCCTCTGGTGACTTTTGTCTAGATTTATGAATGCCAAGGAGCAAGAAGGTGTTAAAGTACTCTTCTACCCTAAATGGAACTGTAATTCTTGGGTTCAGTGTAGCCCATGCTTTCCTCTAAGAGTTACAAATGCCATATTTTGCAGATGACCCTCAGAGAACACCAAAGGATGTGAAAAATCACATGCAGCCAGACAGCTCCTGACTGAGAACCTGTCTGAGGCCCTAGAATGAGAGCTACTCAAGGAAGAGTAATAACTAGTTATAGAGTAGTATTAAGATAAATAAGATAAGGCATTTCTTACACTTGCCTGAGATGTCACATTATATGAATAAATACAATAAAAAAGGAAGATCACCCTTTTGTTTCAACCTATTTGAAGGGAGGGGCTGTTAGCACAAATATTAGACCTAGGATATGTCTCAGCCTATCACACATTTTAGTAGGATGTCAGAAATCTCCAAGAGCAACAGCATTGCATGGGAGCTGCTGATAGCTCCTCAAATGCACAGATTATTCTATTTTTGATGATATGCATATGTCAATCTCAGAGCAAAATTGAGCCCTTAGGGCAAAATTCTCCTCTCAGATCCACACATCAATGGGAGTTCCCCTCATGCAGGAGGAACAGTCTATTGGAGTTGAGAGCTGCTGTGTAGGTCAGGATGGAAGATTCTGTTTGTAGTGTTTATTTTTGAAATAGTCAATTTAAAGGAGAAATGTAATTTTCTATCATAACAAAACATTTGAACAAAATCTGAATCTGCCCTACCAGCATCACAGAAAAAACATACCACGTTCACAAACATAAACAAATATTTAGCTGCAGGGTTTGGGAGTGAAAGAGGAGGTAAAACTATGTCTTCAGAAAAGCTGAATATATTAAATTCTTCCTCTACAATGGTGAATCTCTTCAGAATGAAAACGTTCTTTATTATAACAGACTCACTGGGGACAAGGTGCTTGAAGAATCAGTTTTGTGTAAGCCTTCATAAGGTGGGAAATCACATTCCTAGTGCCTTCAGGCCTTTCCAGACTGTCTGGGCACATATGTAGAGAAGAAAAGCCTCATTCCACCAGCCTCACCATGAAGCATGTTCAGCATATGAAATGGAATTCCATTTTCCAGAGAGAATAATGAAGAGGAAGGATCACCAATCTAGAGCAGGCACTCAGGATCTCTAGTGCAACCTCCCCAGACCTGCACAGGTCAATTTTGCATGTAAGTTTGGAGTTAAATATAATAAAATGTACATACACAAAGAAGGTAGCCAGTCCAGGATTTAGCTTTGGAATTACTGCCAAAATGTGTATCTGAGCCAGATCCATGCTCACTTTACACATGCTTTGCTCTGCATGCTTCTTAATGTTAAAATTAACCCCTTTGCAGTGAAATGATACAGAACCTATACCTCCTCTTAATTCCTAATTCTCTCTAATAATTGCTGATTTGAAAATCAGCAGTTATTAAAATAATGTTTAAAAGGGTACATTGTTGTGTACAACCTAGATGAATGTGAATTTCACCTGAAAATTCCAGGCTGCAGCTGTTAGATTTTAGTGCTGGTGGTCTAATTTAGTATTTAATGACTTGCTTTCTCTCTTGCTTCTCCTATTTAGTCTCTTTCAACATCTTCTTGCTTGAAAACTTCTATACTCATTAGTCACTATTGAGATCATGAGCATGCAGCCTGGGCTCTCTCCAACTACTATAAACAAAGGCATAAAAGTGCTTTCTCACATTTCTTACTGCAGTTTTGGGAGCAGCTGATATTGACTTACAGCTTCAGATAGATACAGTGCAAGCAAAGCAGCAGCCACTGACTACACCTAAGGCTTTGGAAAGATGGCACAATTTTGAATTATTAACAAGAAACCATTTCAATTAGAAACTCCACTAATGTGCCTGTAGGAACCACATATCCCTAACACAAATGATGATGAATTAGGTAAGCATTTAAGTACAAGTTAAATAAATACCCAGCTCTAACCCATTGGGCCTGTGGACATAGATTTAGTAATCTTTGTTATCCTGCTAGAGACATCATGGATAGAAAATTGTAACTAGGACAGCTATAAAAACTTTCCATCCAATTTCCACCTGAGAAATGTCAAACTTCGTTTTTTTAGTGGCTCTCTGGGAAATATTTCTCAGATAGTTTTTTAACCATAACCTGAGAAGATTATCATTTAATTGCAGAAATAATCACTGCTGAGTATCAAAATTAACTTAATACTAGTTTGACTGTAGCAATAGTTCTTTACTTGACTTGTCAAATTCCTGCAATGGATTATTGAAAAGCCATTAAAGAAATAACCTTTTCTTTTCTAACATGGCTGCTTATGTTTCCCAGATGAAATACAGCATGCATCTGTTGCCATAGCTACAGTTAGTTTCTGAAATAAACATTATTTCTTTCTCATTTCTGTGTCCACATAGAAAAAGCTAAACTCTGTCATCTTTTCCAGTTGTATGTATTGTAGGTACAACAGAACATTTAAATAATAATCTTATAAAGATAAAAACCTATCTTATGCAGACAGTTAAGCAAGATGAAGAGGGTAATTCTCAAAGTTCTTAAACACAGCATGGCATGTACATATACAATCTTTAAAGGACTCACCTTTCTGAGTCTCCTGCCAATGTATAACACAGGAGGAGGAGTTTCACTAACAAGATGTGAGGGGACAGGGAAAAGTTTGCATAAAAAGCAAGTTCCTCCCAGTGTGTTTGATGTACCTCTTGTGTTCTAGCCCCATGGTCTCTGGAGGCTTGGAAAAGAACCTTCTGTTCCATGGCTGGGTGGAATTTGGGGTTATTTTATTGATGAATTGGGCAGTCCTTTTTAACCTTGCCCTCTTTTAGCACAGAGAGTTTGTGTCATTTTCAAATGACTGATCTATGATTCCCAAAAATAGCACTGAGTTCAAGGAACTTAGGAGACTATCCTTGGGAGATCAATCTTGTCGTGTTCATGCTCAAGTAGCCACATGCAGCAGGCCTGAAGAAAACACAGTGCTGCAACTAAAAGATGTCACACTTCTGGCAGTAGGGAAGGAACTAAATTTCCACAGGTTGCTTCTCTGTCAACTCTTACAAGTGCAAAGCAGGTGAGGAAAGGCCAAAATAAAATGACACCCCACAAAAGAATCCACAAATACACATACATGTGAGCAGGCAAAGCATCACACAAGTTTCATGCAGGTCCACTTCCAACAGTGCTCGGGGAGACAGGCAAAGATACCAACAAATGCTTATGACTTAGACACAAAACAAGGGCCAGGAGTGTACAGGACATAAAACAGCAGCCCTCATGGTGTCATATCCATGGTGTGGGTATTCTAAAGGTTTGGGGTTTTTTTAAGGACCCTTCCTCAAAGCATAATCAAGCAGAGCAAAAGCAGGCCACATCAATCCTATAAATAGACAGAGATGCCTTACCGCATACCTTGAGGGACAAAGGACTGGAACTGTTTTGAAACACTTTGGGAAGTAGATCCCAAAGGGAATATCTTGACAGCAGCCTCCTTTAGACACTGAAAGGTTTTCAGAGTAATTGTTCTTTACTGATCAACAGAAACATCAACAGAGATGTGGACTTTTATGCAGATGAGTTCGGAGCCACTCAAGACTTTAAAGACTGAAACAAACTCGTTCAATATCATCAGAAAACAAACAAGCAGTCACTGTTCAGCACACAATGGTGCCCACTAGCAAGATACTCCAACATCTATGCCAACAGAAGATGTAGCTCTCTGTGCTAGCATTACACTCTCTTCATGTAATCATAAACACACTTAGATCAAGAAAATAAAACTTGCTAGGCCCTATAAACTTCACAGATTACAAACCCAGGGAAAGGCTGGACTTTACAAAGCCACCAGCATCTATTTATACATCTCTGCCCATCAGTGGCCAACAAAAACTGTGTGCCCCTGTAAAAGTGCAAGTCTCAAACACTAAAGAAAAAGTACATGAAACACAGAAATAAACCTTTGTAGAAAATCAGACTCTGTTTTAATTCTACCACACCGAGGAGTGGCTCAATATTTTATCAACACTACAGCTTTGCCTTTATAGCAAAGTTAGTAACTACAGGAGGAGCAGTAGCCATCTCTCTATACTAATAATGGCTGGCACCTCCTGCAAACTTTTTGTCATGATCAATAGTCCTACGGCTCAGATACACGGAAAAGTCAGCTCATCCACAAATCTCCATATACATGTTCCTAGTCCTTGGCAAACATGGGATAAGCTAAATTAAATTAGCCCTTGAAGAAAGACCTCATTTGTCAACCAGCGATAAAACATTCATTCATCTCGCCCTCGAATGCTAGGTTAGAGCTTGTGCATCTCCTGATAAAATCACTTGGCCAGCTTCTGCACTTCCCAGCTGTTACACTTGCTTTGAGCTAGCTTAGCTTCTGCTTGCAGCCTAGAGCTTTCCACATTCTCAACAATTACATATCCAGCAGCACTAGCACCAGATCACAGTTAGTGATGGAGACTGTTTCACAATGTGTGGGACACACAGAGATGCATCTGGATGGGATGAAAACAAAAGGGGGAGGAATTGTTTTTCCAAAGTTAAATAACATTTGGCCTATGGTGAATACACAGACTGTTGGCCTCAGTTAATATCTGTGAGTCTTTCAAGCAGAGACACACACTGCATTGGAAGCTCGTGTGAACTGAGAACCTACCTCTTAATAATCTCTAATCAGAAAAGGTCCTATAGCTTTTCCCTCAACCATCCCTCATATCAGAGGGCTCTAGTACCCATGAAATAGAGTCATTGGTGTCAGTGAGTTCTACACACCTTCAGGTGTCTTATTTGCCCTAGTCCAATGTAAGCTTAAGACACTGTAACCATCTTCCTCTTCCCATGAGCATAAATTCTTTTCTGGATCAAGTGATCCAGACTTCAGTAGAGGATCCAGTATCCCAGTCCTAATGGCTTTACAGTGTATGCAATCTGGCTTTTTATTACTAATTTGTAAATGGATAATTATAGACAATTGCATATGTAAATGCTGAAGGAAAAGATCCTTAAAGCTGAAAAAAGTAAGTGTTCAGTAATTCATTAAACATCCAAAAGTCAGGAAGTGCCATTACTGGCATTTGCTGTGCAATCCAATTATATTCCCAGGTGTATACACATTAGGATACATCCTTTAATTATCTGATAAGCCTTTTTTTTTCCACAAGACCCTAGCTTTATTCAGTGTTCAGTGAATACAGCAGCTGCTCAGTATTTCTCTTGATCCTCATGCTTTATTTACTGCACATCCTCTGAACACTGCGTTGAATACAGAGTTACTTGTTGCCTCATGGGTTTTGTGCTGATGCTTGCAAATCTAGTATATCAGTGTACTATAAAGATTAATGAATTTATGGTCACAATCCCCCCATGTACACACTAGGAGAGTGTCATTCCTACGTACACATTAGGAGAGTATCATTAAACCCATTTTATAGACTGAAGCAGAAAGACACAATCACCTGCCTAATGTAACAAAATAAGTCAATGGTATTAATGGCATTAATACACACTGCTACATAATACTATCTACTTCCACAAAGCCCCAAACCTACATAGGAGGGCTGTGGAGTCTCCTTCTCTGGAGACACTGCAGAGCTGCCTGGACACATTGCTGTGTGAGCTGGTCTAGGTGATCCTGCTCTGGCAGGGGGGTTGCACTAGATGATCTTTCTAGGTCACTTCCAAGCCCTGACATTCTGTGATACTGTAATTAAAGTTGTGAGAGTCAACACTGAACATTCCTACATCAGACTTCTGGTCTGGTGACTTTAACCCCCAGAAAACAGAAAGCACACATTTAGTGATAGCCTGGAAATATCTTACTACTATCAATGGCTCATCTTGAAAGTCTGTTGCAGGCTAGAGCTACTCCTCCTACATGATCAGGTTTTCCCTCATTGCCTCCATACAGATACCTACTGATATCTCATGCAAGTGAGGAATACTCCTAGTAAACAGCTTTGTTCTCTTAACAGACCCAATTCACTCCTTGAACAGAGTTTACCTCGTGCAGCAGCTGAGAGAGAGCTCCTGTGGTAAGGAGGTACATGATAGCATAAGGTGGAACTAGGTGAGATTGCTTTATTAAAGACCCTAAAGCCATGTATGTGGCAATTTAAATTCTATCAGCTTTTGAGGGATTTGTTTATTCATGTTTATGTGTATCTGTACATCTACATCCCTCCTCTCAAGAGGTCTTTTTGCAACCAGGAGGAGAGGAAAATTGGAAACTTCGTGAAATCTGGAAACTTTGCCTTGCAAAGCTGATGTATTTAGGAAATAGGCAAAAATTATTGTATTGAGCCCCACTTAGGGAAAACAATAACATGATTCTTTTCCCCAAGAATCTGTAGGAAAGCAATTTGCACTTTAGTTGACTAGAACATCAGAAAACTCAATAGGGAAAACACAACAGAAATCATAGCAGAAGGGTCATTTGTCTGCTATGCTATCAAAGTGTTGTCAGCTACAGTCAACTCATGCCCAAGAGATCCATGACTAGCATGTTCTGTAAAATATTTCTTCAGGACCAAGAGCTCTACCTTCTAAGCTGCCTCACCTATTAGGCATCAAGAAGTCAGAAAAAAACCAGATTTTAGAGTCCTAGATGAATTCACTAGTAATTCTGTAAAAGAAAAGCTCCTCCTCTGAAGTAAAAACAGTGGTGGTGCTGCTGTCATTTGCGCAGTGGAGGACACACAAAGGAAGCATGTAGAAGATACTTGCCATGGAATTGGGCTTGTCTGTCCAAAGAGAGATGTCTACAGAGAAAGTGGCTCCATCTGAGCTAATCTGCTTCTAAGGCATGCCTTAATATACCCACCAGAGGTCCATTTGCTAAAGGTGTCTGCTTGCTTCCACTGACAAGTCTTGATGTAGACAAATGAATGACAAACATCTGAAGTTAAGCAAGATGAAAGAGATGCCCAGATTCCATAACTTAATCAGGCTGAAAAGGGAGCAAGCCTCCCAGCCACAGAGATCTGTCAAGTGCAAGGCATGCACAGAAGTAGAACATGAGGCTCATGGAGAAATTGAATGTGTGGAACTAGAGGACCTGCAGCCTTCAAGCTTCCATAGAGTTTGAGAAGCAGCCAAGAGTGGTGTGTTAAGGTTTTGGAACTCGTGCTTAAATTCCTCTGAAGTCTAACGTTATGTGAGGCATTAAGATCCTTTTTCAGATCCAGCTTTCTGACTCTGTATTTTTATAGCCTCTTGGTAGCAATTACAAACCAGCAATTAATTGTAGGAGTAGGATCATTACCCTTAATCATATTGAGAATGAAGTCTGAGTGTTTGATTTAGAGATATGAAATTCCATACTTTGCCTTTTGTTCTGTTGTCCAATCTCCAGTCACTTACATGTGGTCCTTGAATGTAGATCTGTCTTTCTGTGGTTGCTCCTGCAGACTTTAGATTTTAGATTTTACAGATTTCTCTCTAACTGTAACTGGACTTTTGGATATGCAAGAAATACAGGACTGAGCCACACAAATTAGTAAAATTTCCACAGTTCATGGGTATTCCCACCAGCAGATACTCAGTCCTGTTCCCTGCATAGCTACTCATCATTTTATTTTCAGGCACTTGCAGCTCAAAAAATAATAGTTTAAGAAAGAAGCTACTCAAGAAAGAAAGGAAAATTTTACTGACAATTCATAAGGAATTTGTTACTGTGTTTATTCTTATCCAATTCAGTTCAGATCTACAGAGAGAATTGGAAACAGTAGCCAAAAATGCTGATGGCAACAGGGTCAAAGCATGATTTTGGGGGAATTAGAAATGAATTTTTTTGCAAAGAGGAAGAAAAATATACCCAAAGACAGGAGAGAGGAAACCTCCCTCAGAACAGAAAATGATTTCAGAAAGCAATAGAACAAGTAGCCATTTGAAAAACATGTTAATTAACAAAAATGAAGAGGTGGGGGAAAATCTCTTCCTAACAACCAAATGCCAACTTATCTATCTTTTCAACATCTGAACTGAATATGAATAGACAAAAAAATGTGCTAAAACATAAGAGGGGTTTAGAAATTCTCCAACAGAAAAAAAATAAATAAAACATCCACAAGACAAAAAGGAAGGATTAATGTCCTTCTAATAGCCTGTCTCTTACACAGTTAATGATAGGAAAAACAGGATCTCAGTTTGTGGTGTAGGCTTAGAGAGAAACAGTAATCATGATGTGGGAATATTGTCCCAACTTCTTTCCAGCTATGTTCCAACAGAGAACAGAGCTCCAAGAAAAGGAAATAGTTGCAGAAAATGCAAGTTTAGAAAAGCCACGGGCAGGTTCTGACATCAGCTTATACAGCCAGCTGCAGACAAAGAGGAACACAGACATGCTGGAAGGACTTGGGGTGAGGGCTGGGATATGGAATTGTCCATCTTGCAAGGCTGATGAAGTTTTGAAGTGACATATGTGTCAGACAAACTGGCTTTCAGATAAGTCTAAGCTAACTCTTGTGACTAGTTCAGAAGTTTAGAACCTGATCCATAGGCTGAACAGAAAGATTTCCACCAACCCAGTTTGCTTTGGCACTGTTGACGAAACAACACAATGCACAGAAACAAGAGGATTCCCTGGGTATCCTTCTCAACAACAGAATGCTGGATTACCACTGGAGAGAAAAAAAAACTATAGGAGAAATTTACACCTAACACACTGACAAGCAAGGACATGGAAAAAACTCCTTCATCACCTGAAAAATCAGAGCGTGATTTAGTGCCTCTGCTATTGAGTTGAGAAGACAACACGTCAGAGACATCAAATACAACACCTGGAATGGTCTATTATGAAGACTCCTTTATTCCTCCTGACAATAAGGACAAATTATGAATCCTTAAAAATAAATAGGATATCAAGCAAAAAAACCCAAATCATACTAGTAGAAGAGATGCAAAAGTAACATCTGATTTGTTATTGCTAAGCTATAACTTGCTATGTAAAACTTAGAAGCCAGTGAGAGTGGAATGGCTACGGAGTAAGATGCACTACATTCACCCTTTGTAAGAAGAAAGTGAATAAAGTGTTTCAAAAAAACCCTAAAAAGCATTAAATTCAGAAGTAAAAGCTCTGATTTAACAGGAGGCAGGGGGAGTGTCTTCTTATTAAGAGTCCCTTTGGTAGTAGTTATTTGGGGTAGCTGTTAACACATGATTACAAATATTTATAAGTTTATTCATATTTCACTTTTACAAGATGTACATTCATATCGTGTGATTCAACATAATACACTCTGAAACTGGAACTCAACATGTCTGGTGAATTCATGTAGGAGCATGCTGGCATAACTGAAACTTTAAAAAAAAAAAAGAAATACATAGTAGTTTGCTTGTTGTTGTTTTTCTCTTCCACAATAACCAAGGGATACAAACTTTTAAGACGAGTTGGTTTGGGAGGGTTGTTTTTTTTTTTTGTTTTCTCTTTTCGTTTTAGCAATCCCTGAAATGTCTGTAAATTCAGACACACCAAAATACTCAATGGTACTGCAAATCATACTGGCTGCTCATTGTTTTTGCCAAAGCAACAGGTTTAAAAAATATAAAAATAAATGCAGAGCATTGTCAAATTTACACTCAACATCATTAAAATAATAATACACATTTAGAAATTCTCCAACAGAAAAAAAATAAATAAAACATCCACATACATTAATACAAAGAAACAGAGATAGTTTTGCCTGTCTTTGATGTAATTAATACACACCATAAGCCTAGATTCATGAAAGTATTGCCTTTCCATAAATATCTTCAGCTTCAAAATCTGATATTTTCTACATTCTTCAACTGATTTTAGTTAAATATCAATTTTCACTCTAAGGTGTATGAACTGCATCATGTTTCAATTGCTTATTGGACATCAACAAGTTTCTGGGCTGATTTACTCAAATTAGGCACCGTTAGCATCAAATCTGTCTAACAGACAAAGAAAATTGGAATGGTATCTGGTATCATATTACTTTTGAAGAATGCCTCAAAAACCAAAGCCTGTGGCCTTCTACTGACCTGGCTAGAAAGGCCAGGTAAAAAAAATAGCTAATAGAACATTAGCCTTTGGGTTACATTGACAGGATCCATCTTGCACCTTCTAAAGATTGACTTGGAGATGCAATGTTAACAGAAAGCATGAGTTGTACAGCAGAAGACTCCATTCTTCTCTTAAGGAGAGGAGATCACACACTGTGTTTCTTTGTAGTTTGAGTTTCCAAGCAATACTAGGCCTTCTCCAGCCCTACCACATCTTACTGCAACGAGTAGAGATTGTCAAGCAACCGGATGAGAAGCTCTTGCAATTTTAAGCCACAGCTGTTTGGAAACTTGTTAGCCATAGGAATTCTGTCACATCAGGGAAAGAAAATGACCTAACAGGGTCAGTAGGTTGCTTACAGATGAGGAGTGGGGCACTTTGGCCATCTTTTTTTTTTTTTTAACCAGGAACACAAACAATTTCCAACCATGTTGGCTGTGAGCACTTCACAGAGTTGAGTACAATTAGCAATTACAAGGACATCACCTGGATGGTTAGCTATTAGGTATTATAAAAATAAACACATTTCAAAGAAAGATGTGTAATCTGTTTTTCCTACACTTTGACATTTTTCCTCCAACTGAAAGGGGGAAAAAAGTCTGCCACCTCCAAAGTAATAATATCTCCAAAAACTAATTGTATCTGTTTTAAAACAAAAAAAATATTTTGCCTAGCACAGTTAAAAGAGCAGAAAAATGTGTATTTTTCATCACCATAAAAAAAAAAATTCCTAACCTGGTTTTGCCTTAGGGACCTGGATTTCTGTAGGACTACATGTCTATTGCATTTAAGTCAACAGTCCCAATGTGTCAATGTTATGTCAATTCAGAATCCTGTCATTATTATTTTATAAGCAAACATAGGACTAAAAGGTAGAGCAGGTAAAGCATGCAAAGAATTGACATCAGCACACTTGGTCTGTGTGAAAAATTTATAGTAGGGGAAGCTGGAAATCAGGGGTTTTCCTAGCAATTTGTGCATGCTGTTGGGAATGTGGATTTTGTACTTCTAGCCTTAGCACTGCTGCAACTCAGCCCCACTGAGTCGTAAAGCAAATTCCCACTGACGTACAGGGTCAGAGGATTGGGGAGGAACTTCATGTTCTGTGGAAATAACTCCCAGACACATTCTGCCACTCTGAATCACCTTCAATGTTCCCTTCAAGATTTTTTTTTTTTTTTACTGGAGTCAGGTATGGAGTTTAAATTTCTGGGAGCAGGGCCTCTGCTACTTACAGTTTTTCAAGATGTCTTAGCACCACAGAGGTCATGTCAGATTATGATCTGGAGGATGCTGCTACAATACAAAGCCAAAAGTGATAAGGCTCAGTGCTGACAATAGGTGATGGAACCTGGCCCTAGATTTATATGCCTTAATTTCTACAAAAAAAAAAGGGGGGATTAATAATTCTTACCTACTTCATAATGGGTAAGGATTAAATAATAAACATTTATATAGTGCTTTGCAAATAAACATTATATAAGTGCTAAGTATTAGGATATTAATCAACATGTCACTACATCTATATGACCCTACTAAGCAAAAAAACTTCCAGTATAACTTTTTTCACACGTTCCCAAGTCAATAAAAATGAACCATGGAGTCAGCTTGTTAGTTTGATACAAATGGAGGAAATACTTAAGCTTATTTGACAGTTCCAAAAAAACAATCAGAAACTCTTTTTTCCATTATAAAGGGGCCCATGTAAAGCAGAAAGCCTTTTTTCATAGACTTGTTTATAAACAGCATTATTCATTTGGCATTCATTCAAGTGATTTTTTTTTTTTCAAATACCAGACCACACTTTTGAGGAAGATCCTTTAGCAATCCACATCCACTAAGTGAAGGCCTCCTCCACGGGAATTCTGCCCATCAGCTGCTGTTCTGGTGACACACACTTCTCAAATGAAAGAGTACACAAAGATCAGGCTGGATGAGGCTTGGCATGCCTGAGAACCTAAAACAATTACAATACTTTTAAACTTGAATATGCACCTTAGGACTTTGACTATCTTATCTTCAACCTCCCAACACACATTAACAGAGATGGAGAAGATGTTTTGGTCCAGATTCTCAACTTCTATGGATCACTGGAGCTCCACACGATGAATGGAGCCACAGTGACTTAGTGAAAAGTAGAGTCCAGTACATGGTAGGCCAGGTATGACCTCTCACTCCTTCCCAATGATGACAAGAGGAGGCCTCCTGCATGCATAATCCAAAGCCAGGCAAAGCTTTTATATGACCACTGATGCAATCGGCCCATTGGAGAACTAAGCAAAGCAGAACCAGTTTCAGCTACAGCCCTTGCACAGCTCTCACCTTTCCATTTCCTTTGGTGCTAAATGAAATGCAAGAGCAGCATGAACACCTTGGTGGATTCACAGAAACACCCTGCCCCTTTGCTCAGGCTGATCTATGGTACCTCCTTCAAAACAGGCTAAGCTGATAAATCTTGCCACCTTCTTCCCTTCTGCAGTGGAGGGCAAGACTGTCCTTGAGACATCCATTGAAAGCAATTAGAAGAAACTGTAAGAATGTTTAATTCTGGAGAGATGTTTGCCACACTACCAGCCTTGTTTCATGTCAGCAGGGAACTATATTTATGTTACTGCTATTTATTTTTAGTGGAAGAAAGAAGCTGTGTGTAGCAAAAACTCCGAGGGAAAACTACAAGCATTTTTGTTGTAAAACAGCAAAGGTGGAAAAGTTATTCCTTTAAATCTGAGGTGGAAACACTGAAAGACCAGCAGCACTTCACAGCCTCCCTTAGAAGATGACTGAGAAAATTCAGATCCCAAACCCACAGCTTCAACTGAGCTCATTCTACGCAATTGTTTGAGGGTGAAAATCAACTCCTTTGTGGAAGTCCAGCACAGAACTGAAAAGAAAAAGACCACATAAGCCTCTGTTAAACTCTAAAAAGAGGATGTGAAAGGGTAGTAATTAGATCACAAGTAGAGATAACAAGCAGTCCTCACTCAATCAAAAGCTCTGTGCCAAAGGATCTCCAACACTGCACATCAGGTTCTGTGGCTATCCAGTACACCAGGTTACTTGCTGTAGCCCGAAGCATCTCTGGAGTAACAGTTCTTATTTTTCAGATCTGCATGTTAGAAGTGTTGGAACCACTCCAAATAGTTCTTATTTTAGCCAGAAATTCATACATCATCATGAATAACATTTTGCTTTCTAGATAGGCTTTTGTTTCAATAAGAAAGTGTTAGTTGCCTGAGATTTCTGTCCATATTTCTCAGCAACAAGTCATGGTATCTTAATATTTTGGCCTTGCTTTAAAAAGGTACTGGGCTTTCACAGAGAGGTAGAAAAGGCAGGTAATGTTTATCAGCTCTAGCACATCCAAAATATAACTACTTCTCACATAATAAATAGGAGGGGAAATGGCAAAACTTTGACATTCCAGAAACGTTGCTTGCTAGAAAATATCAAAACTCGAAGGAGAAACAAAGAAGACAAGTGCCTAAAATTTATCTACAGCATGAATTTTTGTCCTCCAGTAATATTTGGAGTTGATAAATATCAGCCAAAGCCAAAACTAGTAATGGATTGCTAAACAAGAGATAAAAAGCAGATTTAATCATGGTACTATGGAGAGGGTAACCTTCCAGCAACACAGGCCTTGGTAACAAAGGCAACAAGTAGTTATCTTGTTAGATGTAGACAAGGTCAGTATTTGTACCTTCCTCTTTCATCCCCACCAAGAACAAATTAAAATAAAATAATAATAAAGTAAAATAAAATAAAATATAAAAATAGAAATAAAATATAAAGAGAGATAATCAACTAATTAGAAGTAAACAGCATAAAAATTACATAGTGGGGCCAGTAGACTCAGATGCTTTGGTAACAGAATTTAAAGGATTTCTCTACTCCCCAACCTTTCTGGGTTTATACTAGTTACTTTGCTTAAGCATTGGCTTAAGACTTGGTGGCTAAATCACAGGCAAAAATGAAAATGGCCAAATATTGAACTTGTCCACTACTTGTCCACTTGTCTACCAAACCCTTCTGTGGGTTGCTTTTTCTCTCTTTTTCTTTACTTAAAGTGATTGTGAAAAGTGTCATACAGACTTTTCAGCTTACTTCCCAGAAATATGGCACATCAGCTTGACTAGGAATCATGGCATCTACCTTTTCCCATATGTGATGCATATAATTTTATCCATTCATAAGAGGACTCAGACTGTCATTTTGGCAAGAATCTGCAATGCACCAGTCCAAGCATAAAGGACTTAAGTTATGGTTCTTGCAGGATTGGTTATTAACAGAATAAGTACGGCTATTTCTTTTTTTAATCTATAATATTTACAGTATTGCACTTTACTGCACTTAATTGCATTTCACTAAAATTAATGCTGCATCAGTATTATGCCTTAAAACAATACGTCCGTCTTTGTTGTAGAAGTCATTTTTTTTCTACATCCTGTAAAACAGCAAGATTCTGATTCAAAGATCCAGACATCTGTGGGGGGTGAAATATATATAGAAAAATTGCTCTGTTTTCTATGGCACAATGCATCTCACTGAGTTCAGGTGATTCTGGCAAAACAGGTGCATTTCTTATTATTCCCATCTTTCAAGTTATCACTAATGATTAGCAAATTCTAGTCTCTCTCTTTTTCTCCTTTCAAAGGACATAGCCATTTGAGACACACATTTTTTGTTATTGCTGCTTTTTTTTTTTTTTTAGGAAAGAAAAGAAAAAAAAAAACACACAAAAAACTGCCTTGCCTCAGATCTGAAATTCCACATTTAAATTCAAACCAGTTCTGCAGCAGCAGCTCCTCAGTGATGGAAGAGATTCATGGCAGTGAAATAATACTGTTGGCAACAAAGAAATGTCATCTTTAATGGAGACCAGCCCCAAGGATTTATTATTTATTATTATTACTATTTGTTTTGTTTAGTTTCGTTCTAATATACTTCTGATCTTCAAAACGTGTTTAGTTAGACACATGCACAAGGTAGCAAAACTGACAGCAGCAGATGACGTTATGCTGAAGCGATCACTTTTGCCAGGGTCAAGAAATCCAAAGTGTCCCCAATGTTCACAGATTAACATAATTTAGAGATCATTTCCTTCCTTTTTTTCTCTCTCTCTCTCTCTTTTGTATATATGTGTGTGTGTTGGGTTGGTTTTTAAACTCTCTCTCCTCCCACCTACTTTATTCTCCGCGGAGTCTCCAGCTCGTGGGTGCATGTTTGCTGCGGGGGTGTGTGGCTGTCTGTGGGGTGGAGGGGGTAGGATGCGGGGCACCCTCTCCCCGTGGAAGGTCCGCACCGTGTCACGCAGCACCAAGGACCCGCAGCGCCCACGGGACCTCCCTCTTCACCCTCATCCCCCCTGCCGCGAGTCCCTGGGGGTGGGCGAGAAGAGGAAAGTGGCGAAACGAGCGCTCGCAGACCTTGGGAAAGGGGAAAGAAATCAAAACAAACAAACAAAAAACCCCAAAACACACTAAAAAAAAAAAAATAAGAAAAAACGAGAGAAGGCAGCAGGGCGACCCGAAGATCTCACTGCTCGCCCTGCGGCCGGAGGAGGAGCGGGAGGAGCGGGGGAGGGTAGGCAGAGCGGAGGTCCGTGCGGGTCACACACACTCCCGCCGCGGGCAGGCGTTGCGGGGCGGTGCGAGAGGGGGGGCTCGGCTGAAAGCGTGTCAGAGCCCCAGGGCCTCGGCGTGCTTGCGAGCCTTCAGCCGCAGGTCGGCGATGCTGGAGTTCTTGCTGTTGCTCTTGGCGGCGGCGGCCACCACGGCGGCGGCGGAGGCGGATTCGGCCAGGGAGGCGATGGGCAGCCCGAAGGGGGGCGGTGGGAACATCAGGTAGGGGGCGTGGGCAGCCAGGTGCGGGTGCAGATGCGGGTGTGCGTGGGCCACGCCCTCCAGCTGCAGCTGCGCCTGGACCTAGGAGGAGGTGGCGGAGACACGAAGTCAGACCCCCACGGAACCGACCCCCGCCCCTCATCAACCCTTCTTCCCTGAAAGGTTGAAAGAGAAACTTGTCAGTGGAGACCCCCACCCCGCACATCTCCGCTCCGCTCTTCAGTGGAGGCACAGGAACACTCAACCCTCCTTGTTATTTTAGAAGAAAGAAATAAAAGTAAGGGACCCAACGCCTGGGCGCCAACAAGTGCTAAATAGCTAGGTTTTTAAATTTCAAAACAATTTTTTCAAGGGTGTTTGTTTATACCTTGCTAAAAACTCCTTGGCCACGGGGTCCCTTATATACCGGGTTGGATGTTTGGCTTGGAGCTTTCTCGACCTACACAAACACGTTGGGTTGACTGAGAGATTTCAGCTCCGGGTTGGTAGGTTCGGGGAGGAGTGGGGGAGAGTTTATTTATGTATTTAATTATTTTGGTTCCAAATATGTCTTTTAAAAATCAATACAATTAATCTGTCAGCTCCACGTGTCTCTGAGACGGAGAAGGTGGTGGAGGGTCCCTTTGGGCTGGGAAAAATCAATTCCACGATTAATTGACCAANCCCCCGCAGCCTTCTCACTAGGGCAAGGACTGGGACCCTGCAGCAGCGCCAGTGCCTGCGCTCCCGCTGCTGCCCTGGTCCCGACTGGACAGCCGGCTAGAAGCATCCCCACCTCCTGGGAGGCTGCCTCCGTCGGAAAAAAGCTAGGATTCAACAGGCCGCCTGGGACACTGGGAAGGAAGAGGAGAACGACAGTGCAAGGGTCCCCGTGGTTTTCTGCCCCTCAGGGTTTCGCCCACCAGGTGGGAGACCCTCTTCCTCCTCCTCCTCCTCCTCCCGCAGTGCTCTCTGGCGCCAGGTGGAGACCAAGCGCCCCCTGGACTTGGGGTGGGTCCCCCTTAGCTGCGGGAGGGCTTGTCCGGATGCCCCCGGCCCTCCCTTCCCGGGAAGACCAGCCTGGCTTTGCCTTGTCTGCGGGCGGCCCACGCACCGTGTGCCAGCCCATCACACGACGGCGGAGAGTGGGGAGGGACGCTCAGCACCGGCGGCACCTCCCGGGACCACGGGACCCCCCTCTTGGCCCCCTCCATCCCGAGACCAGAGAAGTGCTGAGCTCCCGGCAGTCGGGTGGGGGCTCCTTCACGAGGGTTTTTACAGCCTGTTTTTAATACGTGCCAACTTCTATATAAATGGCACTTGTAAACGTGTCTGGCTTCCTCCCGCGCAAACGAAAGGGGTCGGGAGCCTGCCGGGGGAAAGGAAAATAAAAGCGGAGCTAACTACCTGTTGGAAAGGCATCCTCAGGGCTCCCATATTCACATAAGGGGCCACTCTGCAGGCGTCTAAATGGCTGGCGGTTCCCAGGATCACACCTGCGGGAGAGACAGGACCGGGTGAGCGATGGAGGCGCCCCGAGACCCCTTGGCCGCCAGCCCCCGACCGGCCAGCACCCATCACCCACCCACCTTTGTGCATCTGGTTTTCCTGCTTTCGGCACTTTGCTCTCCTGTTCTGGAACCAGACCTGTGAAAAGAAAACGCAAACGAAAAAAACAAAACAAAACAAAACAAAAAATGGAGGTAGACTAGGCAGCTGCTAAGGAAGGATTAGCTCAGGGGCTAGGGATAGACAAGGAGAGGCGAGGGACTTCGCACAACTTTGCTGAGGTCTCTCCTCGGGAGCAGCCGAGGGGAGAGCTCAGCCCCAGGCACAGTAAGACCCTCCGTGTGCTGCGGTGGGGCTGTTTAAGGGGGTCCTGCTCTTTGCTGTGGTTTCTCAGCGGGAGCTGAACCTTGGAGATCAGAAGCGCCCTCTCAGCCTGGGAGACCAGGAGCTGGTGGCTTCGCACCGAATCTCCGTGTCCCCCCGGGCGGGCAGTGCTGGTCTTTGTGCCACATCACTGGAGCGAGGGGCTGCTCCCATAAACACTTAAAATAAGCCCACACGCAGGCTGGCTGGGACCATCGCTCCCTTTCCAGGCTCTTCTGGAAGAGTGACATCCCAGGGACATTCAGGGTGGGCCAGCTCAGCCTCTGGGACCTGACCCCTGAGCGATCGGACTGTCTGCTCTCTCCCAGGCTGGGCTTGGAAACATTAAGGATCTCCCAGAAGATGACAGATACTGAATTTGCACAGAAGGAGGTGACCCATTCCACCTTCCCCAAACGTTAAAAGGAAACAAGCCCCTCTTCTGTAGACTTCTGGACAGACAAGTGCAACATCTTTCCTGTAATCGAATAATCCTGCCCCAATTCCAGCCGTCCTGACTCAACCAAGAGCAGAACTCGCAGCAACCGCTGCTCTTCCCTTGCCTATTTTCAAGGGGTACTTCAGACCTTCGTTACTTTCTCCCTTCCGAGCTACTTGCTTTAGCAGCTCTCCCCAAAAGACCATCAGAGAAGAGGAGCAAAATGTTTTACGGACGCTTACCCTTACACCAAAACCTACCGAGTACGGACAAACATTGACTTTCACCGCTGATAAAATCTTGTAGCTAAGTAAACACCTACAACCTTTGATGTTCTTGCACTTGCCAAGAGATCATACGGTTAATTAATACTAACTGCACTTCCTACATCAAATTTTCCCTTCAAGCTTTCTTCAATTGCCTTAATGATGGTCATTTACAACGGAGTAATTAGTGCAAAGAAAGGCTTCCAAAGGCATTAATTACCTTGGGTACCTCAGTGATTTTCCTAAGCAGGACTTGGCCTTCTCTAAGTTGGTTTTCCTGTCTAGGTTAGCCCATGCTCGCAGGCTGTGGGGACGCACAGACAGACCAACCGACGGACAGACCGACGGACCGCTCCCGCTCCCCGGTCCTCTCCGGCTCGGCGCTAACGCAGCTCTTCCCGACCTAACCGGGCATCGCTGCTGCCTCACTGCCCTAAAACATCTGGTACGGGACCAGCAATGAACAAAACCTACCAGCAATATGCCAATATTAACAACATGCAACTCATCTCCTTTTAACTGAGCCGTTAGGGATTTATAGGTCTTTCTTAAATATGAGCATGCAAAATCTCATTGTACTGTAGCGATAATAATACTTTTTTTTTTGTGGGGTATTTTTTTTTTTTACGGTTGTAAAACCTTGCAGGAAATCTCCTTCTGTGTGTTCCCCACGCACCGCGCGCACACACACCCCCCAAAGGAGTATAAATTGTCATGAGGAATTTAAGCAGCGTTTAAACAACTTCTTTTGCAGATCAGAACATCTTTCAAACAGAAATTATATTTAAATCTGGAAAACGAAGTGCCCTTTCCTTTAACTACGCAAAAATAAGGTTATGAGGAATAAAAGTGATGAATTAGCCAGTGCGTTAAGCGGTAATAAATCAGGCTTGGTGTGATTCACGATCAATTCCAATTAGTCATGAATATGCTAAGTAAAGCACAGTACACTGTTTTAGACAGTTATTTCTTCATTAAGGATCACTCAGTGATTTCTTTCACAAATGCTCTAATCTGATTTCCTTTTGATTTCCATTAGAGACAGTGAATAATGACATTTAATTTAGCCCTGCACCATAAACCCAAAGATATTTGTTGTAATTGAATTACTGCCTGCTCCTCACTATGGTCTCATAACTTTCAATTATAACCCTGACAGCTGGGTGATATGAGTTTCCAGTACAACACTAAAAATAAAAGGTTAATAAGGACTAGCTACCATAGGAGCTTCAATTTATTTACAGCAAATTTCCACACTAAATTGAAACTATATCCTTTAACAGCAAGGGACAAGCAGTTCAGATAGGAATTAGAGAACAATTCTGAAAGTATATATATAAAAAAAAATCTTTTCCTCCCTTTTCCTTCTTTTTTCTGCTTGCATCTATTGATGGTTATCAAGCTTTCTGCTTATTTCCTAATTAATTATCAATTTCTCCTATTCCCCCCTTGATATTTCTTTTATTTCTAGTTTTATTTTCACCCCTGCAAACCTCTTTTGTAAGATGATTAAATTTATTATTTTTTCCTTATCTCTCTCATAATCGCTGCCTGAATCAGGTTGGTGATTTTGTTGATTTTGGGGGGTTTGGTTGGTTGGGGTTTTTTTTTCTTAGTGTGCTGTTTTAGGATCTGTAAGCACTTGAAGCACCAATTTTCCTGTAACTATGAACACCCTGTTAAGGTGCTGCTCAGTAATAAAGTACTTGAAAGAAAGAGTGCAGAATTCAATTACAAGTAATTTATTTTTATAGAAACAGTACATCAAGGCCTTGGAAAGATATTACAGAACCCAAGTAAGAAGATCTGGGAAGATGACATAAGAGTTGATGTCCCCTTCAGCAAAAGTTTAATCTTTTCATTAATTTATATGGTGTGGTTAGATCAATCTTCCAGGAGAAAGCAGGCCAGCAGCACTCTGAACCCTGCAATATCCCCTGCGAGCCAACCTCTTTAAGGCATGTGCCCAGCACCATCCCTCGCCCAGCTCAGTTTATACTGAGAGAGGCAGGAGCTGAGGGGAGAAAAGTGCCTTAACAGAAAAAAAAACAAAAAACAAACCAAAACAACAGGAAAAAAAATGAGAGAGAGAGAGAGAGAGAGAAAACAACCTAGCTACTCTATTTATTTCGGGAAATGCCTCCAGGAGGCAGTTTTTTAAAGTGACACAGTCACTTGCTCAGGCAAAGGCTGGCTGAGCAGAATCCTGCCTCTTCCCTTTCCACCGAGGGTCTTGTTTAAAGTTGGGGACAAGATGTCCCCTTTCCTTAATCCAGCTCTGAGCTGTATTTCTTCTCTTCCCACTGTGCCCTGGAGGTGAGGGTGGGCACAAAGATGTGAGCCTATGCCCACAGAGCCATAGCTGCACCTATGGGTACCCACACCTATAGGCAGACATACATGTGGATGGACATCTCTTATCTCCATGGTGTGAAGGTGTTTTGTTCAGAGGAGGGGTTGGCTTGGTGGCTTTTTCTGCTTGGGTTTTGGTTTGCTTTGGGTCTGTTAGGCCAAACACAGAGTTATAACCCAAGAATAAATTTCCTTCAGGTCTTTCCTGCTTTAGGCCTGCTCAGAGAGCCACAGGTTGATCTTATTAAAAATTTCTAGATTTATTTCTTTTTGTAGGACATCTATTTTGGGGAAGCATTCTCCAGTTGGCTTAAGGTGGGTGGGAGGTATTTCTCCCCTACATCAAACCAAAACTAGTATTTTAAATTAATCAATGTGGAGCCACCCAAACAGACAGCTCTGATGGCCCCAGAACTAATGTAGCCAGGACCTATTTTCAAGGTTTTGAAGGCTAATTGGTGTTTAGCTGGATCTGAAACAGGATGGGAGGGACAGGGGGTAGACTCCAGCAGATGGGGTGCCATGCATTCATAGGCTTGCTGTGCAAATCAGAGCAGGCACCTTTCCCCCGGCTCTGGCTAATCCTGTCCCTTAGCACCCAAACAGTCTAGCCTTATTCACAACCATTGTTTTCTGGGCTTTTTTTATTTATTTTTTTTTGGTCTTTTTCCTATAACGGCCCCATAAAAGAAAGAGGGAGAAGAAAATGAGGATTAAAGGAGAGTTAACGGCACGTTTGCAAGGAAAAACATGATAATTTAAAACATATATATTATAATAATGACTTGCTTTGTTATTAGAGACTTGTCACCACTATCACCACCCAACCCCGCAAAAACCCACAAAATTAAACCTCCTTCCTAGGAAAGGCAAGGCACGGGCAGATATTCCCAGAGCAGAGTTACTGTTTGGCAGGATAGGTACGGCGGAGTGGCAAACAGCTTCCCCATCACACATGTCGTCTCTGCCTTCACCTCCCCACTTTGGATGAAGCGGGGCACTGTGCTAGGATCCGCTGGCAGTTAGGAAGGAGCTGAGGACGTTTCCAGGAACAGAGCCTTTCTCTTACCTGAACCCTAGCTTCAGACAGTCCCAGCCTCTGGCTTAGTTCCTCCCTCATGAAGGCATCCGGATAGTGTGTCTCATCAAAAAGTCTTTCCAGCTCATTCAGCTGCTCTAGTGTGAAATTGGTTCTGCTTCTCCTTTGTTTGAGCTTAGTCTGTCCATCTTCATCTTCTGACTTCACATCTTCCCTCTTCTCTTTGCACTCGTAGATCCCTGCCGGGAGGGGGAAAGAGAAAACTACACTCAGCCTCCTCTCGCACCTCATCAAAGTTTCTCTCCTCAGCACATGAGGGTCTCCCCCTCCCCTCTTTTCATCCCAAACTCAGCACAATCTAGGGAACGGGCCAGGTAGGGACGCACCGGGTCGGGCTGAACCCCGGGACAAGCGAGGGAGGACTGGAGGGAGCCACGCTGCCTTTCCTGGCTGATGCTCCATCAGAAACAAAAACTATGTTCATAAATACGATTTTATTTTCTTTCCGGGATAAAGAGGAAGCCGTGCCGCCGGTTGGCATGGGCCGTTCAGGGAAGGGGCTAGGAGGGAAAACCACTGGTACCCAATAACTACCGGCATCGGGACGAAGCGAGGGAAGGAAGTTTCTCCGTCACCCTTTTCTTCTTAAAGTAAAAAGGGTTATGCAAGAAGCTCCCCAACACTGCCATGGTGAAACCAAGCTGAAAATATTTGCATCGAAAAAGAAACTTTTCATGGGCCTGAGACGGACACTGTCCATCCCTCTCCCCCNGGGGCAACGGGCCTGCACAACCCGACGAGCAAGAGAGGTGCCAAGGACCGTGGATTTCCACCAGCCCCCTCAAAACGGCAGACCACCACCCCTGTCACCACTACCCTATCTCTAGCCTTCATGAAGCCCAAAAGAGGACTCCGGGCAACCTTGCCAGCGGTGGCAGAGGCTGTGCACTCTTGTCCCTGACAGAGGGGAGAAGAGATGGGGAGGTAGCAGGGGCAAACCACTTTTAGGTCTTGGAGACTGAGCTGTTCCCCCAGGACCCCTCCCTGCTCGGGATGCGCACCCAGTGCGGGTACCAGCGGAATCCCGGAACCGGGATCCTGCTCTGGTTGCCTCTTTGTCCTGCTTCGCCTCCTGGGCAGTGTGGGGCTGGCGAGGGAAGCTGCATCTGCAGAGGATGTTGAATTGAATCCGTTTTCCCTCACCAACTACACACGTATTATGTATATGTGTATGTGTGTAAGTATACACACAAATGCGCGCATGCACATATAGATGAACCTATACAGTTAAGGGCATGCCAAAATGCAAATGACTAGCTGCAAATGGTAAGTTAATTGACCGTAATGAAACGTCCTGAACTGCATCTGTGCAGTTAAGCAAGGCACGACCCAAAGCGATGCTCTCGTTTTCACATCGCAGATGAGAACGGTCCCTGGTCTTCATCGCTCCTCTGGGCTCCCTGTCCTCCACTCCGGGTTGGATATCGCCTCCAAAAAAAACTTTGGAAAGGGTCTAGCCTCCGGAGGAGGGTGTTCGCTCCTTGGCATTAATGGCATTTTGTTCGCATTTCTGCTGTAAGGGGAACCTTATGAAAAGACGAGGGTGCTAACCCAGCAAACGCCCAGGGAAAATCAGGCGCCTTCAAAAGCTCTGTCTCCTTTCGGAGATCCGAGACTCCAGCATGTCCGTGATAGGTATAAAATATTAACTAGCATATCGATGGGACTGAAATCACACGCCGGAATCAGTTGAAATTAGACTGAAACCTGGCATGAATTTAAACTGTCACAAGCATCTCAGCTCTTTCCAACTCCTCCCTTCCATCCCCACCCCCAGCCCCTCTCCACAGATTAGATTAGCTAAACATACAAGCCAGAATTTCGATGCAGAAGGAAAAGTAGTAGATTTTTTTTTCCATTAGTTCACATTATAATTTGATTTTTAGGTGTTTTTTTTTTCCTGGATGCCCTGCTTCCATTTTTTTTAAAAAGCACCTCCTGTGTGAATGATTTCTCCTGAACTCCCTCCTTTTACAGTCTCTCGACCAGAGAAGGAAAATCGCAGTGCTGTGCGGTACTGCGTTGTGTAGTAGTATATCGGTACCCGAATTTATACCCGGTCCTTCTGTTCGAGGAGGGGGTGGAAGAGAGGAGGGTATTAAAATAAGCGTTTGGACTGTAAATTAAATTGCCTTTCGAGCAATGTTATATTAAACAAGATCAAACAGTAGGAAACAGCTGAAAGACTGGTTGTTGTTCCTGAACCTATTAACCGTTTTTTATTACCCCAAGCTATGCAGTAGCTCCCCAGGCAGGTCCACCTGTCTAACTTGCCTACAGACACTTTCTCAACTTTCTAATCCCTCCGCCCTTTTTATTCTTTCCTTCTCCTCCGAGCTTGTGCGAGATTTTTAGCTTGTTAGGTTTAAAAAATAATAATAATAATTCGAATTTCTTCCGTCAAGAGAAGGAATAGCAGTTTACCCCTCAGCCCGTGCTCCCTGCACCCCAAGGGGATGCAGAGCTGCCCTGGCCCAGGTGAGAAGGGCGGGTTGGAGATGGAGGGAGCAGGCGGCGGGGTTGTCCGGTACATCTCTCCATAGGGATGCTCCATCTCACATGGGCCTGGGCAGCTTCCCCCAAAGCCAGGCTCCTCTATTCCTCCTCTTCGCAGGCCACAACCTTTGACTAAGACAAAGTGACCGACACAAGACAAAATGTCCAGGGAGAGCCCTCTCCACACCCAGGTTTCTCCCAGAAGAAGCAACAGCATCCTGACGGCCCGGAAGCAGGAAGAACAGGTCTCGCAAGGCATTAAAACTCCCTGAACAAGGTTTACTCGTACGAAAAACACACGGATAGACAAAAATGTCTGACGTCCTGCGCTGCCCCCATCCCCTGGGCGAGCGGATGCCTAACGCATCGGATCGATTTTGATGTAAACGAGAAATCGTGGGAAGGGGGGATGGGGAGGACCGAAGTTGCGGCTTATTTTTTCAGGGCTATGTTCATGCTAGGCATGCAGGCATACGTGTTTCTAAGCGTGTGTTCCCGCTGCTGCGGGAGGCAGGCAGCCGGAGGAGGGAGGCAGGATGCGAGAGGCGAGCCGGGGTCGCGGTGGCCCGTTTGTCCCCGGTACGGAGCTCCGGGGACTGCCGAGGAGGGGGTCGGGGCTACCGGCGAGGGACGTGGGGCGGAGAGAGCCCAACCCCGCTCTTACCTTCCGCCGTCCTGCCCGTGCTGAACTCCTTCAGTTTGTCCTTATCGCTCTCTACGTGATCTTTGAAAAGATGCACCGGGCAATGGTTGCTGCTCTCGGTCATGTCCTGTAGGTTAGAGTCAGAGTTTCCAAGCTCCCTAGAGCGAGCCAACCCACTCTCCAAAACTTCCCTGTACGTGATCGTTTCTTTCTTGTTGCTGCTGCCACTGCCGCTGCTGCTTTCTTTGCTTTTCTGGTCAAAAGATTTGGATACAAAAGCCGTAAGTTCTTCCATGGCTGTCCGGTGATCTTATCCACAGAGATCCACTTGTTTTCAGTCGGGGATGTGGCCGTCCTCCGCACGCTGTTTTTGCACGTAGAAGATGGGCTGTATAGGGTTAGATCACTCCTGCTGTTATTTATGCCTTTCAATTTGAGATCACACTATTTATACATGGCTACCTCAGCCCAACCCCCAGCTCTCCCTGTCTCCAGCAATTACTGACTGCTCCATAGTCGCAGGCGGACTCCTAGCAGCTATCTCCCCCACCTCAGTCCAGCAATTGGCTTTCTTTTCATTTCATCACTCTTTGGCATCTTTGCACCTTGATTTAGGGAGGCAAAAGCAAAAAAGAGGGAGAGAGGGAGAGAGAGGAATAAAAAGCGGAGGGGGGGCGGGGAACAGGAAAGCATGAAAATAAGTATCTGCATTCTGTAAATGAGTTGCAGAAATGAAAGTCGAGGAAGACTTAATTGATTGTAAGGACATCCTGTGCGTGGCAACACTGTGAGTGAAAACGGACCTAGCTAATCAAATAACTGTGCTGCTGCAATTAAATGTATCGCTGTCAAGAGGAAAAGAAAATGAGTGTTCAATTAAAAAAAAAAAGGTAATGAATAAAAAGCTGGAGATGTGCATTTGTTGTAATCATTGGAAATTCTACCTGGTAGGCTATTAAGCTAATTTCGCTTAAGTAAATGGCCAAAATAATAATTGGCGAACCAAAAGTGCTGGTTTAAAAGTGTTGCCTGTAGTGGCGGGTGGGGGGGTGCGCGGTGGGGGACGTGTGTCGCGTGTCGCAATTAAACAAGTTGCGAGGTGTCTCGGAGATCTGTGTCGGTGTGTTCGGAGGATTTGGAGGGGGTTGCTTGGCTTGGGTTGGGAAATTATCCGTAGGGAGAGGGAGTCTCCTGATTATGTTAAATATTGCAGGATCTGTTTTCTTGTTTACGGTTATTATGTCGCCTGAAGATACTGTTGGGGAAAATGAAAATCTAAAAGGTTTCTTTGGTTGTAGAGCTACCCTACTGCGTGCAGCGGAGGGGTAATTTGTTAACACGAGAGTTGATAACACGATAAACAGTGCATTAAATCGTCCTCTTGTTTTTCTTTCTGTTTTAACGAAACATATCCTGCCTTATTAAAGATAGGACTGGCACTAATTTCCCCACCTTGTTCTTGGTAGGCTGCTGTGATTTTTGTGGTACTCCCGGAATAATAATGATTATTCTGTGCGCCCGAATAGCTGCCTGAAATTCATGCCCAGATAACGGCGCCGGCATTTCTAGCGCCTCTCCGCCCCGTTTGATCCTAACGCGGAGGCGACTTTCCAGCTATTTATTTCTGTCTCCTCTTTTTAACGCGAAGGCTTATTCGGTATTTGGAGGAATTTCGTCTTCTGGTCGTTTGGCTTTTTTATCTCCTTCTCATTGCCTCGCTTCGAGTTTGAGATAATCAGAGCCCATCATCACGCCACCCTCTGCTCTGAATCGCGACCAAAGCAGGCTCCTTGCTGGAGTAAGGGGCCATTGTTTCTCTTCCAGGGTAGCGTGTGAGTGCTCTGAAAATTAGCAGAATATCAAAACACTAGAAATACGTGTAATTAATCCAAAGGTGCCCCCAGCACCAGAGTTAACACCTCCACAGGAGGAGGGGAAAAAATAATAATCGAGGAAGCAATTAATAAAAGGCACAAAAAAAAAAATCAATCTCCCCCTGTGCGAATTTAAAATGATTATCTAGGGGACAAGGATTGATCATTTGATCTCGGCACTGCGGATATCCCTGACATTTATTATATTGTTGTGTCTCGGTGGCATCCTTCCTCCAGAGTTCATTTAACAAGTGAGGGAGCCGAGGAAGCCCTTACAACTTAACAAACAGGTCTTGTCATCGCAAACGCCAATCAAATCCGAGGCTCTAATGTATATCACACAGCACCACATAAATAATAAAGGCAAACGATAGACGTGGAAGTAACGGATGGCTAAGAGAAGATCCCGCCACGACAGGCTGCTTGTGCCTTTCTCATGCAAGTCCGCCTGTGTCAGGGCTTTGGTGGGTTGTCGCACACGCTGGTGGCGCGGGGCGAGGGTGTCACGGACCCACGCGTGGACACCGGGTACCCACCTCCCGGGGGGAAGAGGCTCCGCAGGGTTGCACCNCCCCCTCGCCCCCGTCCCGCTCTCCTCCCCACGGCTCCCCCCTTCGCCCAGCTCCACGCCTGCAGCCCACGCTTCTCCCGGAGTCTCTTCCCCCTGCCTTGATACCGGGACTCCTGCTACCGAGGACAAATCCGAGAAGCAAATCCAGGCCCCTTAAAACAGAAGGGAAAAAGCCCTGATGCCTCCCCCCTCCATCCTCATCCCCATCCTCATGCCCTTCCCTATCCGCATCCCTCCCTCCCTGTTTCCCGGCAGCTCTGGGTGGGGGCGGCGGTAGGAAAGCCGGTTACCGCCCCCGCCTCGGCTCCCGCAGCCCGCGGAGGAGCAACTTGGCCCGGGGCAGCCACAGAGAGCGCAAACAGCGCGGCACTCCGCGGCCCACTCGACGGCAGCGGGGATGCCACCGCGGGGGGAAGTCCTGCAGGCGCGGGGCGGCTTGCCTCAGACTGCCTCCGAAAAGCGAACCAAAGCACCGAAAGGCACAAAGGGGAGGGAAAATAATAATAGTAATCATAATAATAATCATAATAATAATAATAATAAAGTGGTGCAAGTCGCCACCCTCCGCGGGGATCCGGAGGCCCCATGCACCCCGCAGGGGCAGGCGGCGGGGGGCGCGGATAGCCCCGCGGGTGCGCACGGCCTCGCTGTGTGCCCGGGAGTAGCGCGGAGCTTTGCGGGAGGTGAGGAACACACACTGTCCCGATGTGGAGCAGAGGAAGGCGGGGAGTGACCTCCTGTACCCCTTATGACGCTTAGGGCAAGGGGGTGCGGGTGTGGGCAAAAGTGAGGAGCACTTTTAATCCCCCTACAAACTTTGGCAGCGGGTTCAGAAGGGAGTTACGCTTACTGTTCTTCCTGTTAACAGGCTGGGGTGAAGGGAGGGAGGGAGAGAGGGATGGATGGATGGATGGATGGAGTGAAGGAAGGAATTGCTGTCCAAACCCTATTCCCTTGCAGGCATGGAGCTTCCGGGACCTTGTCACAAAACTAAGAAGTCCCCAGCGCCCCTCAGAACTGATCCCTGAGCACCCCTTTGCCATCACACAAGCCATCCCTCTCTCCCTGACCCCCATTCCCACCAGTCTCTTGCGAGACAGTCCGTTAGCGGCGTGTCGAGGGCTCCCCTGGCAGTAGGACCTCCCGGGCCACCTGCGGGGTGGTACCCCCAATTCCTCTTCCCTTCCCATCGCTCCAGGGCACCGGACAGGAGCTCCCTCCCTACTAGGCGTTCTAACATGACAAAAGGGGGGTCTCGCTCATTCCACACACTCCCTTCCATCCTCTTTTTCTTTCCCCTCTTCTCTCTTGCCCGACCGCTGGCCCTAGATGGCTGAGTCCCCTCTGCAGACCCCAGCCCGCCCTCGGGCAGCGGCAGCCGCGAGGGGCCGGCCAGGGATGGGATGGGGGCTGCGGAGAGGAGGGGGGTGCTAAGGCCAGGAGCGAGCTGGGCAGGGGTGCGAGGGAACATCTGCAAGCAGGGAATCTGGCCTTGCCAGGGAACAGTCCCGGACTTGGTAAGGCAGGAGAGCCTTATTTAGCTTGATATCAATACATGTGTGTGGGTATTTTTATTCCTCTTTCAAAGGGATCTCTTGACTATTGCGGTATTTCTCCGAGTTAAACGAGAGGAATAATTATGAATGAGTTTAAGCGCTGCATTAGCTTTAAGCATTTCCAAGGCAAAGTATTGGATTTCATATTTATAAGAGGAGTTTACATTTGTGCATTGACTCATGGTCTGACGTAGGGCGAAATCGATTTCCTCCCTCCCTCCTCCCGCTTCAGCTTACTTTGGTCGAAATGGGGCAAATAAGCAAACAGAAAAATCGTCGGTTTAATCCACGCTTTAATAAGCGCTGACCCGAAGAGCAAGATTTTGTGGAGTAGATAACTGAGTCCCCTCTCTCCATCTCCCTCCCTCCTTTCCTCCCTCCATCCCTCCCTCCCTCTCTCTCTCTCTCGTGATTAATTCAGAGACTGTAATCATGGACATTGTACATCAAACCTTTCTGCTCACGCTACAGACTCCTGCAGATTTTTATTGGTTTACATGAAAGCGAGTAAACATATTTCAGAGGATGCCCTTTCAATCTGGCTCCATTTCCACAGCACATAATTCCAAGGACAATTTGTTTTAATAATAAGAATGGATGCAGTGTTAATGGATTTCAATTTGTGGGGGTTTTTTTACAAAAAAACATTAAATATTTATAAGTATCGATCGAGGGTTTCAGGATTTTACAGACGTCTTAACACATTTCATAGATGGGATTTTTTTTTCTTTCTTTTTAATTTAGAAACCTGCGTCGTATTCTCTTTTATGCTGTTTATTGATTTAAGCAACATCCGTGTCTCAAGTGAGAGACTAATAGATTTTCATTAAAATAGGCTCTCTTAATCCTGATTGTGAATGGATATGATTGATCCATCCAGCACACTACACATCTATAATATTAATAAAGGACATTATCATGGCAGGACTTGGTCTTCCGTCATCAGGGGCTCTTACCCCCCC
>VWZO01006920.1:433737-677351 GCA_013396975.1 Bucco capensis | reverse complement strand
TTATTATTATTATTAAAGCTGCATCTTTCTAGCAACATTAGTTACTCATATATTCATTATAGTGAGCCTAGAAGCGTTCAAATCCTCATCTACTTTTACTTCTGTAAAATTAAACATTCGCATGGTGAATTACGATAAGCAATTGCCTCTGTGGGTAATTAATCACTATTTAGTGGGCCAGCATCATGGGCGAGAGGCCCGCTTGATTTCACTCGCCCAGGATTGGAAAAGTCTATCAGAAAAACCGCAGAAAGAAAAAGAGAGGGAAAAAAAAAAGTTCCGAGCTGTAAAGTTTGTGCTGAATTCAGCAACGCAAAATACACATGGAATGAACTGTTTGCCTCCTCCGGTAATGTGCGAGGGACGCTGCAATTCTGAACTCTGTAATAATGATTAATAAGTCAAAAGGGCATATTTTTCTTTTATGGTATGCAGCGCTCAAGGGAATATTCCGTGTATGTCTTTAAAAACGGAGTAGGAATATTTACACACATGCACAGAGTTAGCTACAGCACCAAAGAAAGAAAAAACCCCACGATTATTTCAGTGAACTATTACATTTTTTCAATTATTTCCCAATGAGTATTTCAATGAACTGCTACATTTTCCCAATTCACAGGGAAGATTTATGGGATTATTAAGATTTCTAGTGGAAATATTATACAGTGGAAGTTTATCGTCTCTCAGGGATTGTACACCATTTGATATCAATTTCCAGATGTTGTGATCTTGTGTTTTTTTTTCCCAGAAAATAATTGAGTATATTAACTTCTTTCCTACAGAAGACTATTTAGGGGTTGGTTTGTTTGCTTATTCTGTTAAGGGCACAACTATCTCTTTTTCTCCCATCCCTTCTCTCTTAGCAGAATGAAATGGTCAAAACATCAGAGCAAACTTAAAATCAGATAGTACTTTAATACTCAAGGGAAGGAGTAATTCATTTGCCGGTTTATTACAAGCGCAAGCCTGTGGATTTACCTCTATTTTTAAAGAAGAATAAAGTACAATCCGAGAACACCCTCTCGCCTCTGTAACTGCCCGCAGAGGGGAGTCACGGTGACTCCCAGTGGGTGCTGCCCCCTCCCCACCTCTCACCCCTGCAGGGTCTCCGAGGGACGCTGGGGGGGAGCTGACCGCCCCCCATCCGACCCTCCTCAGCTCTGCTGTGACCGCACAGTTAGAACACGCTGACAACAACACGCGTGGGTTTAAAAGGTCTTCTCGAGGTGGTGGTGCTCGCCTCGCCCGGAGGTAGGTCCCGAAGCTCCCGCGCTCCCGCAGAGATGGATGGGGAGCGCGCACACGCGTGGGCACTCCGCGCACGCACACCCACACACAAGTCCCGCGATTCCCCACTCCGCGATCTGGTGGGGCTCAGCGGTGGCATGCTCCCCACCCCACAGAGCACTCCTGTCCCCCATCCCGGCCAGGGGCTTCACGACGCCTTTTGGCAGCTCCACATGAGACAGAGCGGGATGCTACCCTGCCCGGGGCTGCCGATGTGGCCCCAACCGTCGCCGGTCCCCACTCGGGTGGGTGAAATGTGTCTGCTGCTCCCTGCTGCCCAACTCTGCCCCGACCACCCCCACACACGAGGGGAAATCAGTGGATGCCGCAGCGGCGTCCCCCCGAGGAAGGATGGAGCCGCGTCCCCCTCGCTCCCCGCTGAGCTAGTCCCAGCCTCAGCTGTCGCCTCTGGCAGTTGCGACCCTCGACGGGTAGATCCATGCCTCCCCCTGCGACCCTCACCCGACCACTGTCAGACGGAATGGGGCCGGATGGAGCCAGATTTCACCTCAGAAAAAGGGATGAAGGGCTGCGGCGAGCTTCGGTGTCCCTGTGCGGCGAGGTGGGGAGGGAGGGGGCTAGCGTTTTACAGGTCACCTTAACTCGCGTTTATCGGTATAGTTAAAGGGGAAAAAAGAGGTGAGGGGGAAGGAGAGAGAAAGAAAATCAACTTTAAGAGACTCGGGGTTTAAATAACAGCCTTTGATACTTCGACAGTAAAACAGAAAACACTTAACAGGAGTCAAGTTTTGATGTCTGAGGCTGGCAGCGCCCCCTAAAATTATATTGTCTTGCCTGCTGCTTCAAATTGGACCCAGCATCTTAAAATGTTCCTCCAGGTTTTTATCTGCAGCCTTTCTGATTGCAAAAAACCCATAGTTGTATCGTTTTACACCAGTCAACTAAGCAAGTGCCGGTGGACTCAACCCCACAAAGTGAGCACACATACCAGCTCCCCGGTTAAAGCAGTCTGGTCTTTGCAAGTTGTAAAGGCCTGCAAATTAAATACCAATTACTGGAAGCAATAAAACGTTTTTTATGGCATGAAATCTACTTAAACTAGCAAAAGAATAGTCGTTTTATTTTTGGGAGGGGGAAAAGAGGGGGGAGGTGGGTCAGCTCATGAAGACATATATTGGCAGAGAAAGATTATATACAGTGCCTGCATGGGGCCACAATGGAGACATTCTACCGCCGGCAGCAGGCAGGGCTTGCCCCCACCCCCTGTGTTATACAGAGGAGGGTTATGCAGAGGTGCTTATGATAGGGATTATTGTAGGTGAGACTTGGGGGGGCCGGTGGGAAGCCCAGGAACAGTAGCTGTAGGTAGAAGTGAGTGAGTGGTGCAACCAAGTTGTACGCGACAGCGGTGCGATGTGCTTTTAAGCCCTTTGCCAAACAAGGCTCGAAGGGGTTGATGGTGAGAATAACATGGAGTGGGAGGTGTGTGTGTGGGGCGGGGGGGCTGCAGGGTTGTAGAAGAAGAAGCCTGCCCTCTCCTCCTTCTGCTATTCTCTCTTCTTTCCTCTGCCCTCTTTCCCTTCCCCTCTTTGGAGAAGAAGGAATTACCAGCTTTACATCATGTGAGCGTCATCAGTGTGAAGAGGCTCCTAAATCCCTCCTGTACTCTCTGGTCCCTTGGGTGGGGTAGCCCCTGGGAGGCAGCCTAGGAGGTGCAGCCAGTAGTGTTCCCTGGGGTACCAGCTCCACAGCAATGCTGCTATCCTCCTATAAACATCCTCAACTTTCTATGGGGTCAAACAACATCAGCAAACCCACTGTTTACCCAGATAAGACACTCTCAACTTTGCCTGAGCTCAGCTGCCCTTCACCACAATGCAGTCCTGTGTCTGCCACCCAAAAAAAGGGTGGTAGTAGCCAGAAAGCCATACTCTGGCAGAGGAAAATCAGTGGGATAAGTGATATGACAAGCTTCATTTAATACCCTCAGCCCTTGAACTGCACATTGAAACCTCTCTCAGATACACATATCCCTCAACTAATTTTCTGAGTGTTTCACAACTCCCAGAACATCCCATCCTTGTGGTTTTCCCTTATATTGTGCCTGTACTTCACCCTTGACTTCACTTAATGCTGGGAACTGCCCGTGGGATGGGACAGGACACAGCCCTGGGGAGCACCTACCATGTACAGCAGGTCACAGTGCTGACAGGGGTTTGTGTTGTGCCTCTGTAAATAGGATTTGAAAGAGCGAGGTTTGATCTTTCCAATAACAAAAGCAATTTGAGGATTGCAAGCTTGTTTCTTTACACAACCCTGTTCAAAGTGAACTAAATTCTCTGACTCGCCAGAGTGTATTATACAGAGCCAGGCTGAGGCAACAAAGACATCTTCCAAGCTAATTACTTGCAAGCACACAGATTTTCTATAGATGGATTGGATTTAGAAATGCTTGAAGACTAGACTTGACTAGACTTAGAAACACAGGGAAAACTGAAACTCTGCCATGTGTTTTACTGCCATTTCAAAAGTTCCCTGTGCTTGCCACGTGTAATCTCCAACTTTTAAAACAACCAGTTTAAGTCACCTTGCTGCTGGTTTTGCTGTAAGGAAGAGCAACTGTGCAGGCTGGGGCTCAGGGCTGCAGGTTACTCCCAGCCTTTGCCTGGTCTGAGGGAGCCTTCACCCCCAGAGCCTGTGCAATGGAGAGGGCCCTGACTTGATGCTAAACTCCCGGAAGTCCCCAGAGGAGATGGTTGGGCTGGGGAAGGTGGTACCTGGGCCACTTGAGAAGCCATAGGACCATCCTCCAGCACCAGAAGCAGCAAAGAGGAATATTTTCCCTTCTTTTCCCAAACTGGCTTTGGTGTTTATTTTCCCGGTGGATTCTTTTTTTCTCAGTTGCCCTTTCCCCCTATCTCTGCACCTCTGTGGCCAGAAGAGCCTTGGCAATGGGTTTACTCATGAGGGCTCAGCTGCTCGACGATAAGGACGTGGCCTTCAGGAATATTTGGGTCTCCTAATATCAGCCCCAAGGAAATGGAGGCCCAGGGCTGACATCTGCAGCTTCTTTTGCTGTCCTGGATCCTCATTTAATGCTGAGTGAGGAAAAGCTGTGGGAAAGAAAAGGTTTAATAGCACAGTAATGCTGCTCCTTTTGGGGCAAGGGGTGGGAGTCACTGCCGGAGAGGAGAGTGTTTATTCACTCAGTTTGCCTAAAAGAGGGGAATTCTGTCCTTAATGTCACTAAGTAAGCAGGACTCAGGCTGCTGCACACCCCTATCATGCCACGTGCTGCCGTTTACACCCCTCAGTGCACATCCAAAGAGCAAATAGTCACTCTTTGACAAGGCTGTGGAGGTTTCTGGTTTTGTTTAAAAATTGGCTGCCTGCAGCCTCCCCTTAGCTCCTCTGGGTACACAAGAGCAGCTGTGGAGAGCTGCAAGGCTAGCCAACAGACCTTGTAGCCCCCACAGATGTCAATTAGTTTCTCTCGGGTTTCCTTTGGATGCACTGGGGTCTTGAGACCTCCATGTGTTGACTTATTTGTAAAGCATGAGTTATTCACTAACTCCCTGTTATTAATTAGAAGATTATCAACTCTCGGTCGTTCACCTGCCTGCTGCAGGGAGGTTCCAAGGAAACCCTTGTGTGGACCACGCTCAAGGAGAGCATCAATGGATTACTATGGTGGAATACTCCTGCTTTCTACATTAAAGAGCAACTGGAGGGATATGAAAGGCTTTGGAGACACTGAGAGTGAAAGCTGCTTGCTGCAGCTGCAGTGCCATGGGTTTTGGTGAGGGCTGGCCCACTGCTTGTGGAGGCAAGGCCAGGGATGGAGGTCAAAGGTCTTGGGAAAACATGCAAAGACCCTGTGTTGGGATGGAGAGGAAGAAAAAAACAACCAAAAACCTGCACAAGCCCTTCTGGCAACTAGAAAAACACAAGGAGATGGGTACTAAAAGTGCAAGAAGGAAGGGAACAGTTAAGTACTTTGCCTCTAGACACCACAGTTTTTTAAACTAGTTAAACTGACTGTGCTCCTCTGGGAATCCATTTTAGAGGAGGCAAAATTGAGTACATCCTTAATTTGCCTAATTTTCTTCATCCTATATATTTTTGGATCCTCCCTGCACTAATGAATCCTTGCTGCATTCAAAGGGAGTGCAACCTGCTAGTATTAGCACAGGCCATCACTATCCTTCCCATGACCTGATCCAGTATTCAGGAGTGTCATGCCAGGGAAGGAGGTGTCAGCAAAACCTGCCACAAGTTTAACAGCTTACCTTTGAAAGGAGGCACACTTCCATCAAAGGTGTGGCTTCAAGTGTGGTATATAGTTATATATATATATATATAATTTTGTGCAGAAGAAAGGAAATCAGGAGGCTAGCTCTGCAGAAACATGGATGTCTCAGTGCAGAAAAAAACTAGCAGTGAAAGCCAGAAGGAGAAGGGTTTGGGTACAAAAGAAGGCTTGGTGATGTTACTGCTGAAGGTCTGGAATATCTGGTGTTCTTGACCTGTGGCTTTGCCAGGAGTTTCCCATGTGCTGTTGAGTGAGTCACTTCTTAATCTTTCCCTGCCTCAGTTTCCCACCTGCAAGACAGGAATTAAACAGAACATTTTGTCTTCATTTCTCTGCCTTATCTATGCAGTCCACAAAGTTTAGGGCATTGCTTCTATTTTTGTTGTGTCTACTGCTTGGCAGTTTCATGTTCCTTGGGACCCTTAAGCATTTTCCATAACACAGATAATAATTTTAACAGGTCCTCTTTTTCTCTGCCTTTAGCCACAGAGCTCACCACATCTTGTTCTCATGAGCCAAATGCAGGAAAATACCTTCATAACATCTCTGGTGGGTCTTTGCCCCTCAGCTAAAATAGGTCTTAGCAGATTACATGGAAATAATAATTAATAATCACTGCCATGTGCCAAACTGACCCATCTCATCTCTTCTGCTTCGCAAATTGGTCTGTACCACCAGTGACTCCAAAACAACTGCTCTTCTTCAGATAGAAACAATAAGCAGCAAAGTGGTTTCTGTGATTTTTAAAGGGATGATTCATGGAAAGATAGGACCCATGCAGGATGTAGACCTCATGCTTATATGATAAAGATGCACAAATCCTTTACTACATCATCTAGGAAGAGCAGAAACCTGGACTTTAAAAGCAGCCAGTCATTTATGTGTCTCCATTCCCTCTGTAATTTGAGGCAACATATCCAGGTTTAAAAACATGGTGTGTGTTGTCAGTTCCTGTTGTCTTCAACCCTAATAAGTTGTTAAGTACCTTGCTCTTCAAAAAGTCATGTCTCACATAGCTCCTAAATCACCAAAAGGTGAGGCACCTCAAATTAGAAAGTGCATTCAAAAGGGTAGGTTTAAGTAATGACAAATTGGAGCTTGGTTTTTCCATTAGAATGGAAGAGAGGTGTGATGAGATTAAAGCTGGCAGATCTAGCTGGAACAGTTTAAGAAGTTACCATCACCAGCTGATTATTGCTGCTCCTCTGCCAGAGGTTGTCTCCTTCTCCCACCTGCAGAAAGAGTGGAGTGAGCATAGACCTTGGCCACCAAAACCCACTGGTTAGCTCAGACTTGCTTTCACTTTGTGTGCCTAGGCAGCACGACACACAGGGAGTAGGAACTGAGGACTGCTATAGTCATGATCTGGATTGCCAAATGCAGTCGTCAGTGCTTGGGGCTGACTAATCCCTGCTTTTGGTGAGTATGCAAGTAGAATGCATTGGAGCCTTCTGAATACTTTTCCCTATTTAAATTGTGCTGTAATAGCTCAGATGATTGTTTTTCCAGAGGCAGACAGATGCAATTCATTTTAAAAGTAACTTACTAGTGACAAGCACTAAACATGGTTGGGTTTTTTTGTCCCTTACTCTCTAAGATTTTTCAGACTGCTGTTCTTCCTCTTTGTTTTGTTTTCCCAGGGCAAATACTCAAGCTCTGTGGACACAGACTTCAGGCTGCTTGAGGGAGGAGATATCAAAATCATATTGTCCTTCAGAGAATCATAATGTGAATGAGAGAGAAGAAAACTCCCCTTGTGGTCTATTTGTGCATTACCAGGCAACCTTCCTATGCCTCAAGATCCTTAGTGTTCAGATACATCAACCTTATAGAATAGATAGATGCCTGTTTATTTTGCCTGAACGAGTAAGCACAACTGAGAATGTAGCTGATGAAAAGTGAAGTGGATTTTAAATGAAATGCACAAATTAATATCATTTTAAAATGCAACATTGAAGCTAAAGGGTAATGAGAAACAGAACTGCATTCGCACCACTCTAATTTACTGATCTGAATGTTAAGTGTCCAGTTAAAGCTGGTGATATGGGCTTCCTCTCCTCTACTGCATAAAGGGGCTATCTCCTTTCTGGGGGAATTTGTCCTGTTTCATTTCTCTCACCCATCTGAACCCATGCTGCATGTCTCAGAGGCACAGTGTACTTTCTGAGGGTCCTTGTTTGCTGGCTCCAGAAGAATCCCAAGCAGCTGCCTGAGAGTCAGGCTTAACTCCAAAGTAGGATATGAGTCTTACCCTCCTGTGCAACACCATGGACTCCAAAGGTATTGCCTGCCATCTTCATAATTTATTAGGAATGACTATAACACAGTATTATTCTGGTAACCACGTGCCTGGCTCTGGGCCATGCTTTACCAGTGATAACATCCCACAGTTTGGAAACTAAACCTTTTCAGTGGTTATAATAAATGTAAATGTTACCTATTGCTTTCTACTGAACCCAGTAAGCCTCATTGATGTACAGAGCAGTTGCTCTACTCCTAAACTGCTTCTGCATTATTCATACCCAGATTACTATGTGTGTATAAGCATCTAACAAAATGATTGCATTTGTATACCTGTACATTTAGGTGTCTCTGAGTGTGAATAATAGGAGAGCTTGCACAGTAGGGACTAGCATCTTATAATTTGAGGAGATCTAAAAAGGTAGGTAATTTATTGTGTGTTTTTCAGTAGCAGCTGTTTCATAATCTTATGTGGCTTTCTCTACCACCTAGCTTCTACTGCCAGATATCACTGAATGAATATCAGCTCTACTTATGCCTTCTTTTTCTACAGCAGTGCTTTACAATAAGGAAAATATTAAAAGTGCATGACTCATTTAATCAGCAATTTTGCAAGTGTTTTACTTATGTCAACAAAGAACAAATTGTTTGTAGCATCTGATAGCTAGACTGCAGGATGCAGCATAAATTATTCAAATCAAAGCAACATAAATCCTTGTACAGCAAAGATGAAGCTGCAGAATTCATAGCTAGCTGTTACAGCTTTGGCTAGGACAATGACCTCTAATCAGAACTCCTCAGTACAGTCCTTACACTTAAGATGCCAACTTGCCACTAAGGACCTGATTATCTATAAATTTATGGGAACCTGCAATAACTCATGTTTGCCTCCTGATAATGTTTCCTGACACATATCAGGAGATTCAGCTGATCTGTGTTAGAGATTATTGTACAGAATCTGCAGTTTATGCAGGCAATGAGTAGACAGAAGGTCCATTTGAGACCTTTAGCTATAGAAAAGCACATAAGGAAAACTGTTTCCATAGAAACATGCCCCACAGCTGTAGTTAGTATAGGAAAAATAGTTTTATGATTATTTCAATGAAGTTATACCTTTTGTTTTCCATGCAAGGTGTATACAATAGGTTGTTTCATAGTGTGATCTCGGTATAGCTAAGGTCTTACCTGCAAAATTCACCCCAAAGTGAAGGACTCCACCTTTCTCTTAGCTGTTCCTAAGAGTTCTATTAGATTTTGTGTACAATGCAATGATTTTCACATGAAACAGCATTGCTTTGCAGTATTTATTCTCTGCACAATAAATGAGGACTTTGACATTAACTCGCAATTTGTGTGTACACAAATTTCTCACAAAATCTAGATAAAAAGCAAAGGACTAGATAAACTTCCAACAAATCCAGGGAAAGGATGTCCAGTGATTCCAGGAAGAGATGAGTCAGGCCAAAGGAGAACTATAGGAAAAAAGAAGGTGTGCATGAATAACTTGCTAACAGTTTGGCAACATCTTTTTTCCATTCAGACCATTTCTAATTTAGATGGAAAATTTCTAAGCAGTTCCCTGGAAATGAGAAGGTTGGTGCCTCTCCAAACCAGTTAATCCAGGCCATTTCTAGGAGGGCTTCTGGTCCTTCCTCTTCTCTTGGCAGCAAAGGCACAAGGTGGAATCCATCTTGTGGTGGTAAGAAGACAGATCCACAGGTCCAGTTGAGATCTTTCTCCCTCTCACTTCATAAGTGTTAACAAAGCTGCAAAATTCCCTTTCCTGCCTGGCACAAACATGGACTTGATTAGCTGCTTCCATGTACATATACATTGCACAGAGTAATATGACACTTGGATTTTTTTCTTAATGAGTTTGAAATTAGGAGAGCAGAATTGCACCAAGTCACAAGGAGGAGCTGGAGCTGGATTTTGTGCATGAGTAGGTGAACAAGCCCAGTAAACAAGGATGCTACACATTGCTTGTGATGAAAATGTTGCTATGTCAGCTGTGGCACAGGTTTTGTGTGTTTATGGTAATAAGGGTTGTTATTTTGTTTATCTGTTGTTTCCAAACAGGACTGAAATCTCATCCTCCTGGACTTCATGCCCATGCAAAAGCAATGCAAGTTGGACATGTATCTGTCTCAGTGTCTCTGAAAGGCACAGTTTGCAGAAACCACATTCTGTACAGCGAAGGAAGACAGAGACAGATAAAAGATATTGAGCCAGTAACATGTAATAGCTTACAAGGAGGGAGGAAAGGTTCTCAAGTTAGATATAATCCCTCATACTGCTTAACAGAGCTATGCTCCTACATGCCCTCAAAGCACCTCCAAGGAAAAGTTTCTTTCCATAATAGAGATCACTAGTTTAGTAATCTTCTTTTTGAGTTTGCAATATGACCCATCTTGGCTTCCCAACAACTACAGCAAAGCTTCAAGAAGATTTTTCCCCATAGCATTTAATTTCTTAATGGGATTTGCATGCACCCTTCCAAAGAAGCATCAAGAAAGTTGGCCTCATTGTTCATGATAGCCAGACAAGGGGAAGAATAATTGTGTCATACAGAATCTACCCATGTTCTATCCACAGAGACATAATTACATGTTCAAAACTTACAGAGGTGGAAGAGGCAGCTCAGATTCCACCTAAGTCTGAAGGATTAATCTTTGTGTCAGTTCTAATGGTACAAAAGATCTGAGTGTAATTTCCTCTTCTGCCTTGCGGTGTACCAGATTGCAGAAGATTGCATGTGTTATTTTAAGGTTCTCCAGAGAAAATTTCCCTGGGCTTCCCTACAAGGACTTTCAACCACAGTACAGCATTTAAGGGGAAGGGCATTGGAAGAAACAGAAACAGAGTACTTAAGGAATATAGGAAAGAAGTTTCAGAGCAGGCAGAGATGATAAAAGAGGGAGAAAATTCATGACGCTAGCTGAAGATGACAGAGGAAATCTTGGTCTGATGAAAGGAAAAGGCAAAATTCCCAGTGACTCAGTGGAGCCCAGAGTTTACTTCAGGAGGGAAAATTGTACTGCAAGCAGGAGTCTGAGATACATCAGCAAGTTGAATTGCCATGTTTTCAAATGAATTTGAGTGCCAGGAGCCAATACTTCTAGATGAGCAGAAGGGAGCTGTGGTGGAAAGGGTCAATGTAAACAACTCTTGCTGCTGGCAGAATCACCAAATACAAACATTTTTCATAAGAGAAATAGTTTTGCTTTGGAAGAGTCTGGGTGCAAGCAAAGCAGAAGCTTGTCCTCATTGTAAGCTAACATGACTGAAGGAGCTGTGAGGTAACATTTGGAGGGACCAAGCCTGCTTGGGAGCCTTAGCACTTGATCCAGGCATGGCTGAAACGTGTGCTCAAAGTGGAGAAGCCAACTCTGCAGCCACAGCTGCTCTGTCACAAGAGAGCTATCTTGGCTGCTCCTTTCAGGGGGTTTCATGGAGGGTTTTTTTGCTTTTTTCATTTTCAGAAGAAACATGAAGTGACTTTTTTTCCTTCCTATATTTCAGAGATGCAAAAGAAAAGAAGGAGCTCTGTAAATTGAATCAAAAAGCAATGAGTATTTCTAAAGCTTCCAAAATCAGTTCAAGCACTTAGGCAAAGCTCACACAGCTAGAGGCTTCTTAGAAAGTCACAGCAAAAGGGGACTTTACCCCCATCAGGCACATGTGACTGTTCCCCACAACAGGGAGAGATGGGGAATGGCCAATAAGTTTCTTGGTTCTTTCACCAAGCCTTCTCCTTGCTTTCTATTTTGACTGTATTTCAGGGGTCCACTTTGATGTGCTGGGTTTATTGGTTTGGTTTGGTTTGGTTTATTTGTAGTGTTATCCAGTGCCTGACTGAAAAAGAGACTCAAGAAAGACGAATCCATTCTGAATCAATAACAAAACATCACATTTTTAAGGGAAGGAAAACGACTGCTTTTCAAATACAGGGCTTTGCTTGTTTGTCTGTTGGTTCATACAGAGCAGTTATCAAGCCAAAACAGGCCTGGAGATCATGTTTTGCCAGCACAGACAGAACAAAGGATTATTAAAAATAATATAAACTCATGAGGTATGTTACCAGCATTAAAATTGATGTACATCCTTGCATAGCATAAGGAAGTAGGGAGGTGGATTTTATCTTTAACAAAGTTAGAAAGAAGAAAACCTTTGCAGTCTTTTTACCTCTAACAGGGAGGTATTTCTGTCTGTGTGCGGAGGGAAGACATGGGGCAAGCAAAGGGTTTGCACAAAACTCAATCAATCTTCCTCCCTACCTCTCACCCTCAGAGTATGTGCAGCTTAACACAGGTAGTTCTACAGATATTTTCCCCACAAAAAGATTATGACCCAAAGCCAAGAGCAAACAGAAGACTGCTGAAAAGTAGCAGGATTGGAACTACCATCTTCAGACCCAGAAACACATTTCATAAGGTATTTTGGTATCAGGTATTAAAACTTCTTTTCCCAGTGGTGGCAGGTAGACATTGCAGCCAGAAATTAGAGATAAATAACTGCACAAAAATCCACCCTTTCTTCAGAAAGCTCTCCCACCTAGCCTGGGACTTCTGTATCACCACAAGCATTTTGAAGCCCTTCACCATGTTCTTTCTTTGGGTCACCCCTTAACCCACACTCACCTACCCTTTTGCTGGGTCTAGGAATCATCCAGTGAGCCCAGGTTTGCAGTTTCAGCCTACACCTGACCTTCTGGTACCCACAAAGTGAAGAAACCTGCTTGGAGTGCTCACTCATTAGGGCAGGGATGGTTCTCTGTCAACACATGCAGCATTATGGATTGGAAAATCCAAATAGACCTTGCAAAGCCATTGGAGGTTTTCCATAGGGTGCTTGCAAGGGCTTCTCCTAATTGAATTTGCCAAAATTCACATGAACTCAGATTTAATCCAATCAGTTCTACATCACATGTCTTTCAGCATTGACAAAATATTTTTTTCTAATTGTGACTCTCTTGTGGAACCAAATGAATCAGAAAAGGGCTTAAATGAAAACCAGTCCAGATTGTTCTACACTTTAACCTTACATCTGTGCTTAATTAGGATGCTCAATTTCCCTAAACTCCAGTCATAAAATGGAAGTAATCTGTGGCCTGTTTGTCAGTCATTATAGGGCAGCAGGCCTGCAAATCAAGGCAGGCTCAAATGCCCAGGGTCCTGTTCAACATGGCCATTGAAGGAAACATGGGAGATGTTAGTGTGCAGGGAGCTGGAAGGGAGTGGGGAGAAAAGTTTGCCAAGAAAGATGCATGTGAATGACCTGTGTGCTGAATATGAGGCATAGCCTTGAAAGAAGAGAGCAAATGAGTGTGAAAAACGTGTGTGATTATTTAAGGCTTCCCCCTAGGCACAGTCTGAAAATCACTTGGGGTCTCCTGTGGCCNAAAGCCTAGCCACGATTTAAGGCTTCCCCATTCTGACCACATGAGGCTCTTATGCAAGGCCTGATTATAATGGGTGCTGGACAATATCTTCAGACACAGAGAAGGCAGCACCCTCCTCCTCAAATCAAAACTACTCTCTTAGGAGAGCCAGCATGTTTGGCTGGTGTCACTCACCTTTTAGGGTGTAACTTGGAGAAGCTACAAGGTCCTCCATGGCCATGCTTCTCCCTCAGCCCTGCTCTTTGGTCCCGGTCCTGCACACCGTGTGGGTCACCCATCATTTCCTCCTGGTGTGATCTTGTGAGGAGCTGTACAGTAGAGCCAAGCAAGAAAAATTCCCCACAAACACCAGGTGTCCCTTTCCAAGAACTTTTCAAAAGATCAAGGTGATTTCTCCAGCTCAGTGTAGCCTGGAAAGAAAGGGTGGGGTGTCATCTCCTGGAAAGGCTTTGGCACCAGCAGCTCTGCTGCACGGAATGATACCTCCAACCGCCTTGTCTCCTTGCAGGCAGCAAAAGTAGCTGCAATTAACCCACCTCCTTACTAGTGTGAGGAAGGCTTGTCATCTACAGTTGTTAGAGATGCACTCTGTGGGGCTGTGACAAATCACTGGAGGAACAATAAAACCCTACCCCACACCCCAAGGTCTGTCATCATTCATTTCAAACATGCACTTCCGAGCCTTGCTGTTATGTTGTTTTTTGACATCTTGAGATCTGCATGAGCAATCCCCGTGGATGTGCTGTAAATCCATACCTACAGCAGTAAGTTTTCATTGCATCAGTGTTATTAAATATATATATACACTTAGATATGTATTATTTGGCGATGCTGAATGAACAATTGGCCTTTAACTCCTCCTAGACTATTAGGTCGTACTCTAGGTCAGTGAAAAAGTAATTTTCCCTAGATTTGTAATAAGGTCTGGGATTTGACCTCTGACCCCAGTGTCACAAGGTATTCATTATCTCCACACAGATGATATACAGGCAAAGAAACATATATTTTTTATAGAAGTGGAAGAATGATATTTGATGGAGACATTTTATTAGATGGATTTTATTACCTGGATAAACTCCATTAGCAGAGCTAATTAATTTTTGAAAAGGTAACTTACTTATATTGAGTTATTCTTCTGGTGGCCATTAGCACTCAAAACAGATAAACTTCAGCTCAGGGTATATAGCTGATTTTTTTTTTTATTCAGTGGCCAAACAAAAAAAAAACAGAGAGGGAAAAACCTTCTAACTAGAATAGGAGTCTTATTTTGCATCAATGCAGAATGCTTTAACATGTAATTAAAACTTTCTCTCCTGATTCTTAAGCTCTTTTTTTCCTTTCATTCACAGAAAATATTAATCAACATTCAAAGTAAGATTTCCCAATCAGAAGCTGAAATGTTTTGCTTCCAAAGTAATAGAAACTAGCATTTAATCTTTTTTTGCTGTAGGGAGGTTGTTTGCTTTGTCTTAATTTAGTGAACAGTTTCAGTCTCCTGCCTCTGGACTCAGGGAACATCCACAGAGAGTACCCCCATTTACAGGAAAATATGTAGCAAGCAGAGCAAGAGACATAATTGAAAGCTGTCTGCATAAAATATATCCATATCAAAACATACATATTGCAAGAGATTTGGAGAGGTAAAGGATCAGTCTGTGAACCACTTGCACATACAATATTGTCCCTCAGCTGATTCCCAGGTGCATTTCTGCCACAGCCCCAAAATTCCCTCCCCTGTATGGCAGATGCCTCTCTCCCTACCAAAAAAAAGGGGAGCAAGAAGCCATCAGCAAAGGATGGGGCTCAGTTCCTAATATTAGGCTTCTTAAATCTGGGTATCCAGACCTAGCTATGCTTGGAGAAAGACAAATCTCTGCCTTAGACTGAGCCACTGCACACCACAGAGCAGGAGTCAGAGGTGGGTGGAGAGGGTGAATCCCATCCACCTGCATCTTGCAAAATGTTAGCAATGGTCATGTTAGCCCAGGACTATTCAGGAGGAAGCTCCTTTTAAGTTTGCTTCACCCAGTTCCTGGAGCCCAGAGCTGCTGTGAGCAGTGAGATGGGACCTCAGCACAGGGAAAAATCCCAGAGATGTATGAGGTCTCATTATGGTTATATTGGGAAGAAAGGAGTGTAGGACAATGGTATTCCTGCTGTCTCCCAATGCAGACCACCTCCTTTGAGGGCTTGTCCAGATAACTGCAATTTAGAACAGCTGAGAGGTCTCAGTGGCCAGTGTCTTGGCTCAGAACTGGTGGTAGGGTGGTATTGCAGATTTAATAACCACACCACTGATGCTGAGGATCCAGCCACCAGAGCAAGGTCCACAATTACTGTTAGCATCGTGAAGTAGCTTTTATTTTGAGACTCAACTCCTTGTGTGACCATCAAGTGAAATCCTGTTAAAAGACTAAACCTGCTAGGGGGTAAAAAGAGAAGCAATTTACAGTAGAGTATTGACCTATAAAGCCAATGCATTTCCATTGCACTAATCCAAAACATGTTGGAGAAAATAGGTCTGCACCCTGCCATAGGTCTTGTTAAAACAACCAACCTGTTAAAGTTACAGGCTTAGTGCAGCAAGCCTGTATAATTTAATAGGGTTTTCATGTCTTGGGACATAGTACTAGGAAATTTTCTGAGAAAGTGACCTCACTCCTCAAAAAACAAGGCATATCCCTGGGACTTCAGAGACAGCAGTTTACATGGCATTCTGCCTCTTCGACTTCTTCCCCTCCCTGTCCATGGCTGCATCACCTCTCATACTGTCCATTACACCTGGAACATTTGGGCTTCTTTCCTATCTGCCAAATATCTTCCTTTCTCCATATCAAATTGCCCCTTAACTCATTAGCTCTTTTGCTCCTGACTTCTTGGACCCGAGGACCCCCATTCTCCCATGATGAAGATCCCTCCCTTGAGGGAGAAAGCCAGACAGATGGCATGCATGCTCTGTGGTCACCCCATGAAGCCCAGGAGATGTGCAGAGATACACAGTGACTAGGCAGATGACTCCCTGAAGTCAGGACAGAAGAATCTTACAGTATCCAGGAGCAGGGATAAGCACGGCAGCAGAGCATGTAAAGCCAGAGAGGTCCAGAAGTTTCCAGAGGCAGATGGAGAGGCCATTGGCTGCTTGAGGAACGTCTAGGGCTGAATAATTGCAAGCTGAGCATGCTGCTGGTGTCAGCAGAGACCTTGCAGAGAGGCAGAGGCCCTGCTATCAAACCACTGTCTCCTCCACCCTCCAAAGCACACAGTCTGCCTTCCTATCAAACAGCTCTGAAGTCCTCATCCTTTCAAATGGCTACCAAATGTGTTTGATTATGTGGCAAAGCAGATTTTCCTATGTTGACAAAGCCTTGTTCATCAGGAGAGCAGGCCTCTATCTGCAGAGATACAGGATATACAAGGAGAAATGTCAACACTTCACCAGCAAAATAAATTAGTGTCTTTTCTGAGATTGTGGCACGGGCAAAACATGTCCTCATATGGTATAAAAACTTGGTGAGAGGAGCTTCATAGCTTTACCATGATTTCACCACTTGAGAGTGAAGTAGCCATCCCAAACTGACACAAATCAAAACTTCATGCTATGCTGCGACATGTTTTGCCTCCCCCTTCTTCTTGTGATGATCTCCATCACCCAGCAGATCATATAATTTAATATAACACAAAATCTGGACCTCTTGACACAGATCTCCTCCTGCACCCGAGGAGGGACAGCTCTAATTTATACCAGATGGCTTCAGACTATAAGAAACCTCCTGCCAGCTGAGGCCTAGCCAAGCACAGGTGTGCCCCACCCTGTCCCAAAATGTCTTGTCCTGTTCTTCTTCTTTGCACTCAGGGACAAGCAGATGTGGGAGGAAGCTGGCAGCATTGTTCTGCACCAGCTGAGAATGATGCCAAGCCCCAGTTATTAAACCCAGGAGTCACATCTGAGATGCTGTGTACAGAGGTGAAAGGAAAAAGAATCTGCTCTTTCACTTTAAGAATCACAAATCAAGTGAAAAACAAAACAAAAAACCAGCAAACTTCAGACTTAAATGCATGAGCACGTTTCATACATTGCCAGAATGTTGATGAAAATAGAAGAAGTGGATTCCAAGGAATCTAGAGAAAATGATCCCTTTGAGTCAAACATTAATAAAAGTCTGCAGTGATATAGAAATGATCTCATGCTCATGGGTATTTCCCCTTTGCAAATTTTTTTTGATATAGGTTTTTGGGTTGGTTTTTTTTTAGTCCCAGATGTTGTAAGGTTAATTGCACAATCACTTGTGTATTACAAAAAAATTACTACAGAATATTGGATGCACATGAGTCAGTACAGTGCAGCACAGAACGAAGGAAAATGGTCTTCAGAAAAAGGCAATTTATACATAGTACTAGAGCTGAAATTCTTCAGTGTTCTTCAGCCAGATCCTCTTTTTATTGCAAGGGAGAAATTTTCAGCTCATGCTAAATCTGCTGGGAGCTTCCTCTGTGCATGAGCTGCAAGAACAGCACAACCCAAGATGGGAAGTAATGCTTGCCAGTGAAGGGTGGTGTAAATATAAACACATCTAAAGAAAAGTGTTTTGCAGGCCAGTGTGTCATTGGGCAAGGCAAGCTGTAAGGATCCACGTTCTTTAGGGCTCACCCATTTTGGGGAAGACATGCACTTAAACATCACTGGCACTCACATAACCCATCTCTGCAGTGCAGAGTTGTGCCAGCAGGTGATACTGAATATGAGTGCAGATTTGCAGCATCTCTGCATGTAAATGTGGCTGTGCAGGTTGACAGCTATGTTTGGAAAGGATAGACACTCCTCCCCCCTTTAAAAAACCAAGTTATTGAAAAGTACTTTAGAGCTGGCTTCAAAATGGGAATTGAGCTCCTTACCCAGGTCTTCTGAAAACATCCAAAAATATCCTGGTCCTTTTAATAGAATCATAGAACCATATAAACATTACGACTGGAAAAGAGCTTTGAGATCATTGAGTCCAACCATCCACCCAACATCACCATGCTCACCACTAAATCATGTACCCAAGCGCCATATCTACACGTTTTTGAGCACCTCCAGGGATAGTAATTCCACCACCTCCCTAGGTAGCCTGTTTCAGTGAAGAAATTCTTCCTAATATCTAATCTGAACCTCCCCTGATGCAACTTGAAGCCATTTCCTCTTGCCCTATCACTCATTACCTGGGAGAAGAGACAGAGCCCACCTTACTACCACCTCCTTTCAGGGAGTTGGAGAGAGCAAGGTCTCCCCTGAGCCACCTCTTCTTTATACTAAACAACCTTAGTTCTCTCAGCTGCTCCTCATAGTATTTGTGCTCTAGACCCTTCACTAGCAAACACAAAAAGAGAGGACAGACAATATAAGGCAAGTTCTGGAGACAAGATAATGTGAATCTGACAGTAACACCTGGCCTTCGGTGATAACATTAAAATTAGGAGATATTCTGTCTAATAAGTACTTGTGAAAACCAAAAGATTTCTAGAGAACAATAGTTGATAGATTCAGAGAACTGGAGGCACATAGTTTCTCTAGTAATTTCATTTCTCAACATCCATTATCCAAGCTGTTTCCTGACTCTCTTCTGAAGGTTAACAGGGTCATCTTTTGGCACAGGGCATGACAGTTCACTACCTCTGCCTATTTAAAGTTAACTCTTTGCCTGTGCCACAAGGGCTTGAGGGATTACTTTGTAAAACAGGATTTTTATAATGCTTCTTACTAGATTTGTCAGGTGATGAGACATTTTATTAACTTTGTTGCTATGAATTTTTATCAGGCCAATGAGGAATATTCATTCCTAAGGGGCCTGAAGTAATAAAATTGTAAAATGAAAAGCTGTAACAAGGACTTCATCTCTTGATCTCTGTTTTTAAAACTGAATCTCATTGTGGGACTAATCCTGATTTTTTTTTTTTGCTTTTGAGAATACTTAACTTTGCCTTTGTTGCACTGTGGTTTTTAAAGCCCTGACACCTGGAATCCTGTGGATAGATAGGAAAGCAAATTCCATCACAAACCCAAAATGAATTTCTACAAATGTTATACAAAGGAACCTATAAACCCATGACTGATGTAGATTCTTTCACTGACATGTTTTAGAGTTCAGAGGGATTGTTGTGATTGTCTCACTCCTTTCCATAGCATCAAGCCCCTAGAACTTCCCTCTATTACTTCATGCCTCAAGATTAAAAGCTGTGCTTGCAGCAGAGGGGTTCTTTGTGAAAAGAGTCTCATTTTGATTTTCAAATCTCCACTAATGGACAATCCAGCACAGTCCTGCAGAAATCATTCCAAATTATTAATTATCCTTGCTGTTAAGAATAAGCACCTTGGTCTGAATTTGCCTGGCTTCAGTTTCCAGCCATTGGTCTTATTAGTCACTGTGCTTTTGTCTGCTAGACTGAAAAGCCTTGTGTTACCTACAACTTTTCCTTGTGGAGGTACTTATGGGCTATGATCTAGTCACTATTAACCTTCTCTCTTGGAAGTTACTTGAATCTTTTCCTAATAGTTATCCTTTAATTATTCTCAGAGCTCCTCTCTGAACTCATGTCAAGTTTTTTACCTCCTTCTTGAATTTTGGGCATGAGATCTGGACATGGGACCCCAGAAAGCACAGCACCAGTACCAAGAACAATAGATATACTTCTGTTCTCTATTTCTTTCTTTTTTTTTATACAGGAAAGAACTGATTGAGCCCTTCTGGTCATAGTGTCATGCTGGGAGCTTGTGCTGAGATGCTTGTCATCCTGCCCAAAATATCATTTCCGAAATGTTCTACTTGCCCAAACACAGCTCCCCTGGATGTGCAACCTGCATGTGTTGTTCCCAGATTGGTCATTTCACATTCAGCCACTCCAAAATAAGTCTCACTTGACAAGGTCCAACATTTTCTCTCTGTGTTATGATTATGCCCAAACTGTTGTCTCAGCTGTCAGGAGCTCCATCTTTGACCCTTAAGGGAGTGCTAAAGAAAACCTGAAAACAGGGAATGCACCTTCTTGATGGAAGTTTGCTGTCTACAGTCAGATTTGGGGACACTGAACTCAGTTTCAGTCTATTTATTGTGTTACATTGATAACATTCTGCTGTGTTATTCAAGACATGCAATAATGTCAGAATTTTATGATGTTGCAAATGCTGTTACTTCTATCAACCAAAGTTGCAATCACCTAAAAATTTATCCTGACAAGTTTAGCCTGGTAAGTTTCTTCTATAAATAATTATTAATGATATTTCCTTCCTTTAAATGACTATCAATCTGGTCCCATATCTGCTATTCCACTACTCATCAGGGAAAGCTATCAGTCAGTTTTGGTTACTTGAGGTATCTCTTCTGCTTTTTTCTAAATAGGGAAGCATTTGGGTTTTTTTCTGAAGTCTTCCTGCTTCCCAGAATTTCCTGAAGCTCAGCATTAATGATCCACCATGCTTCTCAACTCATGGGCTGAACCTCTCAGACATGATAATTTGGAAAGGTGCTGTTTTGGTATCTGTAATTTAACAGCATCTTTAGTCCCTGTGAAAGTGGGATATATTTTATCATTATTGCACTACTTAAGTACACTGTTTTCTCCTCTCTTCCTCCAGCCAGGACATAGAAAGGTTTATTGAGTATTTCAGCCTCTTATTGACAGTTCTGCCATGTCTAATTAATTGGTGAAACACTTTTATTGAGATTCCTTTTGCTATTTAGATACTCAAACACTCCTTCCACTGCCCTGCATTCTGCTGGCTATAGCTTTCCCTTTGTATCCTCTTTCTTCTCTCAACAATGTTCTTAATTCCATAATTTATCTATACTGCTATCCACTCTTTTCCATATACTGGTGTTTAATTGCTATGCATGTTTTCTCTTCCTATATGCACCTGCCTGGTTTTAAGCCTTCTTTCTTGAGTTCAGGCTTTTAGCTCTGGGATAATTTGTAAGATGTTGTAAGAGTTCAATCTTTTTACCATATTTTACTTTCTTTTAAAGGAAAGCAAGGATTTGCATCCTCTGATTCCATAAAAGTGTAAGGGTAAGACTTAATGTCCTGGCCCTCAAGAATTCCTGCCATTTTAGGTTACCTACAACACCTATTGTGCTGGACCAGGAAGATGAGGATGCTGAGGATACAGCTTGGCCCTGGGCTTCTCAGAGAGCAGTTTAAGATGCCACAAGATCATGTTCTTCATCTGGTTGCTTGCCAGTGATACCCCTGACTCCTTAGTGGAAGTCTCTGGGAACACCATATTCAGGGATGCTGAGTTGCCCTCTAGGATTTAGGCAGCCCAAGCCCTCCCTGAAAAGTATGGTTCAAGTTCAGACAAGTATAGACAGAAAACGAACTTAATTCCCTCACTTCCCTCACTGAAAGATGAAGAGATTGATTCAGCAGAAAGACAGAAAGATTTGTCTGTGTCCAGGCAGCTTTCTGGCCCACTTTGGGTGGGATGAATGGTTGAATTTCTGATACTTTTGTAGCCTGACAGATCACACTGGAGCACTGTGAGTATTCCTTGGTAGGTATGTATAGAACCCAGCAGGTTCAAGTGAGACCTTCCTCAACATGCAGGAAGTTTTCTTCCCTGATTGTTCTCCTACACAACAGTTAGTCTGTACAATAAGAGCATTATTCCACTTCTACTTGTTTGCATTCTGCTATTTATCCACTTAGCATCATCCCCTACCACCTTCCATGTGCTGCCCTGAGAATTGCTGAGCTTTGCTGCTCATCACTGACTTTCCTGACAAGCAGAGTTGAATCTCAGATTCTTTTTGCCCTCTCTGTTTTGTTATTTCTTTTTTTCATACATTGATTATATCAGTAGAGTGAAGGAAAGTATTACAGGGAGAGACAGTGTGGTAAGAGAGGCATTGGAAGGGAAGTCATCATGTATTTGTGCTGTCAGCTTTAATGCATCATTTGTTGACTCTGTATATTTTATGTGGTCCAGAAATAGTTTCTGCATATCTTGTCCATCTTCTGTTTTATCCTGCAATTGGGATGTTAGTGTTTCACATTCTTCACTGAGTTTAGAATCCTTTCTTTCATTCTTGGGATGGATGCTAGTTTCTCAGGTCTGACAATTGCAAAGGGTCTGTGGAATGGCTAATTCTTTCTCCCAACAGGATTTTTCCTATAGTATTTGCTGAGATGATAAGAATAATGTTGGTTTACCTTCCTAATTGTGTTGAGTAATTTCTTTCCAGAAACTGCACAGCATAGCCAGCTCCAGAGCAGAGAAGGGGTGATTTTGCAGCCTAAAGGCTGACAACCCCTACTTGTCACACACACAGACAGCTCCCTTTAGTCATTAAAAACTGCTGCTCTGTCTCTTTTTAAATAGGGTGTGAGGACTGGGACAGAAGGAAAGCTTCAGGAAGTGAAACTGATTCTTCCCGAAATAATGTTAAATCCTCAGCAAAAAGATACCAGGCAATAAAAGGGGGGAAAAAACCACCCACACTCTACCTTTTCCTCCTCCAGCTCTTTGGAGAGTAACTAGAGCTATTACTAGGCAAAAAAATAATCCCAGTATATCCTGTTAACATGACTTATTGACCCACTGCTAGCAACAGTGAATACTCTCTGCATGATCTTCCCTGAGTGCCAGCAGACAGAGCCAACTGTCTGAGCTGCTGGCACCACATCCTTTAAAGCTGCTATGCACCAGAGCATGGCCAGTGGGGCTGAGACACCCCACCCCACCCCAGAGATTAACAGCAATGCTCTAAGACCTGTGTCTTATGTACACTTTCACTTGTCTTGTTCAATGCAGCCTGTTCAGGGTTTTCAAGTAATCCTTTCACAGAGGCAGAATTCCAGCTTTTGGAAAACAAATGGTGGAGGCAAATTAGGTTGACTAGATACTTACAAAAAACACAGGGGACTGGTTTGTAAAACATCATAGGCAGAGCAAATATACTTGTCCCTTTCAGGAAAGGGCTAGAAAAAAGAGGAGCAATGATTTTCCTTTGGATTCAGAGAAACTAGTCCCATCAGTCAGGTGTTGGCTGTGTTGGCTGGATCCTGCACAAGCACGTGCAGAGGAAGATGCCTGTGGGATAGATATCTTGGTAGCAGTGAAGAATTTCAGAAAACAGTTTTGTTTTGTCTTGCTTTCTAGCTGGTAGACCTTGAGAAGTTACCTTGAAATACTCATGGGCTGAAGCGGAAAGGAGTGAAGTGGGTAGGTAGCATTGATGCCTGCAAAGGAAAAGCAAGAGAAGCATGGCTGTCAGCTGTGCAAGTTGCAGACTATCTTTTGGTCATCCTTTCAAATACTTGAGCAGCTGCTACATGTATGGACACCCAGGTAAGCCAGGAACTGAATGAACACAGTAGAAACCCATCTCCAGCAAGGCTACCTGTCCCTAGTCCCTCCCTTCCTTTTGGTGCACTCTCTGACCCTGCAGAGACTAAATGTCAGAAGCCCACAGACACATAGTGCTCACTACCACTGAGATACTGATCTGGGTTCTGGGCTCAATGTGAGTGTTGTAGATGTTGCTCAGAATTTAGGAAGACCTTCCATGTAGATTAGTAGGTATGATAAAAAAAGGCCCCAAACTGCCAATGTGTCACTTTCCAACGAGGTAATTTGGAAGTTTTCTTGATTCTCACAGTCCTTTGAAAGAGCTAAGCAAGATGTGCATTACCAGCAAAACAAGAAACAATGTGGAAAGAAAGAAAACATATTATCTATGTACATAATAATAATAACAACAAAAGAATCCAACACTAAAATGACCATCCATTATAGTTCATTGTTTGCAAATACACTCAGGGAATAAATTCTCATTAACAAAAAATAAAAGGAGAGAAGTGGAATAATTACCCTGATGTGTCTGAGAGTGTTTTTCCATTAGCTGCAATTAATACTCTGCTGGTAAATGAAAATAATTTCCCATTTTGCACTTATTGTGAGGAAACATTAAAGAGAAAAAAAATAAAAAGAGAGAGAGGCAAAAGGAAGGAAAACTAAAGCATAATAATTAATATATTGATGATTTGGTATCACCTCTGAGCTGATCGATCATCAGGAGGTTTGGGGTTTTATTTAATTAGGGTATGGTAATTTCATACCTAATCCCAGTGTGTGCTGATGAAAACTGGCAAGTGAAAACATTGACCTTCTGCTCACATATGCAATGTCTTCTTACAGTGCTAACAGCCTATATGCATCAATGCTAAAAGGCTTCTGTCTCTGAGGAGTGTCCCTGCATCATGGGGATATCATTACTGCCTACAGCGAGATCAGAGTTGGGCTCTTCTTGGTGCACAGGAGTCTGGGGAACATTGGGGGTTTGCCAGAATAATAATAATTGGGTGCAATGAGATTGTGGAGTGATGCCATAAACTGGAAATGAGCAGACAAGTTCATTTTTGTTTTGTTTTATTAAATGCTTTTATTGTGTTCCTGCTCATCAATTTTCTCAGAGCTGCTAACGAAGTGGTGCATAAATCCAGCCTGTCCCTTTCTGACCCTTATAACATCATGAAATTTTCCTCATTCACCTTTAATTCAAGGTATAAACCAATGTGAAAACATGCATTTTATTAAATGGATAAATTTCCACTAAATGCATTTCTTTTGCAGTAGGAAGAAACTGCATTAGAAATAAATATCTCAGCAGACCTCCTGCATACTTCTCCCAATGCATAAGCAAAAAAATATGTTGTGGTGGGACCTACATTGTTCCACTTGCCAATTGCAAAATAATCATCATATTTGATGGGCAAAAACTCAGTCGTCAGGAGAGAAGACAGACAATTCTGTTTATTGAATGCTATTGACTTCATGGGGCCAATAAAACAACTTGCAACTAAAAGAAAGAGGAACCCATTAATGTCCTAAGATTGTGTGACGTAGCCTTCTTCTGTTTGTATAATGTTGTGATTAAATATGGTGGGGCCCTAGGGAGTGCATTTCTTATTTGAAGGTTAAGCCAATATTAGCAAAAAATAAAATAAAATTAATCAAATGGCCCAGAGCATCTCAGCCACAGTTGATTCCAAGAATGTTTGGTTACAAAATGAGCAACCGACTAATTGTGTAAATGCTGTTAATTAGCTGTGCAGAGCCCCTAACTGGGCTTTTCCCTGTAACTAATAAGAAATCAATTAGCTAATGAAGTGGCCATTAAATGCTATGCTAATCTTAGCTGGGATATTTTTAATGTTTCTTCTTCTTCTTCTTTTTTTTTCTTCTTTATGATCCTTCCTAATTGCCATTGCCATACGGAGCTCACAGCTTTCAGCATGTCTAATGAAACATCATTATATCATAACTGGCATTCTTGGAAGAGTTAGTGGCAAACCTGCTTCCCAATTATTTTTAATTGCCAGACATACTCATAACTGGGCCTTTTACCAAGTAGTTCAGATCCTTGCACTGTCATGTAATATACCCAAAGACTGTATTTTCTTTTTCTTTGCATATGAAGCCTTGGCTGCAACGAGGGTTGCACCTAACACCCTAAACAAGGAACCCGACTGCTTTCCTTTGCTGTGCCTTTGATTGGAGCCTTCCCACTGAGCAGTTAAAACTAGACAAATCTCAAGGAGGTTTTACCTTTTCTTTGAAAACTTCTGGTACCTGGTAAACATTTTTCAGCACCAGATCATTCCAGCCTAAAATGATGTTTCTGGGCAGCTTCTGCCCAAGCGCTGTGATTTAGCAATTGTTATTAGGCTTGGCAATTAGCATGAATATCTTCAGTAATTCCCACAGATTTTGTCACTTTCTGAAAGAATTCATTATCACCACTTATTTATGTCCATAAATTCCAACTTAGAGAAGGCATAAAATATATCTTTCCTTTAGGGTGGCATGGCTGCAAACTCGGCATCTTCTCTTTAGCAGAGCCTGTTGTAGGAGAGGCAAGGCAAGCCTGAATCCCAGGTTTTAAAACTCTTCTGTAGCTAAGAGTTTTTGATTTACCAACCCAGCATCTATCAGGTAGTGGCATCATAGTCAAACTCTGAATCTCAATGAACTTCTCTAAATCTACGTGCCCTCAAGTAGGTTATGTGTCAGGATTAGACTGGCTCCTCCCCACCCCCCACAACACAATAGTCCTCAGGACATCTGTGCACAAAATATGTGCTTTTTAAAAGAATGTTTTCAAAAGGGAGTCTTCTCTCTCTTGCCCCCCCCCCCTTTTTTTTTGGCTAACATGCAAATTGAATTGGTTAATTCTGCACCCCAGTTACAGGAAATCTGCCACCAGCAGCTGCCACTGTTTCAGATGTCAGGAGGATGCAGACACACTGTGACATTTTGTTCATTAAATAAACAAACCAGGTTCAGGCTAACAACATTAGGTAGAAAGCCCCATCAATTCTTGTACATTTAGTTCCCATAATGGGAAGTGACAATTGTTCCTTAGACTCATAAGCACTATATTGAAGAACAAAAGGAAAAAGCATACATAATGTGGCAACAGCAACCACAGTTGCCATAAAATCCTGCAAGGTTGATTTAGATTAATGAGGCACATAACTTTTTGCCCAAGGCTACTTAAAATAAATATGGCTACAAACGTGGCTACTAGGCCATAGAAAAAAAGTTCAGGTGTTGGGTTTTGTTGTTTTTTTCTTTACATAAGATTTTGGGTTGATTTAGTTGATTTCACTGTCAAATAATAAAACTATTCCAACAATAGCCTGTCCATAGGTGAACAAAAAAAGATTTGCAGAGTGGAGGCAGTGTAATAGCATAAAACCAAGAAGACTACTCAAAAAAATCCCATTTTTGAACATTTCAGTGGCATGATATTTTACTAAACAAGAAAAAATTAATGAGTGTGTTGACCTTAGGTTAAAATGATAGAGATACTAAAAACTCAAATTAAAAGCCATATGTGTTTCCCATTGTGACAAATCAATCTATCTGAAATATCAACATTTTTGGGTTCGGCATATAGGAAACATAAATGTTAAAAGAGTCAAGACAACAACTACCATTTGCCAGCCCTACATTGCATAACAGAGAAGTCATTAAAATTGGAAATTAAGTAATAAAAAAGAAAGAAAAAGATGCTGAAGAGGAAGAAGAGTGGCCTATCTAAAAATCAACCCATCCTAAGGCTTGGATATTACAGATAAGGCTGTCAGTCAGACTTAGACTGAAAGGTACAGACAATAGAAAAAAATCCTTGCACATTAATATGTATAACACCATGATGTGGCTTTTAATATTCCAAAGGGACTTCAGCAACTCCATGGGAAAAAAAAAAAAAAAAGAGAAAGCCAAACCTGAGACCAGCTCGTGCAAATCCTGGCCGAAGGCAGCAGCCCTGCTGCAGGATGTGCTGCAGGTGATGGTTAGCCCTTTGCACTGCTGGTGATTTTTCAGGTCCCTTCCCCTCACATGCCCACTCAGCCCCATGATGGCTGCAGTGGGGTGCTCAGCTCATGCTGCCCATGAGGAGGTTCATCCCATCATGGACAGCTGCTGCTGACCCAGCAGGAACACCAACAACTCCCCATCATTACCTTCTGAATTTTTCTGGGGATTCCTAGTCCCCCCTCTTCATGCCCTGAGCAAACCCAGCCTCAAGGTGCCCTTCTCCCGGTCCTCCACTTTGCCAAATCCCTGGAGCCACTTTGGAGCATCTCCAAAGGGCCTTCTACACTTGGGAAGCCAGTCAGGAGATGAGAGTGTCATTCTCAGTGTTTTCCTCTCACAGTACACATGGGGCACCTTGCTCTCCACAACTTGCTTTGGTGCTGCTGGGTTTGAAAACACACACTCATCCAGACATGAGAATTTGCAAACCTCCAGGAGCTTTTAGATCTAGACATGCTTTTTTTTTTTTAATGTAATCTTTAAAAATTCTCATTGGGGGATAAGTATTATAGGGAGAAGGAATAGTTTTGAACCCTGCCAAGTTTGGGAAGCCAAGTACCACAGATGGTGTGAGTAACAATGGAGGGCAATAGAAAGGGGAGCAATTACAGTATCACAGTATGTTAGGGGTTGGAAGGGACTTAGATCATCTAGTCCAACCCCCCTGCCAGAGCCTGGGAAATCTATGGAGTTTACAGAGTATGACTGAAAGTCCCAGTCACTGTGGGTCAAGAGCTGTGCAAGGTGTTAAAACCTCGGAATCGAATTTATATTGATTTATCTGAAACTGGTAAATTACCAAATCAGGGCAAACTCATTTAAACAAGATTTCAACCAGTCTATATATGCCTCTGTGGGGGATTTGCACCAGTACCACCAGCTGGATTTAAAATCATTTCAGCTGACAGCCCTGCAGCTTTTCTAATGTAGAGGGGGTGCATGTCAAAAAGCAATGTGAACACCAGCAAGTTAAATGCAGGTTAATCATTCATTTCAGAAACACTCTGCACACTGAGGCTATGCATCACTAGGAAAAAAAAGAGATCACTTAGGAATACATGCAACCAACTATTTTATATGTTTATACATATATATATATAAATATTGCTAGTAAAGTACACTCTTTGAAAAGCACTGAAATTACCTCCAGAACAAAAGAAGGAAGAAAATTCACACTGACTCTGCCATCACCTCCCACCCTTCCCAGCAGATCCCAGCCACTTGTTTCTCACAAGCATCAACGAGAAGCTCAGCAGAACACTTGGGGCCTTTGAAACCCAACTGATGTCTTCTCCTTTCCTTGCAGTGACTGCAATTTTCACAGCCTGGTGTTCTCTTGATTCCTGGAAATTTATCTCATCCTAATTTCCCCAGAACCAATTAAATAAATCCCTACTCTTTGTGCAGGTAAGATTTTGAGCTATAAAAGCTGCCTTGTGGTACTTTGCCTCTGCCAGCTTCTAATATTGCTCTTTCAGCTCCCTGGGCCAGCAGATCTGCTGTGTGCTTAGCTAACAGCTTCCCCCAAGCAACTAGAGAGATTGCTACAAACTCCTGGAGCTCGTGTGTACACGGGAAACACCGTCAGGAAATTAAATTTTCCCTCCCCATAATTAATAAGAGCTAAGAATTTGTGGGTTTGTTGTCACTTTTTTACAGTGCTGAAGCCAAGTCCAAAAAAAAAAAAAAAGGAGCATTTCCAAATAAACAGTAAATATTTCTTACTCAAGGAGTTCAAAAAGAAAAACAAAAACCCAACAAGGCTGAGTAATCATGCACTAAAAAAACAAAGTGTATTTTGGAAGTTTAGGTAGGAATTATTTGACAGTTGCTGTGGGCATATTTTCTAGCCAAGGCTAATTCACTTCAATATGTAAGCATGCATTAAATGTTAAGCACATGAGTTATCTCACTGACTTGAATGTGCCTGTTTTCATTCCGAAAGCCAGCATCAGCTCTGGAGCCCTGCAGAATTAGAGTCTAGGTTAGGCATCTTCCTAGGGATTGTACATTCTGCAGAGTGCTGTACTTACCAATAAACTGCACATTTTTACAAGAACTAGTCATATTTTGGAAATTCTGGGACCCTACAAATACTTGGTGAAGCAGGAGAAAGCAGCTGATCTGCTTGACAGCATTTTGGCAGCATATTTGGAAGTGAAATGCACTGAGCCCTGAGAAGATGTAATAGGAATTCCCTGTTAAGATCCAGAGCTTCTCTCAGACCATGGCTTGGCCTATGCTGAGGAAGCAAATGCTGAGGACGTTTTCAGTTCACATCTCATTTTGTTTCACTGCAAGATCTTCAGAATGTATATTCAGACTCTTTCAGGGAGAAAAAAAAAAATCCAAGTGTTTTTTCTTAAAGCAGTGCAAATGACTTGATTAAAGATTGTAGTAAACCTTGCTCTAGCTACTTTTTGCATCATTTTTAAACAACTGTGCACTGAAAATTTCAAGGTTCATTTTTAGATTTGATTTTCTGAATCAAAACCTTCATTTTTAGTTCCTATTAAGCCTCCATTTTGAAGCCTTGCTTCAAAAATTTGTTTTCTGTTTTAAACAAAATGAATACTGGATCCTGCACAAAGAATTGGTAAAATCTGGTCTAATATGTGTCTTTATCATTAGCTGCCATACCATTGTGATTAAAACATGTAATCTGCAGAAAGATGGACTATCAATTTGAACAATTCTGTTTGAACTCACTTAAAGGAGACAAATATCAGAATTGATATCCAAGATGTATCAAGGGATGCATGTTTAAAACTGATTTAAAACCGTATTATACCACAGAGAGCCATAGAGAACCCATCTAAAATTTGGGATAAACACTTTCTAGCCCATTCTGTGTTGCAAATATAATTTCTGCAACAAACACATTAAGCAGGAAAAGTACATTTTGTGCTTATTCCATTAATCCAATAAGTTCATCAAAATGATTTTAATTACTTTTACTGAAGTGTACTATACACCTACGTCAGTTTGTACATTCTAAATAAAAATTATTATGAGCATTGGTTGAATTATTCATTGAGGATAAATTGTCTGATGAGTACAGGCTTTTTCTCCATTTGTGGCTTTTTTATGAGAGATCTTGTCTTCTCTGAATACTTCCCTTCTTGCTTTTTTTGAGTAATGAAGGATATTCATCCAAGGCCTGAGAACTGCTCACTTAGATTGCTCCAAATTTAATTAGCTGTGATTATTTGTGAGATGCGAACGTGTCAGTCACCTAAGCCTGGTTCAGGTTGAGTGGCTTATGGGTTGGAAGAGGGTCCAAAGGATTTGAGGAGGGGACTGGGTGCTGCAAGAATGAGGAGACACTTCTGTCAGAGGTACATCTCCATCACTTCTCCCCCAGCCTGTCATTTGTACTCACAGTGTGTCATGTACAGTCTCCCCAGAAAGCTGATGATGCGACAGGGATCATGAGCTTAACAGAGTCAATGTATAATTAATAGCTCACAAAATCTTCAAGGAGTGAATGAGGAGCCCCACCTGGAGATGAGAGGGATGAAATGAACAATTAAGATGGGACAGGGAGCCTTCCCAGCAAGTGAATTTGGAGTGAAAGGAATTTGGCCTGGCAGCATCCCAGGTGCTGAATGCGTTGTAGAATTGACATGGGTGTATAGACAGGTCACAAACAGGTCACAAACTTGCTGGCAACTTAACCAGAGCCCATAAAAACCCAAGGCTCTAGATGAAGTGACCCTCACAACTAAAATCCTAACCCCTGAAATAAGGATATGAGGATGGGGAGGAGAAGGAGGTGAGAGTTCAAACCTCAGAGAGCTGCAGGGGTTGTGGGCTCTCTGTTCCTCTCTCTCCAGCCATCGCTGCTGGGATGTAAGATTCTCTGGCATTAGTAGGGCTCAGGGGAACCCCTCTGGCATTGGTGGACCTCAGGGGAACCCCTCTACTAGGGCCTGTCATGAATCTGAGCCCCGGGCATCTCATGTGTGCTGACAGGTGACCCTTTCTGAAGGTCCCACTTACCAAACTCTCAGGTTGTCATCTTGCTGTGGTGGGTGAAAGGGGTCAGGATACAACTACCAACCATAACAACCAGCCTAAAGCCATGCCTGGAACCTTGCCATGGGACCCCAAACTGAGCATCTTGGGGGTCTGCTGCCAAGGTGGCCGAGTGGCTGGGAAGGAGGTCCCTCTGGTGGGCATCATCTACTTTGGGGCAGGTTATAGAAGGACATCCCTCAGCTCTGGGCAGTCCCAGAGTGTCACAAAGACAAATGTTGGAAGGCAAACACTCAGCCAAGCAAAAGACAACAATGACTATTTCAGTTTGCTGGCAGATGCCTTTGTCTTGGCTGCTAACGTGGAAGTTCTCTGCAAGAAAGGCTATTGTGTTGACAAAAAAAATGTGTGTGAGCAAATGTTTACACAAAGCAACTAGAGGAGTGCAGGCAAACAGCAAAGGGAAAGGTCTGCTGGAAGAGGGAGGAATTTTGGGAACATCACCATTTCCTGATTCTGGTTTTAGTGCACTGAACCAGTTCTGGTGGTGGTGTGGCTCCATGCTACTCAGCTGCAAAGCCACTGCTTTCCAGAGCTGTGGAGCACAGGTGTCAAACTGGTGGCCCCAGAGCTCTGGGGTGCAGTGTTGGGTGTGCAGTCTAGGGGATGGAGGGAATACATTCCCATCCTGCCTGTCCTACTGCCAAGGCTCCTTAAATTAAGAGCAGTGGGCCAAATTCTGCCTCCAATGCATGTCTAGGGCTGCCTCCTATTTCAAGCAAAGCTGGACGCACATGGATTTATGCCAAATTTGGCTTTGCTGCTTGCTTGGTCCTTGCAGAGCAGGAGAGATTTGCTGCCTTTTATGGCAGCTCCGGAGGTTCTAAGGGATGGGGAATACAGCACAGGTAAAAAATCTGCTGACTCCCAGCATGTTAGGTACCCAAATCCATGAAAGTCACCTTTTGCTGATGTTCTCTTTCATTGAAGATTAAGCCTCCATTTGTTTTCCAGCATTTGATGTTTCATTCCTAATGATCTCTAGACTCAGTACCAAAGTTGTCTTCCTGACAGCAAATGCCAAGTGTGATTACTTGCCAGGTTGGAGATCCTCACCTCTACCCGATGGCTGAGCTCAGGGAATGCCAGCCCTGCAGCCAGAGCATCCTGCCAGGCCCCAGTCTCCCCTTGCTCTCTCTCTCCGATCCTGCTTCTCCTCCTTTTTTTTTTTTTTTTCCCTTTAGCTTAATATAACTGCACAAAGGCAACACTAAATAAGGAAAATATGCTTCCCAGTAACCAAAACTGACAAAAACAAAGATGACATGTTTATGTAATTAGTTACACATCTAACTTTGTTCAGCTTTTCCTCCTTTTAAATATCCCACAATGACTCCACAGTCCAGGCTGTGAAGGAAACTGAAATAGATGTGGAGCAAAGAAATGGGTCTTTTTTTTCTTTCTCTCTCTCTTTTTTTTTTTTACCTCCTAAAACCGATTATAGACCTTAGGTAACTCCTGAATCTTGGAGTCCCTCTGTGACTGCTTCTACTGTGAGAGCAATTCATTAAAAGTTAATTAAAAGGTGAAGTTCAATATGCAGTTTCCTTTAGCTAATCCTCCTAAGGCAGCTTCATATGGCACTAATGTATCCATTTTGTTGATGTTAGAAAACAAAAAGGCAAGATTGTCTAATTAAGAGGTTGGTGTTTACAAGAGAGAGGTTTTCTAATTGGTGACTCTGAGTCCAAATTAATCTTAACACTGCTCATTTGAGCATTCTCAATCTAACTCGGACTTTCCCCCAACAAAAGCTTACAAAATGGGAATCATTTCTAGGACCTTTGATAAAGCAGTATTCAGCCTGCTTATGTCTTCTGTGCTTATACTCCTTTGGGGCCAAATTCTGACTCCCTTCATGCCCCAGCTGCATTCTTCCGACACTAGTGCAGGAGCTTAAGGGCTTTGACGGGCAGGTTGGCTCCTAAAAGTGGAGTTTTATGTCTGCCTTTAGGATATTTTCACTCAAATGTATTGTATTTCCATTCAAGTCAGTTATTTTTCTGGTAATACATTTTAGGTGCTTTACAGAAACTAACATGTTGGTGCCAAATATATATATATATTTGTCTAATAAAAGCTAAAAGCATAATAACTGTATTCCTACTAATTCTGGTTTCTTTTGATGGTAGCAGCTGACTTACTGTCCTTGCAGTGGGAATACACAAAAAGAGAAGAACACTGCCCTCACCCCCTTAAAGAAATGAATTTACCCTGGCTAGACACACTTACGAGAAAGGGCAAAAATATCCTAAGCTGTTATCATTAAGGAAGTTTTGGCCATCCAGACTTTAATTTTGGCAGCCATGCTGGTAACAGTACATGGAAGAAATCTACAAACTGTCACAAAAATAAAACAACTAACTCAAGAGAAAACCAGTTCTAAAATACAGACTTTCCAGGACAATTCTTTCCTTTTGTAAAAAAATGGAGATACTAACAATGAGGAAACTTGCTGTGTTCATCAGGGACTGTCACAAAACCAAATTAAAACTGTAACTTGCCCAGAAAACAAAAGTGCCACCTCAGGGCTAAACAAGGTGACTTTTTATTTACCATGTTTAACGTTGATTTTTGTTTCTGTAGTCATCACTGGTGACTCTGTCCTCCAGCGTGCCAGGGTTTTTCTCCGTGTGTATGCCAACCTGCTTCTTCTTTAGAAGAAGTCACGTAGGCAGAAGGTTTGCCACTTTTATCTCCTGTGGTAATCTTATGCTTGACAATAACTCCTGAAGGGTAAAAAAATACCTCTGGCCAACATGATGCTTTGCTGCCACATCTCTCTGTCCTCTTGTGTCTTCCTTCTTCTTTGTTCATTTAATGTGCTGGCCAACAATAACCAAAAAAAGGGAGAAAGTGTGTGTGTGGGGGGGGAGGTGGAGAGAGAAAGGCCTTTTTTCTTTGCAGAACCATGAAAAGACCCATATTGTCCATTTGTGCTGCTGGGAAGCTGCAGACCTGTTGTGCCAGATTGTGCGGTTGGAAACTATTTGCTGCCCACTAAAAAAACTCTTGCGGCTACGCCCTTGGGTTCAAGGTATGGAAGCTAAAAGTGGGACTGGCCTTTCACAATTCTGGCTTGTAAAGTACACTAAAAATAAGGGAAAGGGAAAGGAGAAAGGAAAAGAACAAAAGAAGAAAAAAAAGAGAAGAAAAGCAAATAGAAGAGAAGAGAAGAGAAGAGAAGAGAAGAGAAGAGAAGAGAAGAGAAGAGAAGAGAAGAGAAGAGAAGAGAAGAGAAGAGAAGAGAAGAGAAGAGAAGAGAAGAGAAGAGAAGAGAAGAGAAGAGAAGAGAAGAGAAGAGAAGAGAAGAGAAGAGAAGAGAAGAGAAGAGAAGAGAAGAGAAGAGAAGAGAAGAGAAGAGAAGAGAAGAGAAGAGAAGAGAAGAGAAGAGAAGAGAAGAGAAGAGAAGAAGTAAAAACTCACACAGGAACACCCAAGCCTTCTGGTTTGGCCTTAGCGTACAAACACTAGATATACTGCAATATATCTGGGAGTTGGACTTGCATTCTGGGTATACCAAAATTAAGAGGGTTGGGCATGTTCATGAGCCTTCTGAGCTCCTCACTGTATGTTTTGCAAGAGAGAAATGTGAAAGAGTTTCTCAGTTGTAACCCCCATACCTTTGCAGAGAAGGGATGCCACAAATCACGTGAATAATTAGTGACACTCTCAAGCATCTCGCACCGTGCCCATTTATTTTCTTGGCACAAAATGTATTATTAGTTCCACACTATTCATTTAGTCTGCATTTAGCAAGAGATAAATTTCAGTTGGAAGCTGTACTGAAAGATAATATATACTGTATGTCGCAGAAAAATCTCTTTGCTCTAAGGCCATAGGAGTAATAGCACAGAGTTAATTTATATGAGAACAAGTTTTTGCATAGCTTTTGATTGTTCAGATCTCCTAACTAAATGGCCTGCAGTGACCTTTTCAGGAATGCTGTGCTCAGAGTTAAATTCTCACCAAAATATGCACATTTCTGTGATCCCCTCATTTAGATAATAGCTCTGTGCCTTTTTGCTATAAATGTGGAGTCAAGGGAGGGGAGAGAAGAGAAAGTTTTCCTTTCTCCACAAACGTTAATGAGACTTTTCAACTACGCTGTAGAGTGGAGGAGCTTAAGCCTCTCTAGGTGTTTCTGTTTTCCAGGCTTTGAGCCCTTGCTGTGCCTTGGTCTCTGGATCCCACCTCTGAAAGACCCTCAACAACCCATGGCTTTGTCTCTCTGTATTTTTCAGTTTATACTACACTCTAGCAGGACCACTTTTAGCTTCCATATTTCAGCAGAAAAACAAACAGAAGCAGAAACCTTCTGATGTGTTTTAAGTAGAGAAGGCCAGTAAAATATTTTTTAATGGGGGTATGAAGCCTTTCAGCCAACAGGATGCTGGTTCAGTTCCAGCTTAGATGAGGAACAACTAAACGCTGATGCCATCTAAAGGCTATTAAAGCCTTTGTAAAGTGAGTAGCTGACAAAGTATGGTTCCCAGTGGCTCCATCACAAAAGAACACTAACAAGTAAGTCTATCTTCAGCTTCAGTCATGCTGGTTTCACAGAATCATTAATGTTGGAAGAGACCTGTAAGATCATCAAGTCCAACCATCAACTTATCACCACCATGCCACTAAACCATGACCCTAAATATCACTCTATATATTTTTTAAACCCCTCCAGGGACAATGAGCCATCACTTCCCTGGGCAGCCTGGGCCGATTCTTAACAACTCTTTCAGTGAAGAAATTATTCCTAATATCCAATCTAAACCTCAAATATCCAATCTAGACCTCCTCTTTGCAGCAAGAAGACAAGGAGTGAATGGCCATGGGGAGCAATCATCCTTTGAAGCAGGTTACCAGCACTCGTTGTGGTTCATGCACCAAGTTGAAATCTCTCTCACAGTCTGCTATGATGTGCTGGAGTTTCAATTGCATAAATGTATTGATGTAAGTAGTCACTCCCTCTCACAAGCCTGCTCTGATGAGCTAACAATTGTAAATCCATTAAAATACAGCTTTAGAAAGCCAGTCTCTAAGCTCATCCCCAACTCCATACCAGTATAGATGGCTAGACTTGTAGCAGATGTGGTCTAGTTCTACACACACAGATAGTAACTATAGGTGTGAGCAGTGCCACACGGCAAGTTGGGCACAGCAATGTACCAGCAGAGAGAGAACTTCTCTGCAGAAACCTGTGTTGGCCTCAGGAGGAAAAGAATTGTGCCCAGGGGAGGGACATGATCAATGCAAGTCATTCCTCCCACCCATCATCTACCATCCTGCACTAAAGATACCCCACGCCTGTTGAGAAACCTTCCTCCCCAACATCAGCACATGCTTCCCTCCTGCAGCTAAAGCTTTATGACAGGAAAACAGGCAGGATTTTTCCTTAAAGGAGTATACATTCAGCTGAGTAAACTCTGTTTTACCCACACACCTCTCTGTAGTGCAAAACGAGTGAGGAGGGAAAAGGCACGGAGCACAAGTCTGCTTCAGGAATACAGGAATACAAACTAGGTTTTCATGCATACCCACAGACTTGTTTGCTGAAAAGTTTCACATACATCAAATTAAAACAGATAAAGCAACAAACTCAGACATCATTTACCCATAGGGAATACACTCAGCCTTTTAGCCACTGAAAATTTACTCCTGCTTGTCTGTATCGCTAACCTGCTCGGGTAGACTGATGTTTTGATGCCAGAATACCCGTAGGGTTTCCAGAGAACATATCATAAGATTCACAGCTACAGACACATCCTTGGAACAAAACAAATTGGACTTAGATGGGAGCTGCTCAGCCTGCAGAGGGCTGAGGGCATTAGCAGAACAAAGCTTTAGCACCTCAAGAGGTTTGCTGTAAAAATATGGATACCTGAGGTCATGGGGTACTTCTTGAGCTTGGAAGTGAGAGGACAATTCAGCATTATGTTACGTGGGTTTAGAGCAGAATTCAGGTGCTACAATCATCCCTGAGGCTTTTAATCCCTTTATGAATATGACCATGTACCTTTCCATGCCTTTGACATGACACTGAAGGCATTTTCCTGCCTTATAGCCATGTTTTAAAAACCAAAACCTGGAAGACTGTGAAGCTTAAGCTAGTCACAGGGTCAGGCTTTGGACCCCATTTCTGCAGAGCTTGCTTTGTGCAGGGTAGTGGCTGCAAGAACCAAGCTGTAAAGGTCCCACCTTGTCTCTGTTCTCATATAATTATAAGGCTCTGAAAACAGGCAACTAAATAAACTCCAGCCACAAAAGTGGTCCTGGAGAGCATAGAGGGTAACATTCCTCCTACTGTGTCTGTACAATAAGACACTCCATAAAGCTGCCTCAACACTGAATGACCTCAGCAAGCACAATCTATAGAAGGACAACACATGGCAAAGATGCTTTTAAGTTCTCCTTTTATTTGAGACATAGGATGGCTTGAAAGTTCTCCATTTTCTTTTTTTTTTGTTTTGTTTTCATAATGTGGAGCAAAATTTAAAAGTGGCCCCAACTTGTAAAGAAAGCTGCAGTGAATTTTAGCAAATAAAAAGCCACTTAAAGAAGAAAAAAAAAAGGCAAAAAACACTACTGTCCTGGCTGGGAATTTTAATAGTGCTGCACTCACAGCCAGACTGCTTGTAACTTTTCTATTAAAATGTTAAATGGAGAGCATTAAACAGCTTCCAATTAAGGGGTATATTATCACCTCGATGCACAGGGAGTTTCACACGTAAATCCCTATGTATTCAGAAGAGAATATACCCTGTGGCTTTTTAAATAACAAATAAAAGTTAAAAGAGCTTTTGCAGGAGGTAGAAGAAGCATGGAAAGACTTTAACACACTCAGAGTGGAGGAAAACTAATCTTTAAAACTGTATAGAAAGAGTATTTATTTTAATTTCTCTTTTTTTCCCCCCACTATTCCCAAATATTTCCACTGGGACCTACTTTACTAAGATGAAAGTCTAAGTATTCCATAGGACTGGAAGTAATGATTTTTTGAAGGGCTTTCATTTGCTCAGGCTGGAGGTGCTATTGGTCATGCCTTGTTAACACTGAGGGCATCCTTCCCATTGCCACAATGCCTGCTCTATGAGTCCAAACTCATTTGTCTAAGGCAAAGGCCAATCTGTTAATTAATTTCAGTTAGTATTACTTTAAAAACTCAGAAACAGTTAAGAAAGCTTAGTGTCTCTCATGTTCCTGAGGGCCTTTTGAAGTAAGATATGAAGAGCTGCAAGCCTCCCAGCCTACACACATGCTTAAAACTTCCCAGGGAATAATTCACACTTGGAAAAAATCAGATAGTGCTAAGATCACTAGCAATTGTTGTTTATGGTTAAAGCCAGTGATAGTTCAATCAAGACTATTCACTAGAGTCACCGTGACAGCAAAAGAAAGTCCATTGGCCACCTCGTCTCTTGATCTGTGGAGGTAGCTCTTCTCTCTTCTCTTCTCTTCTCTTCTCTTCTCTTCTCTTCTCTTCTCTTCTCTTCTCTTCTCTTCTCTTCTCTTCTCTTCTCTTCCTTCTTCCCTTATGCTCTGTCTTTAACAGGTAAATGCTGGCTATATCCTGTGAGTTGGTAAACCTGTTCTCCATCACAGAAATTCATAGAATCTGGCATGTACCAGATGGACAATATTCCATTGTTTAAAGTGAGCTCCGTCAATCTTTGCCATTGATATTAAACAAAAGTCAGGCTTATTACAGCATATGGGTACATGGCCTCATAGACTGGCTAAGCCTTTGCTTTGATAACGTGGCTGCAGTTGTTGAGCATTCTGAAAATATATATAGTGTGCTGCAGCAGACAGAGAATCACAGATGTCAAGGGGAAATTCTATCTGAGAGTAGTGTACGTTTAAAAATGCAGCACTACTGTACCTTCTGAAAAGAAAAAGAAACTTTCCTCCTTCTCCCTCCTTCCCCCTGTTGCCAGTTAAAATGAACTGTCAGAGCCTGGATAAAGATACAAACAGGATTGCATACCTTACCAAGCCTACAGTGACTCCTAGACTTTGATCTAATTCTATTTGCTGCTTTATGATGCATGAAGCTGTCAGATAAAGAGGTGTTCAAAAAAATCCACTTGAGCTGTCAGAGCTGACAAGCTCTGTGATGGATTACAGAGAAAACAAAAGGGTTATCACCTTAACCACAAACATTTATATCTTTTTTTCATAAGGGTGCTTCAATCAACATGTAGTTACCAGGGTGCATGTTGTTGTGAGCCTGTAGGAACACAGATTCAATGACACATGTTGAAACAGCATTAAAAAAGTACAACACACATGCCTTGGCACTAATATGCTGCTGACATGGTACAGTTGTGCTTGCTTAGATCAAAGATAAGAACCCTATAGTTTCCTATATAGAAAGGATTCTTTGCTGAAGAACAGACTTCCCCCTCCCCACCAGTCTTTCAAAGATTAAACACAGTCATAACACTCTGAATGGGGTTTAACTCCAGAAAGCCCAGTACTTAAATATGCCCATATGATTACTTACACAATAGCAACTTCAGGACAGACTGAAGAGCAGTTAGCATTTGGCTAATATAGAGGAAACAAAAAAGGAAAAGAAAAAAATTGCACTTGCTCCTTTTTTTCAACATCAGAAGGCAATCTGATGGCACATTCATCTACCATCTCTTCCCCCTCCCTCACCAAAGTCTATCAGTTCTTAAAAGGCCACAGCAGCAAGCAATATTGGACCTGAAATTGGTCAAACCAAGCTAATATTCTGCCTCTAGCACTGCATCTTTGCCACTCTAGTAAAGAAGACGACAAGAAAATGCATCACAATTCTTATTTGAGTTAGTAATGCACAAATTTTACTTGTGGTTTACACTCAGGAACAAGATTGGACACATTCCCTTTTAGTCAGTACATCCATATGCTGAGAGTAACCAGAGCCTACACTATAGGATGCTGCAATCATGTTTAGTTCTTTAGTGGTTGGGTTTTTTTTCCCCTGTTTAGTGATTGTGGTAACAAAGTAGGCTTAACATTATCCCTAACTGAATGGGTTAACATAGGAATTCCAGGATTTATGGATGATAGCTCCACTGGTAGCTACAAACCAAGGTAACATTTGTTGAAGCAGCCCAGGAAGTCTCCTAGCCACAGATTGTGGAACCTAGGGAAAATAAAAGCAGATTGTTTTGTGATTGTCCTACTTCCACATCTTTTCCCAAAAAAGCTGTTACTGGCTGCTGCCTAAGAGATGACCTAGGAGGGCATTTGGTCCAACTTGTTTTACACCTCCCTAGGTTTCAACAAAGGAAATTGTACCTTCAGCAAGGAGGATTTTAGCCATCTATCTTATGTATATCACACACACACACATATATATAAATATCCTAGATGAAGCCTACCAAATTAGAAATGAGCTATGGAAGTTAATGCAAGACCAGTATATGGAAAGAATATTAAAACTGAGCCATTTTCACACATCATCTTACACGCAGATGAATTTGTGACATGCTGGGTGGGAGCAAAGGCTCCATTTTACTTGGCAGTGCACTTCCAAATGTGAGAAAATCACTTGGTTTTGGATACTGGAACAACAACCAAATCTTCATCAAGCTCCCCAAAAGGTGGGTTTACTGCAAGACACACATTGAGGCATTGGAGCATGTCCAGAGAAGGGCAACAAGGCTGGTGAAGGGTCTGGAGAGTAAGTCTTATGAGGAGTGGGGTAGTTTACTGGGAAGAAGAGGAGGCTCAGAGAAGATCTCTACAACTACCTGAGAGGAAGTTGTAGTGAGGTGAGTGTCACTCTCTTCTCACAAGTAACCTGTGACAGAACAAGAGGAAATGGCCTCAAGTTGCACCAGGGGAGGTTTAGATTGGATATTATGAAAGATTTCTTGTGAAGGATTTGTTAAGCATTGGCCCAGGCTGCCCAGGGCAGTGCTGGAGTCACCAACCCTGGAGGGGTTTAAAAAACACAGAGATGTGGTACTTAGGGACATGGTTTAGTGGCATGGGGGTGATAGTTTGGTGGTTGGATTTGATCATCTTAGAGGTCTTTTCCAACCATAGTAATTCTATGTTTCTGTGGTTCTAATCAGCACACATAGGCTTTTAGAAGGTAAGCAGAGAGCCAGGTTCTGTGTTTAGGTATAAGACTATTGCTTCACAGTGCAGAAACCTGGTCTATGTCCCCTGTTAATGAGAGCAGAATCTCACACTGGAATGGGTGTATTACAGCAAGACAGAGGCAAAGAAAGATCTCACAGAGAAGCACTTGGGGCAGGATGAAGAGCTGAGAGGAAATGCCAGCAGGTCTGAAAAAAATCCTCTCACACAAATAAGGACCACCTGACAATGCCAAGAAATCACATCAGTATTAAAGACCTCTTTTCTGATGGATTTCCCTTTAACACCTCCTGCCTGGAGGAAAAAAAAGAAAGAAAGAAAAGGTCCAAAGACATTGCTTACAAAACAAGCTTAGAAGTCCTCTTAAGTGCCTCTTTAACTACAACAAGATTGGACATGATCTTACTTAGCAGTTGTGGGGGGAGCGAGGACATCATTTCTTCAATAATCATAGCAGGCTCTTTCTCTTCTCAGCTCTACCTCTCTGGCACCACTTGCCAAGGACTAATAGACACAAGCATTAAACTATATTCATTAAACTATATTTCTATGCCATAAGCCATCCAACAAACCAATAAAAACTCCTTAAAAAAAAAAAAAAGCTGAAAGGCAAGCTGGTTCAGCCAGGCCATTATTAGTATGCATGGAGTGTACATTCACAGGCAATAATACAGTGGGAATTCAGCTAGCCTGAGCATAGGCTGATGTGAAGCATATGATATTACTTATGTAGGCATGAAAGCAATCTGCTTTAATATCAGACACTTTAGTGCAAAGAATGTCAGGGTTACCAAAGGTTAAAGGCAGGCCGCTGGATTTTTTTGTCCTTGCTTTTTTTTTCTTCCTTTTTTTTTTTCTGGTATAAGCTGAAAAAATGTGGGATGACTCTTTCCATTTGGAGTGTTGGGGGGCTGCTGAGTAAACTGTTAATAAATGACACAAAATAAAAGCCATAGCAAGGTAAAAACCCAAAAGGTGGAATGTGCCACAATGCCTAACATGCTGAGAAAACAGGAGAGAGGGAGAAATGGCTGACAGCCATTCAGCTGATGTTAGTGTGTGTTGCTCCCAGCCCTGATGTTGCTTGCAGGGTTTGAGTGTTGTTCCATTGAGCCAGAGCCTTCAACAAGTCCCCTTCCTTGGGAAGGTTTAGATTGGATATAAGGAGGAATTTCCTTTACTGAAAGGGTTGTAAAGTCTTGGAATAAGCTGCCCAGGGAAGTGGTGGAGTCACCATCCCTGGAGGTATTTAAGAAATATTTAGATGCTCTACTTAGGGCCATGGTTTAGTGGTATGGGAGTGCTAGGTACGGTTGGACTTGATGATCTTAGAGGTCTCTTCCAACCTTAATGATTCTGTGATTCTGAGTGCTGGATGGAGGCAGAGAGCCTCAGAGGCCAGATTTTTTCTCAGCCATGCTGCCTGCCATCCCTTGGTTTCTTGTGCTGATGCAGTTTCCGTGTCACCCTGCTGTCACACACCTCCTGAGCATCTAGCCTTGCAGGACAGGAGCAGTTTGCTGCTCTTTCCTTCCTGGGAAGTTGATGGTCTGCCACACTGCTTGGCCATGGTATCGAGCAGTGCATTGGCTGGCTGCAGGATCAGGCTCCTCAGTACCCTGCTGGGCCCTGGGCCCTGTGTGGCTATGTGCACACTTGTGTTCCACCACCAACAGCTGCTGCAGCACTTTGAACTTTCACTTTTCCTTTCCTAAAATTAAAGGCTAAGTTGAGAGCTCCCAAAATATCAGGTTGGAAGCATTACTGAGAACAGAAGCCAAGTGGGCTGTTTTCAGAGGCTGATTGCTTTTTCAGAGGGTATTAGCATCTATTTTTTTTCCCCCAGTACTGGAATCCTTGAGTATTGGGAAGCCTAAGAGAAGAAGGAACTCTTATGCTGGAGGATAAGAAGCCAAGACAAAGAACAAAAAAGGAATAGAACATGAAGATGTTTCTTGCATTTTTCTCAAAAGCACTATTCTGTTTCTATTTGATTCCATGCCTCGTGGAAGATAAAAATTGTAAATATTGAGGAGAAATAATGCAATCCATTATGAAACCATTTGCTTTCATAACCTACCCTGAAGTGACTAAATCCCCTTTTTCTCCTGCTAGCCTTCTCTCAGGCTGCTGCTACCTGTCTGTTATTCCTCATGTTGGACTGTGCCTAGAGTTGACAGTTTATGACACATGCAAAGCAAGAGAGAAAGAAAGAGAGAGGGAGAAAGAAAGAGAAAGAAGGGGGAAGCATGCAGTGAAAGGAAGACAGATGGGCCTATCAGTTATGTATATTGTGACCCACCTGCCAGTCACAGCCCCATGGGAATGTGGCATAATAAATACTGAAAAATGGAAAGTAGGAATTAAACTTAAAAAAAAAAAAAAAAGAAAACAACAAAAACAACCAAACATATTGAACAAAGTAAATGGTCTGGAAGGGAGACATGTAATAAAGATTTTTTTAGGAGGATATAAATCAACATTTCAAAAGAGATTTGCCAAAGAGGGTCTCAGCTCCTGCATAGTCAGTGGCAGGAGGGTGGAAATTGTGGATCTAGAGAGGATGATTGCCTAGGTATGAGGGGGTTGATTCAATACATATTCATGCTGGCAGCATGTATGCTCTAAGCACACCCCTACCCCAGCAAACCCAGCTCAGCTGAACTACATCCCCCATTCCCCAGGAGCCTCTCTGTGTTCTTGCATTGCCCTCAGCTAAGGCTCACAGCTTTTAGAGGTTGTGTGTGCAGATGTCTGAGCCTCTGCAGACATTCTTCCTCTGTCATTACCTGCCCTCCCAGAGCTTGGCACTACACCCAGTGATGAGAACTTCAGCTCGTCATGGCCACCTCAAACAATCTCACTGAGAGAAAAGTCCTTCTTGCTAAGATCAGAAGGAATCAGAACCCATTCATTCTATGCTGAGTAGGTGTTTCATGAAAAACCTTGCTTCCCAAGTCCAGAGAATCATCTCTTGCTTCTTACTTGTTTCCTTCACTCCAGCCCTGAAGATGTTTCTACAAGTTCATGGAAAGCCCACCCATTCTCATGCCAACCACATGCTTCTCTAGACTCCAGAGTCTCCTTGATAAGTCTGCATTATGTGGATATTTGCTCCACAGAGAATCTCCAGGCTGTAAATAGACCTCTATATGGAAAAATATGTTTTCCCCTTGGTCAGGGACCACTGGTTGGATTGAGACACCAGCATCTGCCTTCCTCTTTGTTGTAAAATCTCACCTTGGTCCATGGAGGTGACTCTTCCCTGCATAATCCTCTCATCTGTTCAGCAAGAAGTGTACAGTGGCAGAAACACTCTGTTTTTCATTTCTGTTCCCCTTTCCCAACTCTGAACTCATCCTCATCCTCTGCTTCCTGTCCCCTTCCTGTCACTGAAGTCTCTCTCCCTCTCCTCCTTTTGCCTCTCATCCAGAAAGATATGCAAATGAACTCTAATTCTAATTTAAATGCCTCTTTGATGAGGCTTTCTCTAACCAGAAAAAAAAAAACCCTAACAGTGTCTGAGTTAGTTTCTGCTCTGACCTTTTCACTGCTTCTAACCTTAAGAATTCTTTGTCTTCACATCACAGGCAGGGAGAGAGGGCTATGGTTATTTAACTGTTTTTAACAATATGTGAACTGAGGTAATTACCTCAGAGAAAATATTAGCTGAAAGGTTTTTCTTATCTTTCTGAGTAAGGAAAAAAGACCCAAAACCTTCCAAAGGAAGAGAAGTGTGTGGTTGGAGAATGCTTTTGCCATTTTTGGATATTCCCTCATGGCTGAGGGCTTGTAACATCTAATGGAGCTCAGGAACCAGCAAATTGGAGATGGTCTCACTGGCCAAGTGTCATCTGGGTGGGCACGGTGGACAAACCACCTCTGGTGACATTCTCTCAAGGGTTTCTCCATGATATCTAAGACCCCACATGGAAACAAATACCTACACTTGTTCTCATGATCATTCAACATCTCTTTTCTCACAGTCTTTGCTACTGGTTATTTTGTCTGGTTACTTCTGGCTCCAAATATTACAAATATTTTGAGGGTTTTTCACTGATTCTGAACACACCTTTGATCCAAAATCAGTAGAGCAAAACCAGCCAAGTCAAATATATCTCTGAACTAGTCTAGGATATTCCTGCACATGAAGATGGTCTCCACTTCCAGCAAAGCACTGGGGTCCTGAGTTTGCTATGTGGGTTGAACAGATAGGTCAGAATTTGGCCTAGTTGACTTTTGAGAATGGTTCCTCCACAGACTTAAATATCAACTGCTCCCTATTAGTGATGTAGTGATGATGTTTAATTCATATGAGTCCAAGACTTACATACATCCTACAGAAAACACATGAAATGACCACAGAAAGTATTTTCTTCTGCAAAAGAAGTAGCTCAAACCTCGTGGAAATGAATGGTCTTGGAGAAGATTGACAGAGCCAGATATGGAAATTGGAAGTGGTTGCAGGAGCATGAATATAAAGGGTATGCAAACCTCTGCAGGCTATAAACACTGAGAATGAAAATATGTATGGGTTACTTGATTGAGGTTTGTTTTCTAATAAGATAGAAACAGACAAAGTGAGCACCAGTTGAAAGCCCTCAGACTGTGGAATAGCTTCTCAAAGGAATTAAAAGAAAAACAAAATCCATCAAGTTAAGGCATAGGAAGAGCTCCTCTTTTGTGAAGGATGAATTAAACAGGCTGGTGTTTTTCCTGTACAAGCACTCAAGCTTTGGAGGTCAAAGTTGTATGGGTTGCACAGTATCTTTTCAAACCATGAAGATCAACTAATTCACTTTTGGAATGTGCTTTGGAAGTAAAGAACTGCAAATATTGCTGTGCTTGTCACCAACTGGTGGCCCTCTCCTGTTTCATGCTGTTTGTGAATTATCCTTTCTCTTTGCTTGATCTTTTATAGATCATCAGACCTTGCACCAGGAAGCGAGACCTCCTCATCCTGCAGCAGCTGTGTGCTCCCATCCTCACCCTGCCTTGCTCATAGCAAGTCTTTCTTCACCAGCCCCTTCAGTGTGTGTCAGTCATGCCAGTGATGAGACAGGCAGATTATTGCACCTAGGGAAAAGAAGGCCCATAAAAAATACTCACCAGTGCTCCACAAGCCAATGGTTTCCCTATTGAAGCAGAGTGATTTACAGGTGATGTGTGCAGCCTGGAAGATTAATCTAAGTAGCAGCCTGACAGTTTTAACACTGGATAAGAATAAAATTGATGGATGAAAAAATATAAAAATATGTGCTGCATGTTTAATATATTTTCAATCTTTCCAAAAATATGTGTAGGAAATCTATATGCTCCTACCTTGGAAGAAGAAGATTGATTGATCTTTCTCTGAAGTACCAGTACTGCAAGCAGACATCAAGATGGACACCATAGATGGGTGACTCTGTTAATTAATACTATCACTGGGACCTAAGGCACTAATGCAGGAGGTGAGGCCACATCCAATCCCACATCTCTCTGATTCTACAATTAAATCCTGACAGCCAGGAGGTAGTACCAGGTGTGATCCTCCAAAGATACTTAAAAACCAAAGTCTTAGGACTTAAGAAACAACCTCAGGAGAAAAAAACAAAAGGGTTTGTCACTTATCAAACACCCTAAGAAATGGTCTCACTGAAGGAGGGTGTGAAAGTCACAGAGGGACAGGAAAGAACATTTACAATGCTAGTATAGCAAACCCAGTGACACCAGAGGCTGAAGATGAGAAAGTACAAGGCAGACAACTCACTTTGTCACATCTATACTTCATTCTCATGGAACAAGAAGAAAAGACTACACTTCAGATTTGATTGACTCTGCAGTCCATGCACTGCCTCTAGTTCACAGAGCTATCCCATCTGAGATGTGTGTCCACTCCTGCCTCACTTTGTCTACATCATCAGTCAGATGCTGCCACAAGCCATTCTGTTGATTATAGAATAATAAAGAAAAAAATAGTTCAGAAGTGTGAGTGAGTACTGATCAACCAAAGGAAACACTGCCTACCTTGTTCCCTTCATTTCCATCATTATCATTTCTGCTTTCTTTCCAGTCTGGATTCTGCAACTTCCTTCACATGCACTAAGTTTAAACTGCTTGTCCTTGACTCAAAAGCCCTGTGAGGTGCCAATCCAGCCTTCATCCCAGTTCCTTGGAGGAGGAGCCAGGCATTGTTCTGTTGAGATAGCTCAAACAAGAGATCTCACCAAAAGCATTTTAACTGCATCAGGGCAGAACTCACACGGGCTCATTTACCCCACTTAATGAACCTTCCCTCCTCTGTCAGAGAAGTTTACTCCCTGCTTGCCTTATTCTTTCATTCTCTCTTCAAAGTTCTTTCAGTGCAGTCATTTCTATGTGAAATAGCCTCCCTCAATTTGACACATTACTGTACCTGCCTCCATCACTCCTTCCCAGTGTTCATAAGAGAACTAATCAGAACTGCAGGGGCTCAAGTTTTTTCCATTCTTGAATAACTAAAGTTAATTGTTCCTTCTGTATCTGTTGTCTCTGCAGCTCTTCTAAGCTGGCTCTCCCATGCAGCTTGCTCAGTTGTCTTTTGCTATTGATCCATATAGCCCTTTGGTGGCTAGACCATGAAAAACTGCAAGGTACAAGTACATCCTGTGTAATTCAAAGAACCCCATCAAGTTCATATGTGGGGCTTATTAGTAATATGACTGTTCTGAAAGATTGCAGGGGAAGATCAGAAGGAAACATGATTTTTTTTCCCCCCTTTTTTCCCAGTTTGTTTACTCTCTGCATTTAACAGTTGCTTGTCTCAGCTTTATGGCAGTGTTGGCAGGAGGTTTCTTTTCCCTAGATTCTGCAAAAGGGGTTTTTAATGAAACAGCAGTAGCAGAGCTAAAGCAGAAATGAAACAGGCCATGTGTGAAGAAACACAGAGGAAAAGGAGACCTGCACAACTGTGGTCAGGGTTTCTGACAACTAGAAGTTGTCAGTTATACTGCAAATAAGCAGATCTGGAGTAAAAAGATGTTTGACTTAGGCAACTGGTTGGTTCAAAATTCACCCCAATCTAGCTGCCACATTTCTTTTAATAAATACTACAAGAACTGTCATCACCAGCATCATTACATGCACAGGTAACTTCAGTGAAGGCACTGGGGGAAGTGAAGGGGCTGTGATAGGCTTCACATTCACTGAGTCCCCAGCACTTGGAAAGGGTAAAGCACTAATCAGCAGGCACACAGCCATACCAGTCCTGGATTGCTTGGGTTTGTGAAGCCAGATCACAGTGATGGGAGCTTCAGTTGTTTTTGCTCCTTCTGCACCCAGCAAAGCTCACTCAGTTCACAGCTTATGGAGGATGACAGAAGTATGCTTTAAGTCTCCAGCTGAAGGATTAAAGCTTTGCAAACCTCTTAAAATCAGCCAGACGACTCGAGCACTCGTTAAAGCTTTTACCTCATTTCAAGCCTGGGTGATCCCCAAAACTGGGCTAGCAAAAACATGCATAAAGGAAAGCTCTTCATCTATAAGAAGAAGTAATAGAGGGGAGGCCTGTTCTGGCTGCAGAAATAACTGGCACTACCTTGAAAAGTCCAGGAGAAACGTAATGGGACATTTGCACCAGGAAGGTACCGAGGTGATTGCTATGTCCTGTACTGCACACTGGGGAAATAACAGAAAAGGCTCTGAGCTTGTAAAGCTGAGCTGCTTTCCTAGTAAGAAAACAAATATAGCACTTCAACTGCAGCTAGCACCATCTCCAGATACCCACAGGTTGATTGCCCCACACCTCCTCCAAACACTTCCTCCCTGCAGACCTCTCCCAGCCTCATGGAAATGGCTGAATATTTTCTTCTCACAACTTTTATTGGCTTGATCTGTGTGCCACCACCTACTGACTTACCACAGCCAGAGCTGGTTAGTCCATAGCTTAATATAAGATGTGTCCATAATGCCAGGCATGGTGGCCCTGGCAGACCTGTGAGGCTTGATATGTGCTCTGGTGCTGCCACACATCCCCTTTCCTTCTCTGGAGACTGAAGTGTCACCAGATGCAATAACAGATGTGGGCACAGAACTTCCAATATACTGCTCCCTTAGCCCTTTCCCTGCCTCTACTCTAGTAGAAATACTACATCTTGTACATACTACTTATCCCCACCTGGTAGCAAGATGCATTTAAAAACATGTAGGGAAAAAATACCCACTTCCGTTTTAACTGCATTTTAAAGACTCAACATTTTCTCCTTCTCCATCAACTTGCTTACAAATAAATATGAAATTATCAGAAATTATATTTAGCCCTAAATATAATATATGTAAACAATCAAACTTAAGTAAAATAGTCCTTAAGTACACACCTCATCCTGAAATCCTCTTAAAACTCACAAAGCTCCCTTCTGTGAGTCATGGACCCACCATGCTAGGAGACCAAATTATGAACATCTCAGTCAGGAAAATACAGTTTAGGAGTTGTTGCAAGCAATTATCAGCACAGTCAAAATAGTAAGTTAATTCACACTGTGAATTAATTATCCTCAGCATCACTGGTACCTTACTTTGACTTTGTATTTATGTCATTATCATTATTATTATTATTATTACTCTCTCCCATCTGAACTCCTCTTGACTGAATTTAACTTGCAAGGAGTACCTTTCCATGTTCCTGAAATACCATCACTAAGTGAATCTCCAAGCAATGAATGGCATTTGCTCATCTAAATCTCAGTGTTATCAGCTCCTGAGAGCTTATTCCAAGCCTTCTGGCAGTTAGCACTTTTCTTAAAGCTTCAGTTCCAGGAATCAATTACTTACATGGAAATTCCAAATCTGATTTAAAGAAAAGAAGCTTCTAGCCCTCAGGATTGTATGGAAAAGTTTGAAATCAAAACCAAAGAAAGGCTTTGATATTGTAAGGCAAATAAAAATGTCCATGAGTGATTAATTTTAAAAATAATATGAGGTTTAAGTCAGTCTCTGGATTTTAAAGGTCTTGGTAGGTGACATCTGGAAGGACATTTGTGCTGGAAGCTGTTGGTCACCATCTTCCAGGATACTCCATGTCTGCTATTAAAGCAATTGCTCTGAATAATGCACTCACCTATTTTTGCATTTGTAACATTTTTATTAATGCCCTACAGTGTTCAGTAACCAAAACCAGAACTTACTTAAACCCACCACATTTTTTTCCACAACAATCTCACTTTTATTATTCTTGGAGTCAGCAATATAAACTGAAGCTTCTTCCCCTTTTCTTTAGATATCTCCTGTCTCTAACACCAATTGGTTCTTCTGTTCTTCATCTTCTTTACATTATCTATGCAACAACGTGTTGTATTTGAGCACAAAAGTTCAACAGGCAGCAAAATCATCCCAAGACATTGACTTCTAATGCTACAAGGAGTAGGTTTTCTCCCTCCTCATCAGCCCAACTCATTCTCTTTGTATGTGCTGCAGCAGCAAAGTATCTTTGGAGACATTTACAGCCTTTGTCCAGCTTCGAGGTGCCTGCTTGTCCTTTAGGAAAGCCTAGTTATTCTCTGCTCATTATGTGCAGTAATTGTTTCTTTCTTTGTTAGTGTTCACCCAATGGTAATGCTGAACAGGAATCAGGTCTTTATTTAGCAGGTTTTGGAAGTCAAACCAGAGACATATTTAGCTTCCAGATGTCAGTTTGTCCCTTAGTGAAAACAAACTGCTCTTTTCAAATATCACCCTTCTGCATTATGCACTTCTAGTGTTTTAAAGTATTAGTTTGCTGCCTAACACTGCAAATATGAATGTGCCTTGAATGCCAACACAGTCAGACATCTACACCAGCAGTAAAACTTGAATTCATGCTCCTTAAAACTAGGCTGTGTAATTTGAATTTGTATATAACTTCCATGCTCTGTCTTGCACACAATTTACTGTGTATATCTGAAAGTAAAGTGTAAATCCAAACCAGCTCTCGGGCTGCTTAGAGGTTTTAAGACTTGCCAGCACTCTTTTAGATTACATCAAATGTTTTTCTGCCACTTTTTAACATATGGGGCACATTCTGGACAGAGCTGAGTTCACTAGGTAAGAAAAATCCTTGTGACTTCCCTTGCATATTTCTTGCCTCTTTTTGGCTTCCTGAGATTAGCTATCAGCCCAACCAAAACTCATGTGATGACTTCAGAAACCTCTACCATTGTAGGCTTAATTACCAGCTGAAAGTTCTGGGATTTCATTTTCATTCCAGCAGGAAATCTCCAGCATTTGTGTACCTCACTTTGTTCTCATTACCCAACTTGCTTAAGTTTACCCTTGGAAATACCATTTTCACCACTGAAGGGAACAACATCAAAGTAGTAGTATTTGTTGTTAAGACTCTAAAAAGATCAGTTCTCACTTTTGGTCTTCTGCTGCCTTAAAAGATCCATTAAAGGCATCAGCTGGCAGCACATCCCGTTTCCAAAGTATTTTTCTAAGGTTAATATTTAATGCTTTTGGCACTGATGCTTTTCCTCAGCAAAAATCAGAGTGCTCTCAGCTCATATAAGCTAACAGCACTATTGCCAGACCTGACTACAGATCCATCTGAAGATCTGCCCCTGTTTCATTTGAAGTTCCTCATAAGAAAGCCTCTCTGTATATCATTACCTACTTCACTTCATACAGTGTTGTTTATAGCACCAAAGAAAGATACCAAAAATCATCCTGTTACCACATGTGATAAGTCACCATCTGCAGACTTTTAATGTGGCCAGCATATCTTCATATCTGAACAATCTAAATTAGCTGCTTTTTAATTATCAGGAAATCAAAGACTCACAGTAACTTTCCAGTCTTTGTTGCTCATTTTTTCCTACCAGAAGAAAATGATTTGGAGATCAGTGTGTTGCAAGACAGCCTGCAAGAAACCATTCTGGGCTGGGTAGGCAGCAATTTTGCTACCCAAAAGTGCTGATGGGCACTAACCCACCTTCTGCCCTGGTCTGCTTAGTCACTGCTCAGCCAAGCTCCAGGTCTGCCTGCTTCAAAGCATTTGCTGTGTGAATCAGGGTGCACTGGGCACTATCTTAATGTGAACACACGGCTGTGGCCACTTAGTCACAAGCCTGCATTCTTCATACCACAGACTGCTCTAAAACCTCCTCCAGCAAACATGAAAAGCAGTTCAGTCAACTGTTCCATTAGGATAAGGACTGGTGTTTGCAACACCAGGTTATAACTGAAAGTGCCACCATCTCTTAGCATGTCTTAGCATGGTTAGGCACTGGCACACATTGCCCAGAGAGGTTGTGGATGCCCCATCCCTGGCAGTGTTCAAGGCCAGGCTGGATGCAGCCCTGGGTGACCTGGTCTAGTGATTGGCATCCCTGCTCAGTGCGGGGAGGTTGGAACTAGATGATCTTTAGCGTCCCTTCCAACCTGCCCATTCTAGGATTCATCATCATGTCCTAGTTTCCATCAGGCATGCCATGATTTGTGGAAGCTGTGAGCTCACAGGCATCTTTTCTGTGGAAGAAAGTCATTGAAACTGATTTAAAATTGCCATTTAGCCTAAAACACAAAAACAACTGTTATAGCAGCTTCAAATAAATTGATTTTGCACACAGAATCTAAGATGGATTTGTTCTCTATCTTCTAAGGGGAATTCTTCATAAAGCTTAGAATTAACTTAGAAAGATTCATGATCTCATGAGGCAATGTAATCAAACAAAGGAAATACTTGAACATTTACATGCAATATAAATGTTTACCCCCAAACCACCCATTGGACTAATAATAAATATGAATCCTGAAGAGCTGGAAAAGAAAGGATTTAGGCTAGCACATGAGAGAGAAACATTTGGAGCAATGCTAGTCCAGGCTCTCAAGGGGTAATACACAATCTGTTCTTGGTCCAAAAGCTGTGAGAAATGCACTTGTCATTTTGTCATAAGTGCTTTGACAGAAAGGTCAAAGGCAGAATTTATGGGAATAGTACAGTTATTAATGTGTGCTACAGAGAAAAAGTGATCCATCAAACCACAGCCCACTGCAAACTCCTCAACACTGTTTTCTTCTTCTCTTTCAAATCACAAAGCCTTAGATAATCCAATATTTTCCCATCTTCATAATTTGAAGCAAAGTGGCAAAGATAAATTCTTTTCAAACTCAAGGATTCCAGCTAACATTTTGATGACATTCTCAATCCAAAAGAATACATCTTCCTCTTTTTCTCTGAACCATGACATATTGCCACTTCTAAAAGGTCATTTCTACTGACATTCATCAGTACAAGAGAGAGACTTGTTCTGTTGTAAAACATTGCAGAGACTTGATTATTGTTTCACCTCTCAGTATATTTTACTGAAGATTGAACCACCAAGCTAGTTGTGATTTCCTCTCAGCTCTTCCTATCCCAGCCATTTTTCATCAGTGCTCTGAATGTCAGAGATGCAAAGGGTCTGATGCATGGATGAGCTGAAAGTCATTTGTGTCCATAATCCTAAGGACCTTTTGCAAGCCTAGAGGAAACCCTTGATTCTGGAAGTCTATGAAGAACTAGACTCTCATTCTAGGACTGTATATGGACATTTCAGTTTGAAATGAATATACTAAGGAGCAACAAGTGAACAGAAATAATCAATACCTACTGCCTCTTTCCTTTCAGTTTAAGCTTTCCCTGATGCAGAGGTTAGAGGTTACAAACAGGTACTTCCACTAAAGGGCAGAATGTCTTCTGCTTTTGTCCCCTTGAAAACATCTCCATCAAAGCTGCTTCAAAGCCCCAAAATGCAAAAAGGTTTGACAGATGTGAAGATGTCTTTGCTTTCCTAGAGAAAGAAAATACCTGGTTGCTCTGGTCTCTGTAGCAATGATCTGTAAATACAGTAAGCAGTAAGAGGAAAGCATATCATCTTAGGTGGATCTTTTATCTTACCCTACTCTCATCATTTGTTTTAAAGGCCATTACAGATATTATTATATATAAGCTCTTTATTGCACTTTTGGAAAACTCTGTGATTCACACTCATTCCTGGTACAGATCTACTAACAAGAGTAAGGATGTCTCTAAGTCTATGACCAAAGAGACAAAAAGTTTCTTTAAAGTTGCACAGCAAGGGCTGCATATTTATGAGAAGATAGCACTTTGAGGATTATTTATCACAAGCAACAGACTTTCCAGACTGCTGAGCAACTTTATTACAAGCAGGTACACACCAGTCTATTTTGGTTAGACACATTTTCCCCACATTGTAACAAGACTAAAATGAAGTGAGAAACCTGGCTTTGGCACACTGAGCCATCAGGAAAATCCACAGCACTGTGGTGCAACATCTGTTAGACACACTCCTGTGATCACACTGGTCCTCCTTGCTTTTTAAATTGGTTGGGTTTGTTTTTTTTCCACAGAAGTGGCTGAGGCAGAACCTGGGGGTGAATTTCAGGGCCAGGCAATAGAGTATCTAAAGGAGCTCTGAATACCTCACAATACAAATCCAAGCACCATCTTCCCTATGCAAACACAGAAGAGCCTTCCATGGGGAAAAAAAGATTGTCATCCAGCATGCAGGCAGATGATATTTTACAAGGAGCTGTACTGGATCACTGCTGATCTCCAGTGGGAAGTAAAACATCATGCTCTTTCCCACTTTAGAAAGACAGTAAGACAGCTGGATGCCCTCCCCTCTCTGTTACAATGAATGTGTTTTAATTACATACACTTCAGTATGGGTAAGCAAGTAGATCCTCTGGTTTACATTCCAGGAATTCATACTATTACAGGTGTTTCCACTGGAAAGTCTTTTAAGTCTCCCTATTTGGGTCATTAAATCCTTATTTATATGACTAGATCTGCTAAAACACAGTGGGAGCTGCCTGTGTGAATGGGGCTGGCACGATCCCTGCCTCTCTGCATCTGGAGAAGTGCAGTTGTTCAGATTGAAGCATTGGTCTTTTCAATTGATATTAGTCTGTGTAATTTTACACATCACCAAGAGGAGAAGGAGCAGATGTCACCACATCTGATTTACATTGCACTCTGTGTTTCTCACTGCTCCTGATAGAGAAACTTTGCAAATTACCAATTAAACTGCTAGTATATTAAAGTCATATGCAAATAGCTATTCTCCAGTTCAAGGCTGTGAAGAATCAGGTCCTCCTGCCTCCTCCTAATCAGGCTATGTATCAGGTATGCTCTTGGCAGCAAATGGATCACGTAACAAAGGCAGAACATGCCTAGTATCTGAGATGAAGGGGGGAAAAAAGGTAATAAAGCTCCATTTATATCATGTATTGGCCCTTTTGGACAGTCTTTGGAGCATTACTGATGTCAGTCCCATGTGCTAGTTGCCTTTTGAAGACCTTCATCTATTTGAAGCTTTTCAAACACTCTTGAAAGAGTGTCTACAAAGTCCTGCAAATGCCAAGAGCAGTTGATTTAACGCGACTCTAACTAAGGCAAAATGAACTGAAGCAATTTCTCCTGTCCCTGCAGGTACTGTGTTGAAATATTTTATCTGAAGTCTTCAGAACTATCCCACTGAAAATATCTTTTAAGAAGCTTCAGTCTCTTCACACATCAAAAAAAAAAGTGTGCAGTGTATTTGGAGGGAGGGGGAAATCCCTAAAATCAATGTTGTTATTGCAGTCCTAATAGGCTCTGCCATATTCCAGGCAGGCTAGTTTTGATAGAGGCAAATTTCATTAAGATCTATCTGGAGACACCACACAGTTACAGAACTCTTTAGAAGTCAGAGTTTTCCTTCAAAACCATTTCAAGCAAAGGCTATAAAAATACTACTAGGGGTCATTTCCTTGATCACAGTGGTACCTCTGGGAAAGGAGTTATTACTACCTTTGTAGTTTGGTACTAAGGGGCTACTGCCCATCCTTTAAACTGGTTTTGAGTCTGACCCTAATTTGTTGCATTATAGTGTGGGGTGTGTGATGTGTGTTTATTGTCTGTATCTCCTCCCACTTACCTCTCTGTCAAGATGTTTCTGCTGATACACTGTGTTTTATTCATTTTTAAAGCATCTTGTCAGGTAAGGATGTGGAAAAATACAAAGAGAAAGAGTCACAAATATGTAATCTTCATGAGAACTAAGTAATTTACCATTCTCATAATTGAATATAGATGACATGGTCTAAAGAACAGTATGTGCAATGCTATGAAGTGAGTAGTGCATAGGGAATGGGAATTGCTGAGGGAAGTTTGGCAAGTCACATTAAAGATGACAGCTCCTAGGCAGAACAGGAGCAGCCTGTTAAAAGTGTGTTCTCATCCTGGGGGGCTGAGAGGGGCTTTTATTAATTTACATCACCTTAGCAAGATGAAGACTCCTATAGAGGAAACAGGGAGCAAAAAAATCATTTGTTTCCATAAAGGCTGTTGTTCAAAGGACACTCCAGGATGTTCCAGATTAGTTTTGAAACCTTTTCTTTCAAAGCAGGTAGCTTTCAGTCAGACTGTTGACCAATTGTTGACATATTGTGCTTTCCTAACACTGCAGTAATTCTGCCTTATGGCCTCAGTTTCCTGTTAAAAACATTTCTCTACCAACTCATTACTCCTTTCCATAATGATGAAAACCTCTCTCAACTAACTCCTGCATATTCCTACTTTCCAAAGAGGATAAAGTGATTTTCCTGCCTTGAGTTCAGTCCTTAATTGTGTTGCTATTGGTCTGGTATCTCTTATACTACTCTACTCCCAGGGAATCGCAGTATGCCTATAGCTGAAGTCTCCACCACTGAAAACCTTTTTCCAACTGGACTCATCTTCATGCACATATCTTCACCTGATTTTTGTCATTTGCAGAGCTTTAGTGGGTTAACCACTGTAGGTGAAAGTAAGGTTAATAAAAATAAGCACAGTAAAACACCTTGCCAACATTTCTGGTGGAGCAATGACATACTAAGGCCACACTCGGTAAACTAACTTTGGCCACACGTGCTAGCCCAGAGCCTTTATAAGATCATTCATTGCCATGAGGAGGAAAAAATGAAAAGGCAGTTGAGTTATGGTCACAGTGATGCATTAAGTCAGTAAACATGCTCCATGCTGCTGATTTGTACTACCTTCATCCCCAGGCAGCAGCATCACAGAAGTCCAACAAAGAGCACACATCCCATGTGGGGTTCAGCTCCATAAAGCAGAATACTGCACAAACAAAGTCAAGAAATGGGAAAGCACACAGCACCAATGACTCCATCATAACAGGTAGTTTGCCTCTGACCTCATGATCCAGACAGAAAAGCAGGAATTTCATCGAAGGGACAGTCAAAATCTGTATAGGCTGCATCAGACAGCATCACTAGCCTATCTTTTTCTGACAGCTATGGGGAAGAAAGCAAAATAATGCTCAGTTTTTCTTGCAGCAGAGCATGTCTGCATTAACATCTAGCTGAAATGACATTAGAGACATTGCTGGTTTATGCAACCTGTTTTATGCAGGTTGAATTGTTAGGAAAACTGTATTAAAGTCCTAGGAACCAGTTGTTGGATTTCTATCTGTTGTTTCAGAGGCATGGGGAGGCTGTAGGAATAGATACTGAGAAATGGCTGTCAGTGAACTGGCTGGAACAGGAAATATTGCATTAATGAGCCACAATTTTTTAAGAGTTTTGAGTTGTTTAGTTATGCAATTTTCCTTAAAGAATTTGCTATCTACCTAGATGAAAACTATTGCAGCAGGAACTTGATTTATTGTTCATCTTTTTTAAAGAATCATGTCATTTTTAACATGCTCTTTTCTGTGTTTGTTACATAGTCAATTACAAGGTGAAAGCTGAATTTTTCCTTTTTTTTTTAACCGGTCCTAAAGAGTGAAGTGATGAGATACCTAAACAAATGAAAAGCCAAATTGTGCCTGTAATTGAAAGATTATATTTAAGTCAACTTGTTGTGGCAAATGGCATGGCTATAGATTGAGAGCAAGGAAAGCCCATTCCATCTTCACATACTCTTTAATTTTACTTATGAAAATTGCCTCTTAGCAGTTCTTTAGTGGTTTATCTAATTAGATCTATTGATTTTTTGTTGAGTTTTTTTTTTTTTTGGTGGCAGGGAAGAGAAATCATGCTCTTATAAAGTAATAATGAGCTCAGCTATGGCTCATAGAAAGGCTTTGCTATGATTATGTCAACAGTTTCAAAGCGATCTATATCCAAACTCAATAGAGGATTTCATTTAGGAAGAAAATATCCAAGTGGAAAACAGCTTGGTGAGGGCATTAGTGCACACCCAACTCTAGGGTGGATTTGCATACAGTTGAGACAATTAGAAAAGAAGCTCCTTATCACTTTTATGACATGAAACCAAATCATCAGAGTACCCCAAACACACAGGCTAGCACAGGGCACTCTCTCTTCTCTTCCTTCACAGGGTTTGAAGTAGGTTTCCATTTCATTTTGCTTATATTTCATCAGAAAGTTTCAGAAAACCAGAAAGAAATAAAACCACAATGCCACAGTAGTGGAGAATATTTTGCTGCATTTTTTTTTCTCAAAAGACAGTCTCCTGAGCCAGGCATTTGAATCATAAGGACTTCTGGGATGGGATTTTCACTCAGAGATCTCCATTCTTAGGTGGATTAAGAGGATTAAAAACCATTAAATGACCATCCTCCAAGTCCCTAAAGCAGATTTGCCTTTTTCTATCCTCCTTCAACTGGGGCAGACTTGGGGGTAACAAAGTACTGCACAAAAGAGTCCCTTAGCATGACAAAAGGTGAAACAATCCACTGAACTGCCAATGTACCAGACAATGAAGTCAGTGCAGTCTACTCAGCTCATTTTCATCAGAACAAATGGTATCAAACTTGGCAATGGCATTGTTCTTAAACTTGAACATGGGGCTCTTTTTTTTTTCCCTTCTTTTTTTTTTTCCCCCCTATTTTTTATTTTCCCATCCCGAGCTCAAGGTGTCATATTAATTATTTAAATCTTCAGAAGATTTCAACTGTATCCTCCAAGGCTCTGCTCAGTGCCAGAAGGTCTCCAATCTGCATTAGCTTTTGTTAATTAGAGCTGAAACAAGGACTTTGATCTCAATGAATATAATAACAAAAAAAAAAAAGAGAAAGAAAGAAAAAGGCAAAACTTCCTGTGTGATTTATCTTTTACCTATTTTCTGCCTTTAACTGTTTTTCCACTCTATTAGACTTTGATTTACCTTGTCTGGGTAACATTAAACAACTTGGGTACAAAAGAACTTAAACAGCTTCAAAAGCCTGACTGAAATGCTAGTTAAATGCTACATGAAGTGATCCTGAGTCTTTTAAACTTTGAAAGAAAATGACACAATTTGACTTGATTTTATGTTATTTTTTGTAAGCAGGGGCTGGCATGAGGTGTGTGCGTGGGGGGGGTGGTTGGTTTGTACAGCATGGATGCTTGTCTACTGATGTCAGATATCACAGGTTTTCCTGTTGGGATTGATCTTTCCTCATTAAGAGCCTTGTTTCTAGAGCTCTATCTCTGGTAGAACAGAAGGCCAGTGATATTCTGCAAGATGTTCCTCATGCATCAGCCTTGCCCTGAGTTTGTAGCGCTGCTTAGATCCGAGGGGGTCACTGCCAGGGCTTACCTTGTTAAAATTTTTTTCTCATTAACATTTATCTTCTTGAATAGCTCTGAAAGGCAAATTTTTCTTAAGCCCCCCAAAAAAAGAAAAACTAGCAAATTTTGGTGTCAGAGGAGGTCTAGTTGTATATTCACTCCAGCGAGGATTTGTCGTTACAGTCCCCTAATATGCAAAAAAAATAATCAAAGAACATCCAAAAATGCTGCTAAGGAAATCTACATCTGAGATTTAGGAGATACAGGAGGGTAAATTTTCATTGTGATGGACAAAGAGTTGTGCACATGGCCTTCATTACTAATAACAGAGAGTGCTGAAAATGTGCCCTCTATCTTTTACATAAGGCTCACTGCAGAACGGCACAGCCCCGGGAGATTGGTCACTCATGGTTTATCTCATTTTAGGCAGAATAAATTAAAGGCTATTTCATGAATTCTGGACAGAAACTAGGAGAGCTGAAGTGAATAGTCTTCAAAATAATAGCTCAGAACTCTGATAACCTGCTGGAGGCACCGACTGAGACAAAGGAGGTTTGTCTAGAAAGGGACAGGATTTTGTTGGGGAAGTTTCAAATGGATTCAGTGTCTGAGACAAATGCTGCAGTGCCAAGGTCAGGTTTAATCCACAGGACTGGGAGAGCCTGGGCCATGGTAGCACATACTACTTCTGCTCACTGCATCAATGTGCTTCAGCTCCAACTCAAACAGGTTGGGAATTCAATAATAGTCTGATCCATTCCCTGCCAAAACCTATGGCAGCCTCTAAAACCCCTTCCAGATGCTCCCTGCCAGGCTCTGCCCCACGGGAGATGCTCCCACTGAGTCCTGGTGGCTTTGTGACATGAACACCAATCCCCAGATTGACTTAAACCACTTTTTTCCCTCTCCATGCCTTTTTTATCTCTTGCCAGCCCTTTTTTGCTTAGGTTGGTGGTGGTGGGGACAGGACAGGTGACACTAAAGTGACCAACTAGGTATTCCATGCCATATACATCATATTCAATATAAAGCTCAGGGATCACGAGCATCAAGCTTCTCTTCTTCAATGGCTGACATCTGAGGAGGATTCTGCCCATTCTGCCTTTGATCCTGATCCATGAGTTCCTGAATCCAGCTCTAGAATCCAGCTCCTGAATAGGGTTCCCATCTGCCACTGGGTCCAGTCTGAGGCATCACAGCATCAGTGGTGACAGTGTTGTAACTGCCATCAGGTGGTTGGGTTCAATATTGCTTTGTGTATATTTGCATATATTTCATATTTATATTTCATATTTATATTTCATTTTATTTTAATGAAAATAATATTTTCATTAAAGTCATTTTAGTTTTATTTTCCAGTCCATAAGTCTCTCTCTCTTATTTCCTTTCTCTTCCACTTTGAGAAGGGAGAGGGTTTAATAGAGAGTGTCTATCACTTGTTTAGTGGCCAGCCCAGCCCTTACCTCTGATATAGAGATTATCATTTTAAAGCCTTACTTTCCTATATTTATTCCATTTGAAACTCAGATGATATATCATCTCATTATGACTTTTTACAGCTATTCTTTTAGATAGGCTCAACAGTATTCTCAATTTAATTCAGTACCCCTCTCAGTAAAACAAGAGTGTGTTATACGTGCATTGCTCTATTTGAAAATGATGTACATGAGAACATTTTTCTGTCTGCAGATTGTGCCTGATTTAGCTGAAAAAAGATTGCAGCAGTCATTGTGGCCAGAAGCTATTGGAAAGCAGCCAGCATTAATAACAAAATAAATACAAAGCAGAAGCAAGTGATGCCATCAAACACTAGGGCAGTGGGTTACACTTTTCTGCATGAGGTGGCAGCAGAACTACCAGCAGGGCAAAAAGCAACCTCTAGATTGGAACTTCTCACACCTCTAAAATGGCCACATCCTAAGGGGAACCTCTGGGCTCAGCATAGATCTGTCTTAGGGAAAAAACACCAAACAAGCCAAACCCAAACATTTCACACAGTAACATAGGTCACTGTGGTGATAAGACAAGCTAGGAAGAAAGAATGAGGTGACTAAAAGGCTCTGTACAAACAGGATGGCTGCAGAAGGAGAAGTACCTTATCTAAGAGACATTTAATATGAAGATCTGCTATTTCGACTCTTTTGCTGTTGTCACTCATTGCAATGACTATTTTTAAACTGGGAAAAGCCTGATGACTTGAGCCTGGATAAAGCCAACAGCCCTGGCTAGAGCTTAGCTCTAAACCTAAGAAGGACAGGAAAAGCTCTTATTGTAGTGAGGGTCTTGTCCACTGCATACTTTGAAATTGAAGTAATCCACAAATGTAATGTAGTGGGCTGCTGTGATTTAAGTCAGCTCTCACTTCTTCATGTCTCAAGCTGCCAGACTAGAGTATGAAGCTTTGCTCTCTTCTAGTCTCAGAAGATGTCCACTATTGCATTCAGGTCTTTTTTTTCAAGGACAAGAGTCTATCTATTTTGCTCCGGGTGATAAATGAACACATTTCTTTCATTAATGTGATGACACTACCAAACAAAGTCAAGCAACTGCATGGCTTCAGACTTCACCACACCTGCTAGAAGGATCCTACTGACTGCAGGGCTTTCCCAGGAACTGGCTTTGAAATGCTCCTTGGTGCTGGAGGGCATAACTGTTTTCTCTGAGCTGCATCTGAACCAGCTTCTCCTCAACCACATCTTTCTGTTTCTCTGATAACTGGAGTCAGTGTCTGCTTCAAATGAGAGCAACATGCATCCTCAGCACACTGTCCTTATTTGTGCCTGCAGCATTTCATAAAGTCTCCTAGAGGTTTAATGTTGATATGGAGCAGATGTTAACTTTGTTGGGGTTACTCAGTTGTATCTGGTAGCACGGTTTGGACCTCCTCCTTTATCCAGAGCAGCAACAGTCTACTGAATTAACTATTAGTAGCTTTTCATTAGTTTTGGATTGCAGTAGCTCCCAGAATTAGGGACAGTCAGTGCTCCACAGAGTTTGCAGCTGTTAGATGTAGCAATGAAGAAGGAAGAGTCAAAAATGAGGAGGCCAAGGAGACAAAAGGAGAGAAAATGAGGAGACAAAAGGAGGAGACAAAGTAGTTCCTCTGGACTACTACTTAAGGGAAGCTTAAGGAGAGGTTTGAGGTAAAGTAGTCATTTTTAGGGGTTTTTACTGTGCACACAAACATGTTATGGCAGCATGCAAACAATCCAGAACATGCTAAAGTAAAAAGATAAACCAAATACTTTATTAAAACGGACACTGCTGGAAGAGGAAAAGGAAGGGTGGGCAGCCTAGCCAGATATTTGTGTTGCTTGGGACAACAAATTAGTCAATGGGTAGCCTTCAGGTAGAATCATAGAATCATAGAATGGTTAGGGTTGGAAGGGACCTCTGGAGGTCATCTAGTCCAACCCCCCTGCAGGTATTGTTTCTCCTCTAATTTTCAAGCTATAGTATCAAACCAAGATAAAATCCCCTTCATTTGAGCTAAATAATGAATTTTATTTATTTTAAGGGAATCTTCCTTTCAAAATATCCTGCCTACTTGTTGAGCCACTATGAAAGGAAGAGCTATTCCCTTACCTATTTTCCCTTACCTGCAGATTAAGCAGCAGCAGCTCTACTGCTCTACTTCATATGCGTTTTCTTCTCAGATCTCTCTGAAAGTAGAACAGGTTCTCAGCTCCACCACGGTTTTTTTGCCTCAGAAAGGCTTCCTTCCATCCTCTCCTTGCTGTCTTGATCATTCTGTGTCCCTCAGCCAACCCGACAGATTCATTATGGCATGTGTCAGTGATCAGTCAAATCAGCTGCCATGAGAACATCTCTGTAGTGTCAGATCTCTCTGAGTGAACCACAATTGCAAGTGCCATTGCTGGGAGACCTACAGTGCTTCTGTGCTGGTTCACATTCAGGATGCCAAGCTGTGCCTGATGACTCCTTTCCTCAGCCTCTAGCCATGCTGGGCCAGACATAGGTTTTGGTACCATAAAAAGTTAAAAATCCATTAAAAAATTCTTCACACTCTTCTCACCTGTGTTGAAGACTCGAGAGTTCTCTCAAATGAAATGCAAGGCTCTGTAATGACATCAGAGTTGAAGTCAGTAGACTTTATCATCTCCTTCCCAATGAGTTATTACATACAAGGTTGAGAGGATCAGGAGTGTCAGAGGAGAAATGACTCCTCTCAACTCTTCCACAAACAAGAGCTGTGTGAGACTTACCCTCCAGAGAGTAATTCTCTTGGGTTTTAGCACATATTTTACAATGGCTACAATCACCCATGGGAAAACTTATTCTGTATATTCTAAGTGTTGTATACCTTAAGAAGTTCTCCAATTGTTCATTCTTCTAGTAACTACAGAGATGAAGAGACATAGCAAGCAGTGAAGGGACTAAGATCTGGTTAGTCCCTTGGTCTACACAACCATTCATATAGCTAGTACAGAAAAGGCAAGAAATACCAGACACACAGTGTTCCCCTGCAACCAGCCTTTCAACAAGAAAATAATCTCTTACAAATTATTATTCTGTGTCTGAAAGTTCTCTGCAAAGAGCAAGAATTTTCTAGAGTGAGGATTATATCCTTGGAATGCTTTATTCAACATTTTTATTCTGATATTACCTTGAAATCCCAGGCAATAGTGCAACACTGTGGTGTCAGCTCTAGGCAAACACAGAAAGAAGGACTGGTCCCTTCCCCAGAGTCTCTGATATGATGCAACAAACCAAGATGGAAACACAAGGAAGTGTTGTATAATTGTATTATATCTCCTCCAGGTTCTTTCAGTGTCCTCATCACCATGTAACCTATGCCCATTTCATGAGGGATCTCAGTAGCAGGACTATCATCTGCTGCTGATGGACACATCTACATTGCACATGGCTTATTCTTTCTCAGATGTGCCTGAGTTTTGGAAAGGAACCGGAAGTTTATGGCAACTCTAACTTCTTCATGGAAATTGCAGTGAAGTCCTCAAGAAAGCTGGGCACTATGGACATAAGGATAAAGCAGTGGGGAGGCCAGAGGACAATAAAAGTGTTGTCTTAAAAGGTGATTACCTAACCTTAATAAACTGAGATCATTAAAGTGGCATGGAACTCTCCATCATTTTACAAGACAGAATTACAGAGAGTTAAAAGGCAAGGACATCAGAAAATCAGATGACGAGAGGCAAAGAGGAGCTCCTTAAGAGAAGCAAGTATAGTCCACTCACTTCCCACCCTCCTACAGGCCTTTCTTCCCACTTTTGTGAAGCAAAGTATGCATTACTTTTTGCATCAGCTGCTTGATAGTACTAAACAGTTGTTTCCCCAAATCACCCATACACACACCCCATTCTCACCCACCCTGCTGCCTCTGAGTCACTCTGCATATTAAACTGTTGCCTTTGCAGTGCTTTTGTCTGGATGGGTCTTTTAGGCTTTTTTAGGAAGGGATGATGAGCTGGGGGGGAAAGATCAATTATTCCTTTAGTCGAGGCCCTTATCCAAGAGTTCTTTTAACCTGGTGTGTATGTGTTGCTGACTCAGAGGAATTAAGCTGGAAGATAGCCAAAGACTGAAGAGAAAGTTAAGACACAATGAAGTTAATAGGCTCCCATTCACTGCTATGGTTAGACCTGGTCCTAAAAACAAAAACAAACTCACACGCAAGTCTGGTTTCCTGTGTGGTAAGCTGAGTGTTTTACAGGGACTTCCATTATGTCATGATTCATTATTTCCTCCTCTCAGCCTAAATGGAGCCTGAAAGTAGAATTAATAGCAATAGGATCTTCATTAAAATGGCTCTTCTGATAAGGAGCAGATGAGGACAGTGCATTTAATGGGAGGGTTCTCATTTTAGCACTCTTTTTTTATTTATGGAGTACTGTACCTGCACACAGCACTTTAAAACATCTCCCTTTTGAAAAAGTCTGATAAAGACAGAGATAATATAGTTCAGTTGTAATTAAGTAGGCTTCTGTAGGAGCAACAGCAGCAATAGAGTAAAAACCAGAATGTTTATGTTTCTCCAGACTTGTAAAACAGTTCTGTAAAACTCAGCTGAGAAGTAGAGTAGTATATGGAGCTCAAAATTATTTAGAGTTTTACATTCTGTATTAAATTCTTCTTCCCATAAGGAATGAGACATGATTCCTTCATCCGGGAGGGTTTCAGTCTACATGTAATAACACTTGGGCTCTGCTTTGTAAGTCAAAGGTATGGCACTCCCTACAAGTACTCCAGACCATATGGAGCACTGTCTGGTAACGATTCATACTCAGTTCTGCTTCCACTTAGGGTTCAGGACCTGGGGTGGAAGCTTTGTCTGATCAACACAGAGTTTTCAGTTGCTTCCCTTTTGGAAAGGCATCGGTCAGAGGTGGAAGGCAGAGGGAGGCTGGAATCAACAGGACGTGTCACTCTCACAGCTGAGGTGGCCCTTGTTTTCCCTCTGCAGCCAGATGACAATAACCTCCTTCTTTTCAGATGGTCTATGTGCTGCACTAGCCCAAGCACTGTGCCCCCAATTAGCCTCTAGCCAATTATAAAAGAGTAAGGGCTACTAAATGCACTTGTTCCAAAAGCCCATCTCAGAAGAGTCTTTCTCCATGTCACTGCTCAGAATCCAGATTTTTCCATTTCTGCATTGCTGTTTCCCTAAAACATTTGCAACCTTTTCCCCACATCTCTTTTAAAAAGAGTGGGTCACTATTTAATCACAAAGCATTTTCCCTTATTGTCTGCTTCAGTCAAGCCCATGTGACCACGCACTGCTGGCTTAGTACGGTAAATAAAGCAAGGTTTGCTTGCCATTGTCCCACCAGTCATCAACCCACCTTTCAGTCCCACTCAGGCAGTCGTGAGTGAACTAAAGGACACAGAAGATTATCTTGCAAGACATTTGGCCACCATTGCTTTCTTTTTGAAAATTAGTTTTGCTTGTTGGATGTGCCAGTCCCCTGCTCCAGGACCCATCTCTACAAGGAAATCTTTTAATTACCTCTTCCCCCCAAATGACAGCTTTCACCACTGGAGTTGAGTTCTTGGACATTAGCAATTGAATAGGAAGCCTTCATACTGTATATCATTTTAATCTTTCATGTTTAAGTAAGCCAGATGGCTTATTATTACAAGCTCCGTTTCAAAAAGGCACAAACTTTCTATCAGAGGATTTGTAAGATGATAGTGAAAAAGGGAGATTTTGCATCAGACAAAATAGCCTGAATTTTAATTGCACATCATAGTTTGGCAGCAATTTTCCCGTAATTACCATTCCTGCTAAATGAATAGGTGGATTAAATGGATAACTAAAATGGCATTGAAACTTCCCTAGAATGGAGATTTATCCTCTAATGTATGGAATAGCTAAGTAAAGTTGTCAGTTGCTTGGGTGTAATTCACACAGTTTTAACTTTTCTCCTCAGCAGAGGACCTGCTTTCCTAACAGTGAAACCTTGGCTGGTTATGGTTGGGCTTTTTTTTTTTCTCTTGGTGTTTTATCCCAGCATTTCAGATGTGTCAGATGTCATTGAGTATGTTACACACAGAAGCTTTTGATTGATGAAGTTGAAAAATAAAAGATGATTTCATTTGGGCCTTGACTGTGTTCCTTCCAAACACTTAAGAATACCATTCCTGTTTTTCCTGCTAAGAGTATAATCCCACAGTAATTTATCCTTATAACATAGCTTTTGTACACCACCATGTGGGTAGTCACCAAAAAAGCCCCCAAGGACAGTTCAGATGCATCGTGCTCCTCCTGCACGTGAGAAATGGCAACCTGGAAACCCACGTGCTTTAAACACATCAAGAAACATGCTACTCTTGCCACATCAAGGGAGGAACAATTAAACCATTATTGAGACCACTGGGATGCCGGAATATGTATGGCTAGGCTTTGTGAACGAAGATCCAGGGAGGGCTCCATCCACGTTCCTCCCCAGCATCTTTTCCAAGCGCGCTGATAAAAAGAGGATAGCAGATAGCACCCTAGAGCCTGCGCTAGGGATTTTTTTTTAGGTGAGACTCAGCATGCACAGAGCTGGACCCACCCTTTAGTCCTAAGGTTCTTCTGCCAGGGCCTAGCAAGCTTGGACGCTGGCACCAAAGTCCTTAGGACACAGGTTTAACCTCTTAGATGGAAGGCCTTACAGGGCTAAACGAGCTCCATCTGCCCGGGTTTGGAATCAGAGTTGTCCTTCTCCTAGGATGACTGCCAGAAGGCTAATGAGCTCATCCTACCCATCCAAGGATTCTAGGAACATGGGTATCACTCCCCACACTTTCCCGTGGGCAATGAGTTTAATGCTCCCTCTGCTGTCGGCACAGTTATCGCACCAGGGGCCACAGCAGACCCCAAGGGATTTACAGACTGTGCCTGGGATGACAGAATGTATTCTTCCTCAAATGCATATGGTTTTTTTCATTGAAAAGACAAAATACAACCTAAAATGTGAATTAATGAATTAATGCTACATCTATTAATCCTAAACAAATATCGTGTGATGAATAATAAATGCTGCTGTTGTTTGGCTGATCTAACCCCTCTGTAGCAATAGCTGTGATCCATCCTGCATCCTTTGAAATCAAGAACAAACTCCTCCAGTCTTGATTCTCTCTTACAAAAGAGCAGTGTTGAGGCTGTGCAGGCAATGCTTAGATGCCCTAAGGTCTATAGGTCTGTTTAAATATTATTTACATTGTGTGCCTTCTTGCCGCTGCCAAAGTGGGGTAAAGGACATTAGATGTCAAACAGAATCAGGCCATTTGACAGAATGACTGTCATTGTCTGTCACTGCATTTGTGATACACAATGTGCAGAGCCAGGTATGACAGCACTATCGAGCTGTCGGCCTGAGACATTAAGTTCTTCTTTCTCTGAGAGATGTGACACTGCTGATACATTTGCACAAATGAAGTTTGTATCTTAATCATGACATCCTCTAGTTAGTTGTGTGGCATTCACCTTGCTTAATTTTCCTCTCCTTAAGTGCTAGGCTACAAATAGTGTGTGTGGATGCTTGGTAAGAGTTAACATAGTGATTTGTACCTCAAGGCTTGATTGTAGACATCATTTTTGGAATGATAAATCATCCTGGGGTGGACACTGAGTTTAGAGGTTGTCTAGGTGATTGCCTCAGACTAGTTTCCTATACCTTAACTAGCCAAAAGAGGCAAGGAAGTCAGATATACATCATATCAGGTAACTCCTCATCTGACTAACTACAATCAGTTCATGAAGAAATACACATCCTTCTCTCAGCAGAAAGTCAGTGATCAGTAAAAAAGGGTAATTATCCCTGATTTTATATAGAATTATAGGCACATTACTTGTGCTATGTGAACATCAGCCATTCAGCACCTCTGTTTTACTTAAGGGAAAGGGAGAAAGGGGAGTTAGCAGAAAATGCCAGGCACAGTTAAAATGTTTTACTGAAAGAGCAGAGATTTTAGCAGGGCTTCTGAGGGACTTCATGTTGATTGCCTAACACCTTCTAACCATTTTGGAGCATCTGAACTAATTTAAATCCTAACTGACAAGAGCAGGAGATAGCAGCAGAGACCTGCCTTACCCAGTTGGGACCCATTGGGCTTGCAAGAAGCTGAGGAAGACCCATACCAGGCTAAGAGTCAGTCTGTGCTTTAGAGCAAACCCTCACTTTCTCCCACCATCAGTATTGCTGATCAGGACCTGGATAAACAGTCCATCTGGGTAATCCCACCCTGAGCTGCAAAGAAATGAGTCCAGGATGGACATCACAGTATTAAGGCATTGCAGAAATAAAGCAAAACCAACCAGCTGTCCTCTTTTATTCTATGCAAAGCAGTCCATAAAGTCATTAAAAAAAAAAGACTGACAATACCAGTTTTTCGTACAATTGTTAATGTAACGTATCACACCCAATGCTAACAAATTGCCTGAGCCACTGATCTGAGGAGATGATTCTAGTCTAGAAGTTTGGGTTGTAACTTCCTAAAGGACTCATTCTGCTTGAAACAATAATTGATTACAGAAGTGGCTTAAACACTCAAAAGCTTAATGTAAATGTTGGCAAGACATCCAAAAAACGAAGGAAAAAAACTTCTATGAATGTGTTTGGAATGATGTAGTTAATACTCTCAGCTGCCCAAGCCTTATTGTCTTAAGAAGTTTAAGTGGTTCTGAAATCTATTATCTGCATTAACAAGGGGTTTATTTCATTCCCAGAGATGGTGCTTTCCAAGTGAGATACAGCACTGTAAAGTGAAGCTTATTACTGTACCTCTGGGAACAATGACACTATCACAGACTTCAGCTCCAGCTTTCTGCTCTTTCCAGACAGGAGCAAGGGCTTTAATACAATCATGTCACTGAAGAGGCAAAACTCTCTTAAGCTAACAACTCTGAAAGCAGTCATGACACAGAAAGTGATGGCATAGATGAGCAGCTCTCCACCACAGTTTCTCTTTCCTGGCAATGGGAATGCCGCACGCGTGCGGAGTCACTGTTCCAGGAAATAACATTGAGTAAACTGGGAGGATTGGGGAGGTTGCCTTCCTTTTAGAAAGTATTAAAAATATCTTCTAAAATACTCAGTAAACTCTAGCTGGGACTTACCCACAAGCCTCAATGGGGAAAACAAAACTAACAAAGAAAAAACCCCAAGCATGCCTCCTTTTGGAAACCCTGATCTTTCACAAACAGGCAGATCTTCTGGATCCGCCGACACTCTGGATCTGCTTGCAGGGCTGGGGCTTAAGTCTGTACAGAGATTATGTGTGATTTGGAAACTGATACTGTTCGTGAGTGCAATTCCTCTACCAAGGGTGCAGCTATGTCAGAAGCAGCCCTGTTATGTGGTTGTGCTGGTAGGAAGTCCTGTAATAACAAGATGTGAAAATTCAGGATGTTCTTCAAAGGAGCAGAACAATTAGAATTTGAGCCTTTTAGGGGCTAGAAATACATATGGTTTGCAAATCTAAATCTGAGAGTCCTCCATTTCTTGAAAATACCTATTAAACCAGTTTTGTTAAAACCAACTAAATACCCTCCTGCTGTATTTGCAGTCCAAAAAAATCCATCTTTCCAAGGGTTTTAAACTGCCAGTCATCACAAGGCTTGCTGAATACCATCCACACAAAATCCATAGCAATTGCTACACTCTGTCAGGGTATGGGAAACAAAGAGTGAAAACAACCGGTGGTGACCAGGAACAAAATGAATTTCACCATTCTGTAACATGCTCATTTTCCAATTAAAAAGACATGAAATTGCAAATGTATAGCACACACTGAGAAAGAACAAAATCTGATTTTCAAAAAAAATATTTCTCTAAGGTATTGACAGTAATTTAGGTGAAAGAACCTGAGGGATTTTCTTTCTTTCAAGCATACATGTTTTCATTAATAGAATTATTTCTTTTCTATTTTGACCTTTTAAAAAACCTGTATCCAATCTTTCCACATGTGTGAATAGAGCACAAGTTGGGACACAAGCCAGGACTCTCTCTCTTACATGGAATAATTATCATTGAATGTGACTGTAAAAGAAGATAATGGGCAAAACAAGTTGTAACAAGTTAAATGTATGTACCTGTGTGGAACATTTGCCTAACCCATTAAAAGGCTAGAATTAGGTGCCAAGCAATATATTTTTATCTGCATTTTTCTCTCAACCTCAGAGGAAAAAAAAAATGTCCACTCAGAGTGAGTTGTGAGTCAAGGAAGGCTTTGACAGAGCACATCATTTCAGCAAGATCCTTCCCAGGAGCTCCTAAGTCAGCAATGCCAACCCTGGATGCCCAATGCTGCCTCCCGTGCTCCAGCAGAGCTTTTCAAGGATCACTTCTGTCTCTAACTGGTGGACATGGCTAAGAGAATGCCAAGCAGCCAAAGCACAAAGGGAGAGCTCAGGCACTCTCGATGCAGCAGAAGCAGCCACATGGTCTTTGTAAGCAGAGCACAAAAAGGCAAACAAATCCTTCTGTCTCCTGGCCACAAAAGGCAGCTGGAGCCACAGCCCCTCACTAGCCACCAGCGCAAAGGTGAGCAGCTAAACACTTTGGGGGTCAGTGGAGTGCATCTCATGTGCCAACTAGGCTCCCAGCAAAGCAGCCCAGAGTTTGACAGAAAAAAAATTACTTCTTTCTGTGGAAATGAGAGGGCCTGGCCTATTAAGGGACAGGTTAAATAAATCTTTCAAAGGCACGCTGTTGAAGTTCCTTTTTCAGCAACCAGCCTGCGTGGAAATCCCACCCCAAGCCCCATCTATCTTGATAATGCAAGAGTATCTACAGCTGAAAGCAGTTTAACAACTGCAAAACAACTGGGAAAAAAAACCCTGTAATAAAATAAAGGAGGCTTTAGGGAACAGAAATCATTTTCAAACATTGTAATAGTTAAACCATTTTAACCTTACATCCATTACTTGCAAACAAATGTGACATTATGAATCAATTGCAGTTATGTTGTTAATAGACTTTATTAATACCAAGGAAAAATAATATACAGAGTATCCTCAATGGATGTATAACTACCCTCTCAAATGGAGTTTCCTGATATTTTAAATGAATGGTGGGGTTTATTTTGGCAGCAGCATCACATAACTAATGTTTCATATTACACACACAACCGATTTTGGTGCCATACTTTAAATGAAATGTTTCATTTCAATAAAAGCTTGTAATTGTAACACTTAAATGCTATCATTAATAGCAAAAAGAAAGTTCTCCCAGCAACATTAGAGAGTGAACTTCCCCACTCTTTCCTCTGTTGCAGCCAATGTCTTTTTATTGTCTGTTTTCATCTCCATTTTACTTTATCTGCCAAACTACTTTGCATTTCAAGACATTTCTACTCACCTTGAGTTCTTGGTTCAAAAAGAAACAATAAAGTTTAATCTTTTCACTTGACAATGATGTATGGGTCTGCTGAAAAACACTTTTCAGGTATTATCATTAAAAAGTCTCTCTTTTTTCTTAGTTTCTCTTCAACTCTTGATACACAGAGAAATACAAGATGTCACACACACGAGGGCTTTTATCAAAGCTTCTAATAACACCACTTAATTAGAAACCAAAGTCTGCTAATGTTCCTTCTGAGAGCTCCTCAGAGTAGTCTTTCCCTAGCTTTAGTCATTCCTCTTCAACTAAACATTGTCTAATGACTTTATTAGTGATTTCAAAGGCTAGCAAAGGCTACCACTCTGCTCTTTTCTTTCCAGATTACATCTTGCTGGTCAGGGAATTTGCTGAGCTCTACCATCACGCAACTGGTTTGAATTAGGAATTTTTTTTCCCCCACTCTCTTGCAGTTAGCTACTTATTAGCATTTGTCAAAACAAAGGGGAAAAGCAGCCTCTGAATGTTTAATATTGTTCAGCATTCTCTGAGAAACGCAGTCAGACAGTGAAAATACACCAATTGTTCCCTTAGCTGGAACGTACAGTACTGCTGAAACCCCGCTGGGGTTCCTTAGACTAAATGCCTTAACTTAATCAGACTGATCACATAACTGTGTTAAAGTTATTTAACTTTTGGGTGTTTTTAGAAAAGCTTTGGAAAGAATTTTGAAAATGTATGATTTGTTCTGCAGGAGCCATTCACCAGCCCCACCAGCCAATGCAAACAGACTGCCTCACCAAAGAAATGAAAACTGCTTGACTGATAATAAAAAGGTTTGGGTGGTATTTTGGGGAGGGTTTTTTTTGCCTTAAGAAAACTGCAGCTTAAAAATATAATGTTACTACTCCTATTTCCAGGTATTTACCAAATCTGAAAGCATCTATTAACAAGAAGAAAAATGCCATTTCAGCTGAAGGTTCTCAAACTTCCATCCAAAACTGAAATACTCCAAGGGTGAGAGCTTGGCCCTAAAAGCACGCAGATGATTGCATTTATTCAGTTGCTTATGCTAAAAGTCATTGTTTTATCCTAAACAGAAAGGCAGAGTCTGATGCTGGAGGAGGTTTAGATTGGATATAAGGAGGAATTTGTTTACTGAAAAGGTTGTTAAATCTTGGCCCAGGCTGCCCAGGGAGGTGGTGGAGTCACCTTCCCTGGAGGGATTTAAGAAACACAGGGAGGCTCTGCTTGGGGACATGGTTTAGTGGCATGGTAGTGATAGATATGGTTGGACTTGATGATCTTAAAGGTATCTCCCAACCTTAATGATTTTGTGAGAAAGAGGGACTGTGGAAGAAAATATGTTAATTATATTAAAGAGCAGATTTTTCTTTTAGAGCCCGTCGTGTGTGAGCCATGGATTTATCATTTCAGTTGAATGGTACATTCCATTCTGCACAGCACTGGAGCTGAACTCCCTCTCCCTCTCTCTCTCTCTCTCACTCATTTACTATTCAGAAACACTTGAGAAATTATTACCACATGTCCAGGAGTCAGTCATGATGATGACCACTAATGCCATTCCCCTTGTTACAGTATTAACTCCAAAATATACCACTGTTGTCTTTGATTAGCACGAGCACAGCTAAGAACAAAGACATACCACTGACATCATGACAGTTTTATGGCTCCCGTCTGAGAAAAAAACTCTGCTCATTAGCATTCAAAATATAAAACATTCCCTTCAATCCTCCAGCACAAAACCATGTAATCAGCTTTTTGCTGAGAAACCTCAAAACCACTGACAAGTTACTTATTTCCTGCAACACACATCTGGGGTGCTGGCTAAATATGGAAATGAAAATAGCAGGTAAGCTGGGCCAAACAAATCTTCCTCCTGCACGCTCAGAACAAACCTTTTCTTCTGGGCCAACCATCTCCCCAGAGCAATGGCTGCACAAAGATACTCAAGCAGCCTTGCTGCAAAGCTTCTACAGGTGTCTGCAGGAACCAGCCCTTTGTAAACTCAAATTCACTGGGCCCACCTGGAAACAGCATAGCCTTTTGGTTTCTTCTTAATGTGTATTACAAAGTAGTACAAATTAAGTTAACTTCTGTAAAGTCTTCCTCCTCCTTCCCCCATCTCTGGAAAAAGAAGCCTTAAGGATTTCCCACTGGGTCCCTCTGAAGTCCAAATCAATAACATAGTTATAAAATGTTTCCTTTAAGCATGACAGAAGCTGATATTTATTTGCTCTTCACTGTTTAAGCTAATGAGGTATGAGCACATCTGCAATAACTAAAAATAACATACACTTCATTGAGATGAAGTAACTGGACTCCCATCCAGAGATGCTTACCTCCTTCTTTATTCCTTTGCTCCATGAAGAGGTGGACCAGAGGGGTGGGAAGATCAAATTACAGAGCTGAGGGCATGTAGCCAAGAATACTTGATTTCTGGTCCCCAGATGTTGCTATCCAGGGAGCCCTATCTCCTCTCTGCCACATGCAGACATCTCCAAGAGTTGTCCTAGGGAGTTTTGTGCATGAAACTGCAAAGTTCATTGGGACTTTGAGTCTGCTAGTGAACATATCAGCATGAATGGAGCACGATCGATCTTCAGTGCCACAGTGGGTCATCACATAGCCCACATAAGGCTATAAGGATCAAAACAAACATCTTGAGTCACATGGAGAAATAAACAGAAAGAGAGAGCAAGCCACCAGAAAAGAGATTTTACATGTTCCTCCCAGGTAATGCCAACAAGAAGTAAGCTTCACATCCAAAACTTCTGCAAGTGGAACTGCCTGATGCTTGAATAAAGTAATATTGAACCTGACCTCTCCTGCCAGTCCTACCACAGAGCCAATCAGCCACCACCAGATAAAATCACTCCTGTCTGTGAAGCAAGCCAAAATCTCTTCAATCAATTGTGTGCTCTGCCTTCAAGTCAAGGAAGTCAGCAGACAGTGTGCTATCTGCTATCCTCAACAAGCTATATGAGAAAAAAACTCCTCTATCGATGAGTTTTTAGGGGTGAGAAAGTAGGAGAAGACTAGTGAGGTGGTGTGGCAATGATGGTAGCAGCTGGATAAGTGCATGGTGTAGGAGTCCCAGACCTTGGGGTCCTGCTCTATGAGCTCTTGAGGAAAACTATGGAATTAAGGAGTTCCTGACCTGTGTGGGGCAAGAGGAGCTGTTTCTCCAAAGAGCCATTGGGAAAGCTGTGTAAATTTAGAGCCCAGAGCACTTTCTTTGGGGACTGTAATAAAGTATCCACTTTACCTCATCAGGTAGGTAGCAACCAGGACAGCTGCTGGAGAGAGATGGGAGAATGGGAAACTCTTCTGGGGATGCAAGGATCCAGAGGGGTTTCTCTTTCCAGTAAAACCACAAACAGAAATAAAGGCATTCTGTGTGAAGCAAGGCAAGGTATGCTAACTTGTTCCAGCAGATCTGCTTTAGGTCATGCCTTAAGACCAAAAAGAGGAAAACTCCACCCCAAACACCTTCAGAGGAACATCAGTCACCTTTTGGAGCTGAGTCTTCACAGTACGTATCTGGGGTGCACACAGGAGGCATCCCATGGGAAAGAAGAGAAGTGCTGGGATTCTCCTGAACATCTGAGCAAGTAGATAACATCCTGACAACTCAGTGACAAAAAGCTGCTGCTCAGTGTAGTTTCCCAGGCTCAATAAGCCCAGGTGGTGTCCTGACAAAGAGGTTGCCCAGAGCCTGCTGCTCTGCTCCTTTCTAGGGCAGGAGTGAGCTCCATTTGGGGAGATAGCTACAAGAATGTTGAAAAGAACTTTCTGCTTATGAATAAAAGCAGTGAGGAGTCCACAGTCAGATGGATCAATAATCTAATTAGTAATTAGTGCTAATTAGAGATTTATTAGTTGAAGCTACTCATAAATGTTCGAGTAATGCAAAGCCACTCATGAGAATATCAATACAGCATTTAGTTAAAGCAAAATACCATAGAATCATAGACTCATAGAACAGTTACAGCTGCAAGAGACCTTGAAGATCGTCAGTGCAGCCTTTGTCCTAGCCCTATCAACTTACTAAATGATGCTCCCCAATGCAACATCTACCCATCTCTTAAACACCTTCAGGGATGGGGACTCAACCACCTCCCTGGGCAGCCTGTTCCAATGGCTCACGACCCTTTCAGCAAAGAAATTCCTCCTAATGTCTAGCCTGAATCTGCCCTGGCACAATTTACATCCATGTGTACTGCTGCCCAGGATTTGAGCTTTCATTGCCACAGGCTCCAATCTTTCCTCCAAACAGAAAAGACACTAATGAATGGTATACAGATTGCGTGTGAGGAGAACATCAGTTTTTATTCAGCAAGATGAGAGAGACTTAAACCAGAATTAATGATAAATTACATGTGAGGGATCAAGTTTTGCTCTCATTTACACTGATGTAAATCTGGAGTTGCTCTGTTAACTTCAGTTGTGTTGATTTCCATGACTGCATATTTAAAGTAATGATACTGAGCAAATACTAAAAGCAGTGGAAGAAAAAAAAAAAAAAAGACCAACAGTTTTTTCTTGAGCAGAATTTAAGTGTCATCTGCTGCCTGGAGTTTAACAGAGATCAGTTACTGAAGTTTCATAGTTGAAATGTTTGCATATGTCAGTTGTAATGAGGCCAATGACTTGGGTTTGAATGTACAGAGCCATTTATCATATTCTCCACCTAGAGGCCACTGAGATGCCCTAGGTTTTTACAGAGTATCCAGAGACCTAACCATAGACAACTTGTGGGATTGCTGGAATGGACTTCTGTGTGAGTAAAGTGGCTAGATATTTTTGCAACCCTCACTAGATCAACCTCCTTAGGCTAGGAGACACCTTTAGAACTTTGTCCCATGGGACTAGCAGCTGTGCTTGAAACATTAGCAAATGCTCTGGGGCTCATCCGTGGTGGGCAGAGCTCACTTTGGAAATCATTGATGTTGGTGTCCTTATGAACACCTGAAGGAAGTAAATCTGGTGCCACTAATACTCCAGCTTGATGCTCTGTTTGCTTCACTAATCTCTATGCAGAACTGTGCATAAGGTTTGGGATGTATAGCTTTTAGCAAGCTGCTTTTTTATGCTCTGATCTACTCTTATGCTTAGATACCACAGCAATAGGGGCTACTTAAATAGAATAGCTTGAATTCTTTGTTCTATTGAATCCCTTCTCCATATGTAATGAAATTAAGTGTGCTGCTAAGGCAGTCCAGATGGGCACTGTGTTATCCTCTGATATAACCAAATATCAAAATGTTAATGATAGCATAATGTTTGGTTTGGTTTGGTTTTCCCTGTTTCCTACTAACAGCAACTTTCCAAGTTAAAAAGACCAAAAGAGGAGAGAAAAAGGAATCTTACTTACAGAAGTCAGAGTAATACAATGGATTTGATCAAAATACAGTTAAGCAAACAAAAGCTAAGCTTATATCTGCCTCCTTTTCTGGCCAGTCCACAAGAGAGATGAGCTTTACTGTTCCCAGGTCCATGAGCAAGAATATTGCCTGAAGCTGTGGAGGTTTTTGACTTCCAACGGAGGAGAATTCTATCTCATTAGGCAAATGTTGGCTGGATTCATTTCCTTCTTTGTACACTTGTACCTGAGGAAGGAACCTGGCATTTTATAGCAAACTGGATGAAAAGTTCTCTTTTCCTGAAAGCTTTTTTTTTAATTGGCATGTGAGCTGTGAAGCATGTGATATCCTTAAAGAATTTTATTTTTTATTATGGAAGTGCAGTCTCCTTTGCAATGGGAGACAGTTCCTGCTTCAAACCCCATACAACCTAAATATGAGACAAGAGGAATCATTAAATGATGACTGAACTACAATCAGGGCTTCACCCAGCATTGAAGTTCCATTTCCTGTTCCTTCCCTTGTTGGAACAAGTCACTTTGGATATAATTCAGCTCAAATACCTAAATCTAGCAGTTCAGTTCACATTAGATACCCATCTTAGAGCAGCTGAACAGCACCAAAGGCTCCACTGATGGCACCGACAGGAGTTCTATTAGATAGTTTCCCAGCCAGAGAACACATTCAACAGCTAAATGCAGCACACCAGAAGGCACCAGCAGAACCCAGCCTGCCCCAGGCATGGAAGCCACAGTCACTCCCTGGTGCACCCTCCTAAAGTCTGTGAACATACACAAGAGGGAGGTAATTTAGAGCAGGAATATGATTTAAGTGGGCTGAATCACCTGCTGGAGGAGCCTAACTATCCTGCATTGCAGACAAGCAGATCTCTCACATTCAGTGCTGTTAGTACTGCCTGATGGACACTTTTCTCTCTACTCCAGCACTGTCACTGACTTACAGGAACTGCAGGGAAATTCCTGTCTCTACCCATGTCACGCCACAAACAGGAATGATCCATTGGTGATCTGTAAAAGACAAGGCACTCACAAATTTACACCCTCAGTATCATCATTCACTGATGGGTTTATCTCATGAAGGAGCACACAGCCCTGCTTGTATCAGGATCAAAACCAACACTGCAAAAAACTTTCTTCTGCNAGGAGACCACAAGGGATTTTCAGACTGTGCCTGAAACTGGACATTGAGTGACTGTGGAAAGAACTGGGAGGTTGTCAGATAAACCAGGATAAAAGGTGAGTCCCAGCCCACAACCCCTGCTCAAAGCTCAGCTTCAGTCCTAGCTGTTATGACAAGAGGATAAAGCAAGCAAGCTATTTCCCAGCCAGACACTAGTTTCTGCCACTCAGAGACCCTTCATGAAGGCTGCTTTAACCCCAGCCATTGGCAAGACTCAGGGGACCAGCCAGGAGGTGACTCCAGCATCTCCAGCAGCCCCTGGCCGCAGGCTCCTACCACGCGGCTGGCTCATCCTGCAAATCCCCTCCTCCGGGTAGCTGAGTTGCTCTCCCTCTTGCCAGCCAGGGCAATGCCCAGTGGGCTCAATTAAGCTGAGTGTCAATGGCCTGCCCACCAGCAGCCTATCCCAGGGATGCAGCTGTGCTGTGCTGCCAACCACCCCTCAACCTCCCATCCCTGACCACCAAGCCAGGTAGGCACTGGAAGAGACCACTGGGCATGTGGAAGGCTTGTCCATCCATCCTGCTGTCCATCCAGCTGCTCCCCATTGCCAAATGGCTGCACCCACTTGCCTGGCCACTGTCGATCACTTTCGCCCCTCAGTCCCTTCTTTAGGAGCTGACAATGCAAACTGGTTTTTGGCAGCCCGAGTGGTGTTTCAGATCATGGAGCAAGCAAACATGTTCACTCAGCCCTTCACTTTCCAAGAGTCATGTTTAAATAGGAGCATGGGTGGGATGTACAGATATAGCAACACAAAGCCTTACAAGCAGGAGGCTGGTGTGCACAATAAAACTCCCTTTGGAAAGTGCCTAATGTCCAAGTTCACTTGCCACTTTTTCTGTTAAATGACTGAGTTGTTTGACCTCTTTCTTCTTTCTCCCACCCAACCCCCACTTTCAAAATACCAAAAGCAATTAGAGCACATTATAGGCTAAATCACTTGTTAAATTTCAGTTTTTAAGTCAAAGCCAATTCTGAATTACTGCAAGCAAAAAAAGTACCTTAATTGCAGTAAAGCTTAGGGCACTTAACTGGTCCTAGCTGCCAGATTTCAGGAGGATTATTGCTATTATAAAACAGAGCAGCAATACGGCGAGGCAAGACACCGATAACTTCCCAAGTGGGATGTGAAGGAAATGGATTTTTCCAGCAGTTGAAACAGAGAATATAATGCTATACTACATTTATAATGATTGGTAAATCAAACTATGCATTTAACTCTCTGAGTAGATTTCAGGTGGGCACAGAAATTCACTTCAGGTTATTCTCCTCTTCCCTCCAAATGAATTAACAGCCTGAGGGGAAATCCTCTACCTGTCTGACACTAATGCAGACTTTCCTAACTAATACTTTTCACCTATGACAGTCACAGGTCAATCCCAGTGCTTGGCACCCGGGATAGAGATGGGAGTAAACCAACATTTTCACCACGGAAGAATAAACAAGCCTGGTGCTGTGATCACCCCTTGTGTCTTCCGTGGCAGAAGGGGTTTTCACTCTTAGATATTAGCTAAGGGGCCATTAAATAAACACTAAAAAAAAAGTATTGTCTTCTTCCTGCCCTGCTAAGTGAGGGTGGTGACTCCAGTGTTGTAGCTGGAGCCAAGTCTCAGGTGAATTTTAATCCTTCATTATTCAGGACATACTGTTTTTTCCCCCCTTTCCCTCTAAAATGACAGTCATGCTGTTAAGCATAATAATTGTTCATGAGTGAGCACTGCTTTTTGTCCCTCTTGATTTTGCCTCTAAGGCAGGCTTCTTACTCAGCAGAGGTCAAGGGTCACCTGCTAAATCATGCATACCCACAATCCCCTGTGAATTATGCAGTTGACAAACTGCCGCTAATGATTAGTACAACCTGCATTAAAACCCTGGCACTAAATTGATATTACTTGAGTGATGGATTACACCTCTAATGAGCGGATTATTGCCACAAGTGACCTTGTCGGCTGAAAGAGTGTTTCAATATAACTAACATCTCTCACATTCTCATGTCACAGAGGTTCTAAAAAAAAAAATATTCTCTCTCCTTTTTGATTTTTTTGTTTTGTTTTGTTTCATTCCAAGGTTGCTTTCTAGTCCCTCAAACAAGTGGTAATCTGTAAACAGCACCGCTAATGGGATTAGTCATTAGACTGCACCCCAATTAGTACAGCCTCATGCCTCTGAAATACCCAATGAGCAGAAAGAGAATGTTTTCTGATTAGAACTGCCATTTTTATTCTGTTCCCTGCTCTTCAGAGCACGGACGTTCACCCACAAGCACCTTGCCTCACTGCTGAGGGGATCACACGGCCCCCAAAGAGATTTGTTGTCATTTTCAGATCAAAAAGATGAAATGATGGGTGCAAACTTCAATGCTCTTTCAAAGAAAGTCTTCACTGCTTAATCATATTGATGGGACAGAACATGGTCAGAGCACCTCCTTCAACAAAACACTCAGCCAGAGTTGTTCACCTGCACTGCTCAATCACAGAGAATGAAACTCCAAGCTCTTCAGAGCTTGTGAGCTCTGGAGAACTGTGTCCATTTCTCCTGGTGATTCATAGGACAAGGTTCAGATGGCAGTGCCACAGCTCACCAGCATCTGAGTGGCAGTTAATTCACCAGGAGGGAGGAAACCCTTTTTACTAAGTGTTTCACCAAAGCAGCAAACCTTCCTGCAAAGGAAGCCATGCCTCAGCCAAAGGCCCGCTCTGTCTGTGGAGTTAATAGACCCCTCGTGGAGCCTCCTCACGCCTTTGTCTGGACACAGTTAGCGGCATATTCACAACTGCCTGTCACGCTACACAAGTGCAGATGAGGCTGGGAGGGGTGGTAGGATCGTGTATTGATGGAATTAATTGAGCATAAGCCATGCTGACTGGCAGGGAAAATCACATGAGAGAAACAAAACACACGTGCCTTGCCAGCTCTGTGCTCCAACAAAGAGTGAGCATCTACAAACAAATAACAGCCGTGGCGGCGGATGTCAGCACGAGCTCTTTATTATCAGTGGCATTTCCTTCCCTGAGGACCCACACCATCCCTCAAAAGGAAGGTTCATTCCCCCAAAGTCAGTCAGCCATGTTATAGCAGAGAAAATCCAGTGTAAATAAATGCAATATTAAGTCCTGTGACAGCCTCTGACAGGGTCAGATTCCATCTCCTGGTCCATATTGCTTCTCTCTGACCACAGCCTCCTCCCCTCCTCCATCCCACATGCTATCTAATACGTTTGATGTTCTGCAAAATGAGGAAAAACCCTAGCGCTAGAGCTATAATGAGAATGTGTTCTCAGGATGCCCATTAATTAATCCTGGGAGATCTCTGTTCCCCTGTGCTCTACCATTAAAGCTACAGGCAGCTCAAACACTCATCCTGGCAGTTCCCAGGGATGCTGCAGAGGTGGAGAGGAGGTTTTGCAGGGTGCTTCAAGGTGATGGCTCTGCACCACCCTGCTCCCTTCTGCCCACCTGAGTCCTTGCCTGGACATATCCAACTTATGCTTGCTTAATTGGCCATTGGACCTGTGGTGTAGCAGCAGTGGCTACTCCTCTCTCCCATCTCAGAGTGTGAGAGGGGAAAGGTACAATGGGTTGGCACTGAGATATTACACCACACATCAAGGCTGGGTGGATCACCCTATGCACACGACAGCTGGCCCAAAAATAGCAAAGGCAGTGGGAGTTGGAGGCACCTAATAAGCCTCCTCTTCCCTCACTTTGCTAAGTGTTCACGTTACAGGCAAAGCCAGCAATCTTATGCTACTGACTCCTCTGCTTGCTTGCTTGCTTTTTAATATTTCCATCTTCCAGGTATGTTTTGGGATAGCTTTACAAAAAGAGGAAAAAAAGGTCATGGTTGGAAGATGACAGCTAAATTCATCCTAATATTGCCACTGAGAGCCTGGCAGAGGAAGGGAGTGGGAAGGGGGAAAAATAATATTAAAAAAAATATAAATCTCCAGCAAAGAAATTGTCAAGTGGCACACAACACCCAGATTGATTTCCTGATGTTCATAGGAGAAGTTATCAAAACAACACAGAAATCTCCTGTCACCTGCTCTGCGGTGATTACAGCCTTTACGGTAGGTACGGGAAGTATCCGTGGACAGCAAGAGGATCTGCAAGGATGCCAAGACTAAGACAACTCTGTCACCGTAGGCTGGTGTCAGTGTCATCAAATGTAAAGTAGCTGTCATGTGCTTCAGGAACCTCATGCATGATCAGTCTTCTGGCAAGCACAGGGAGGGCAGTGCTGCAGGCTCCACAGCAGTTCAAGAAAATGCAGCAGCAGGGAAGAGGCATCAGGAAATTCTATCTTCCCTTTGGCCAAGACCTGTGGTGGCACCTCTTCAAATGACAATGGGTGAAATTGCCTCTTACCCTACTAAACTAACCTTCATCTCTCCACCCACGAAATAATCCTTCACTGATGATATATATAGACCTAAAAATATCCTGCTTTCAGGGTCAAGACACCATTGTGGCCAATATGAGAAAATCTAAGCATGAGATGAGTACAAGTATGGTGTCCTCTGCTCCTCTCTCTCTGCTGCCTGGTGTGAAGCCTGAATCCATTCCAAAATTATAAAGAAAACATACACAGGCTTTTTTTTCTTCTTCTTCTCTCCAGCTCTTTTCCATTCAGAGTCAGCAGGGAATGGACTTTTTTGGTACTTATTTATAATTGTGGTATATTAAGGAATGTTCAGAGAGATGTGTTCCACATCTCTCCTCAGAAGTCCATGCTTGTTTTGATCTTTTCCAAAGGCAGTATCAGATATGTCTCTGATTGCTGAGGAAGATTTGTACCCCACACATGAGATCTACACTGGAGGAGAGCAGATTTGTTTTCCTGTGGAATGCAAGTGGTGAGGGTTGGAAGAAGAAGATTTTGATCATACTGTTCCTTCAAGTAAATTAGCCATTGCTTCTTTTTGGTTTGTTTGAAGATGTGGCCCAGCACCTGCTGTGTCCTATGATGTTAAATAGGTCACTAATTTGATTTGATAGCAACTTACAGAGATAGGAGCTGTGTGCCCAAACAATTGTGCTGCTCACTTAGCAGCACATATTGCCCTCATATTTTTATAGCTGTATAGACAGAGGAGGGCTACTCAAATATTTTCCATAGAAAATCAGTTTACTGATAATTTCCATAAAATGCTGCTTCTTTCCAAGGAAAAGTCTACTACTGGCTGAGAAACTAAACAACTGAAAAACGACTGGCCTTTCAGTCTTGGGACAATAACAACAACAATGAAAATTTAAAAAGATGTAAAAATGGCAATATAGAAACCAGAGCAACTTTTCCTGCAGGATAGGTTTATAAAGCAGTCAGTGCTTTACAAGACCAAGAGTTTTTATGCTCCTCTTTTATGTACAAGGCTTTTCATCCAGCCTACTTCACACACCATGTGTGGCAGGCAAAAACCTGACATGATGCAATCAAGAGAAGCAGCTGTGGCACAACAAATACACAAATATGTGAGAGATATTTCAAAGATATTTCACACTAGTGTGAGAGAGAGAAATTAGAGTGTTATCTTTACTAACTCTTCCATTGCCAGTCTCTGATATGGGGAGACTTTCTGGAGGTGTCTTTCCTGGAGTCATTTCAATAAATGGACAGTCCTTGCTTCTACTTTGAATAAATAAATGGTTGCAAATTCTCTTAGCTGTGGAGGAAAAATTATTAATGTGTACTAAAGACTGTAAAGAACATCAGAAAATTCAGAGAATTCAGAACTTGCTCTTTTTATTTATTCCCTCATTTTGAAGACAATTTCTAAAAAGAAATTAGGAGAAATCTAAGACAATTTTTCTCCCTGACTTGAGCTGGCAATTCTGGAACTAGTTAGTGTGATAAAAAGTAATAGAAGGCGGCATAGTTTGCTGAATCTAAAAAACATCTTAGCTTTTCTTACAATGTAATTCATTTGCTTAACTTCCCATAGTTATAGAAGTACTAGCATTTGAGGAGCTCTGAGTAAAGTATGGAAATCCAAGCCAAGCAATCATAAAAAATATGAATCACTGTGATTATGCTCAAATTTAACAGGTTGTGGATAGTTTTCTAAGTAACCCTATTACACTAAGAATATACTAAAAATGCACATTGAAACCCTGCACTGGCAGAGAAATTAGATGACTAGGTCTTTTCCATCTACACTTTCTCCACTTCCAGATTTCTGTGGTTTTATTATTACAAATTATTTTAGGAATCCTTTTTCCTATAAAAATGAACATGCTTGCTCTCTGTTTTAATCACTGTGAGACACAACAAGGCTAATATTTTCATATGTTAAGTAACTGAAACACTTGGCTTTCAACTGTGGTGATATCCCAGGAGATTACACCTCCTGCTGGGTTGTATCACTTAGGCTACAGAGCTTCAACACACTTTTCCTCTTTTGGAGGAATAGAGTGAAGTCCTGGCTAAAGGAAGAAGAGCAGAAGTCAAACGTTTTTTTCCTGAGCTTTTAAATTTTTCAGTTGTGTTTCTTCTTAGGACTTTCAATGATTCCAGCTATTCAGAGACCATAGCACTGTGAACTCCATCAGCACATGACCTGAAGGCTAGCCAGGACTAATGGGATCCTAACATTTGGATGAAACTGTGGTGCTTTTCATCTTGATGAATAATCTGATTTTGGTCTACATCCATCAATTAAGCTGCCTAATGTCAATGGCAACTGGGAGCTGGAAGAAGGTATGTTTTTGAGGACTCCATCAAAGCCAAAAGGTGATGTGAAGAGTAAAGCACTGCCAAACTCCAGCAAAAGCATCACTGCTTGACCTTTTGTGAACAAAGGAGTCTGGAAAACCCATGTACTTTCCAGTTCTGAGTTGAAGCCAGATAGACACTGAAGGAAGCTGCTCTGCTTTACTGTTGGAGTTACAAAACCCAGTGCTTTTGACTTCTCCGGCTCAAGCAGCTGTGGCTTGTGACTGATTTTGCTGTGGTCACATAGTATTTCCATCAGGATGAGTTTTTGGAGCTGAATCTCAATATAATGCCCACGTTAATCTAAATTGTCACAGGAAAAAGGAAAGAGAGTGAAATGAAGACGCACAACTGAACCTGAGAGTCACTGTAGCTGGCTGAGGTAAAGAACAGCAGGGTATTGAAACGGAACCAATATGGTCTGCAGAAATATCTATGAGCTAAAAATTACACTGCAAGTGCAATGTGCATCATACACTCTGAGTGTTAAAACATGGTGCTCAGCTTTAATGATTCCCACAGAAGCAAAACCCAGTTTTTCAATGCTTGCAGTAATCTAGTGAAAGTGAACTATGGCAAGACCTCAACAATGCTCTCTCCTTCCAGTAACAACAGAGACAGGCAGTGCCTTTCCTTTTTATTTTTGTAAAAAAACTCCACTTTCCTTTATTTCCCCCCAGTTTCTTTATGCTGTGCAACAGAGAACATAATTACTTTACACTGTAGGCTCCAAAAGTCACTAAGCAGCTGATAAAAGGCAAAGAAATCAGTATGATTTTCCAGCTGAAAAAAGGGCTTTTCTTATTGGAGCTGATAACTCTCACCAAGGGCTCCAGGCTTTTGTTACATCAATTTGAGAAACTCATAATCTCTGCATTATGAATGTTCAACCAGGATATTTCCTGCTGTAGTGCATCAGGCACCTTCAATATCACAGCTCCTGTTGTCATTGTTGGGTAAACAGCTTTTGACACGTTTTCAATATGATTACATTAGAACAAGTGGCTCATGATTGATAACCTAATATTCAGGCCATGCAAATCATCAATCACAGGAAGTATATTAATTATTCAATGTAACCCTCTAATGCAAGAATCAATGTTGGAAATGAAGAAAAGAAACTCCCAGCTCCCAGCAGAGGATACACCAGCTAATAAAAAAGGAATACTAAATAATCTCAGCCCATAATCCTGTTTAATAAAATCCATTTATTTAGCTGTCAAAAACATTATAAAATTATTTAAAAAAAACCAAGATAATGAAAAATATTTTTAATTTTTTTTTTCTTGTGGAAAAGAGACTTTTGCACTCTTATGCCCTGATCAAATGTGAGGTCTAAAAATACACTGTAAATAATAAGAATAGCTGTGACATATGTGAAGGAAAAATATCACTCAGAGAAAACAGGTGTTCTCAGTTATGCTTAGTGAGGTTAAATCAATTATGACAGTCTGACACATGGTCTGCAACAACCCAAGAACCACACAGATCCCCAGCACATCACACACTCACATACAGAGTAACAGTTCTGCAGAGGAGGGGACACATTCCCTCCTTAAACCATCTACAGCATAAATGACTTACATAGCCAAGGCAGCCCTAGAGAGAAGGACGTTCACAGTGTCTGCCATATTCCTAAGCATCAAAAATGTTGGCCAAAACTGTTTGTAATACAGAAATGGAGAGGGGTAGCAGGCAACACCAGAAGGTACAAACTTAATGACCCAGCTGGCTGACGTGTTGTTACAATGTGGAGAGGGGCTTGATGGCACTCATCTGAGCAGGTGGCTCTCTGCTGGCACTCGTTGACCCACATGCTCTACTAGATTTGACCTCAGTAATTCTTCAAATAATTCAACCTGTTTTAAACAGCCCCCAGCATCTTAAACATACAAATCTCTGGTAGTTAATACTAGCATCATCAGCATCCATTTAGGTGGTGTCTATGCATGGACATCTACATGTTCCTTGTAATATGATCCTTTGTGTCTTCCACTCCATCCACTTTCTTGCTGGTTATCTTCTCCTTTCATCACAGTGCCTCATCCCTAGTTAAAAGACCCTTCACAATTTTTGGCACAATGCTGTTTTAGATTGTCACTGAAATAATCACCGCATAGCCAATTTTCTTTTAGTTCTAGTGAGGAATCTCTTCTTCAATGTGTTTTCCTTCTGCTCTTACAAGGACTATTCGTACAAATCCTTTCATGAGCCTCCTTCAGAAACTCAACAGGATCTAGCTTGAAATAAAAAAGAGAAGAAGTACATATACATAAATACGTGTGTATATATATGGATATTTTGGGCTTGCCATGATTGTTCCATAACTTCACTGCTGTAATAGATAGAAACTGTATTCTAATTTTCAGCCACAAAGTGCTCATGAGCAGTTTCTGCTCATTTATGCTGGTCTTAATCTTGTTCTGTAGCTCTTCTCTTTCCCTGGAAGCAAAATACTGCTAAAAATGCAGACAAGCTCCATATTCCAAATGGGGTATAGGGCTTAATGTACATGGAGATAGGAAGTCCCAATATCAAAAAGAATTCTTAAATTGTACAGTCTTCCTCAAATTGTCACATTAATAAAAACCCTCATGTCTGCTTTCTAAAAAGATGGCAAAAATAGCAAAATACTGCTAAGCAGCAAAAAATTGTTAAGCCAAAGCTTTAAATGGTCATAATGAAGGTCCACTGAATTTCATAAGAGACCACAGAGAAGTGTTTTAGAGGAAAACGGAAATTGAGTGTGTTTGACTACATTCAGCCTATAACAGGGAATAAATACAGATATACAGACAAAGCAAATGTGATTAAATAACGCTTTTCCTAGCCAGTGCATCAGGTAGTTATTTTTGTGGGACATGGAAAGAAAAAATAATAAAGAACTAAGAAAATAAATTCATCTTTCCAGAGAGGTATCAACAAAATTTTCCAGCACTAATGTGTATAAATACAAATCACAAAGAGGTGAAACTTTGTGGTTCATCAGAGAAGAGCCAGCAAAGAGTCCTCAAGCAACTTTCCACTATAACATAGTGGGGCCCTTTGGGATTCTGTTAAAATAAATGTTCTGATCACTTATTCAAGCACTTCCAGTTCTTCTTTCAAGGCAATTGAAATGATGGCAGTGAGCTAAAGAAGTTCAGCCACAGCTAGAGCATTTTGATCACTACAGAAGTTAGCACTGTGCAGTCCTTCCTGATTCTTGCCAACTCTTGTGAGTACACTCAGGCTTCTCCTTTAAATATTTTTTAATATATGTTTTATATATAGTTCTAAACCATGTTGTATTTACCCAAGAGATCAGACTATGTTTTTACCTCAAAAACATTTAGACAAACTTCTTTAAAAGTGGCACAAGAGACCAAAACTCATCTTTCTGGTCTCCCAGGCAATTACATATCTAGGCATTAAAAAAAAAAAAACAAGAAAAAAAATATATTTTCTTCTATACCCCAATGGATAGTTGATTAAACACACATTATTTTAGCTGTAGATTAGATTCTCTCTTTGGTTTTTAAATGAGAACATATATATTGGTAGCTACTTGGCCTCTTGCTTGCAGCAGTACAAAAGTACAAGTTATCATACAAAAGGCAACAGAAGCCACACAAATAGAAAAGTGGTCAAAGTTCATGGAGCCAGAAAGTCCATTAGAGAACAGAAATTTGGCCCACAGTCTGTATCTTGAAGTTATCTGTGGAAATATATCCAAAAGAGTTTGTTTCTTTTTGAAATCTAATCAATACACTGATTTTAACCAAAGCATAAAGTTGACCCCACACTTCCAGAAGCAGAAGATAAACTTTGCCAGTCTTGTTTGGAGTCAAAAAGTTTTTGGAGCAGACCCTCATTGTTGCTGTCCCCTAAGCAGATGCTCCCAGCACAGCACTGAATCTTTTCTCAGGCCACCATCCATTTTCACAGTGCTGCCACTTTAGCTCTTCAAATATTATGATATTGCTCACAGGAAGAGGACTAGAACAACTCCAGCACGTTACCATGCTGATGTAGCTCTACAGGTTTTAGGATCTATGCTAGTATCTCCAAATTGAGATGCTTCTGCTGTCTGCACCTCAGGCTCCTCACTCAGTAGTACCAGAACACTCAGAGCCCTGAATCCTCTCCCCAGGGTAGTTGTCTAAACCTTTTGATTCAAAATCTGAGAGGAAGTTACTGCTTTCTTTCATAATTCCATCAGAGTTCTGCCAATATGAGCCACCATCAGCTGGGAGGACTGGGCTCATTCCCTTCTACCTGATGGGATTTTTGTGCCTTATTTCACAGGTGGTTTTCACCAGCTCCCTCTAGGCTATTATGCGAAGAGCAGAACATGGTTTCAGCCCATCTTAGAAGCTGGTGATTCTGCATCAAAGATGGGGCTCTGAATGGCTTTAGGTATCAAGCAGATTTCTTTCACAGCCAAGACAAATGCTTAGCCATCTTGTTAAGGAGAGGGAGATGAGGAGATGGAGAGGTACATGGCAACTATATCTTGTGCAGAACCCAGCTGAGCTGGTATGTTTGGAGAACATCTATTGCATTGAGCCCCTCGGGCAAGAAAACAGAAGGAATACCTCATTTATGGATCCAAACAAAGCTGAAGTATGAAACAGGCTCTGAGCTACTCAGACTGTCAAGGCTGAGGTGCTTCTGAGAATGCCCAGAAGCAGAATTTAGGTTCCTGAGAAACCTAGATGTCAAAAACCTAGGCAGCTGCAGACTTAAAGCAGTAGCTGAGCAGAATTTTTCAGGATCTAGTTGTTGGACTAAGATACCAAAGCCCCACTTGGAAACTTTGTTCCCTTCATGACTGTGGCTCTTGTTTTTCCGGTGCTTTCATTCCCTTTCTGTAAAACAAGGATATGAGCACTCTCTTCTCCAACAGAAATGCTGAAAACATGCACTCAACAAAATCTGTGAAGTGAAGAGCCCTACTTGACTAGTGCAAGCCTTGGAAAGAGAAATTACAATTCTTCAGTGGGTTTTTCAAGAGAGGTCTTCAGCCAACAGCGTGCTCCCAGAAAAAACACTTTCACTCTAGAGCACTCCTTGCACCTCGGATTGTGCTGGCTGGCCACAAGTTAGCCTGTGCTACCTGCTCTCCAGTGTCTCATTTGTAACACCTTGAGTGTTGTTAGCTGTTGTTATCACAGCATGATGCACAGGGCTCTATATGTTATTTCTTGTCTGGGACACAAAACACATGCAGGTCATGCTAGTTCCTCACTCCACCCTGCTCCTGCTTTGAGCTGTCTGTGTAGTGGCAGGAAGAAATGCTGCTTCTCTCCCAGGTGAGCCTTCTTCTGCTTCCTCCATCACAGAAATTGTCCAGAGTTCCAGAGAAATATTTGCAGGCATTTGTTGCATGCAAATAGCTGCCAAATAAATCATTGTATATTGCAGCACAACCCCTGAGGGGGTTTGTACCTATGGAACTTGCTACTGTCACTCCACTTCCCCATATACCTTCATCATGTTATTCATTCAGCAAGAAGGATGAATGTTGCAGTGGGAGACTTTAATCCTTCACTGTTGAGGATCTGGTTCTCTCAGAGAGAGAGAGAGAGAGAGAGAGAGACAGCAAGAAATCCAGAGGAAAAAACTTGAGGTAGGAGTCAAATACCATTATTTCTTAGCACTGGGTTTAGGGAAGGATTGCATTATAAGAACAGGAATTTTACTGCCTGTGCACACATTCGTTGAGCATGCATGGATGGATGCACACACATGCCAGGAAACACAAGGCCTAACTAGTACCTTTAAGGCAGTGATTTTGCAACCTTTTTAAGCTGCTGAAAAATTCTTATCTTCCCTCTACCTCTGTGGGGTGGTTTTATGGATCACGAAGCAACTTTACAGGAATGTTTTCTGTCTCCTCTAACCCTTTGAATTTTTTTCCATAAAGACAATAAAAAGGAAATAGCAGCAGAGATCAGAGGGAGAGAAGCACAGCATTTACTAGTAATCTAAGAGACTTTTAATAGCTCCAGTACATTTTTAAGGTACCAGTTTATTTGATATCTCTGCAGTCAATGCTCTCTGTATGAGGGGCAATGCCTATTTCTTCATGCTGGCTTTGGCAGTAACCCCAAATGGATCCCTTCAGCTATGATTTAAACTCTCAGGCCTCTGTTAAGATTGCAGCAAATATGGTAACTACCAAGTTCCAGACAAATCTAGAGGATACTAGACAAACATTATGTCCCACCCCATAGTCTTCCCAAAACTGCTCAATCTTATTTCTGCTACTGCCACCCAGCTCTGAATGGCCACAGTGCAGAGCATAGTGACAACCATGACATTCCTGAGTCACCATGGATTTGCTGTAGAAGTTTAATAGGCAAAATACAAAAGATTGTAAAGAGGACTGGTGATACAAAGCCCTCCACACTCCTTTCTTACCATCCCTGCCAAGCTAGGGAAGAATAATGCTTATGGACAATCTCAGTTTACTCTCTTGTCCTTTGCTATTAATCATTCTACATCAATGAATGAAAGTACAATGGTTAATATTATAGATTAATTGTTGCAGCTTGATCTATAATTAAGAGATTACATGTGTGATAAAATTTGCAGGCATAGGAATGAAAAAGAATGTGATGAGATAGAGTAGCTGGCATGTAAAGTCTTGCTGACTGCACAAAATTAGAGCTCAACCTTGAGCTGCTACCCAAAAGTGCCATGTCATCTCAATTTGCATTGAACACAGAGGAATGAAGGTAAGGGACTAGACAATTTGAAACACTTGCAGGACATTACAGAGACCAAACCCAAACTTAGGCATGTGCTGTATGAGTTAGGATTTTTTTACTAACCTCCTTACATTTTACTGAATCAATTGAATTGGGAAATGTCAGTATTTTATATTTTCACATAATCCACGTGGAAAGTAATAAAAAAAGGATGATTTTACACCAAGTATTTGCCGCACAGTACTTCAGAACACACCATAGTCTAGCTAATCACGCTCCATGAACTCTTTGTGAAAGAACTCTCTGTGAATGGACCCTGTTGTGCTACACCTCACAGCTCCATTGAATTGCTCTACAACAACTATTCTATGTCATGGCCAAGAACAACAACTATATCTTTAGCCCATCAGATTTTGTCCTTGATGCCAAAACTTTCTGCTTTACACCAGTGCTTCTCCAAAGCAGAATGTCATGACACAACCCTGTGGTTGCTCAGCTCATCCTCTATCCCAACACCAGAAAGCCTCCCAGAAAGACTGAGCAAGCTTTATTCATACAAGGGAGAAAGGCAGTGGTTGCATTTTCTGGTTGACTGGACAAAACCACAGTTGTAAAAGCAATCAAAAATAACCTCTTGATTTTAAATACAACAGGTGCTCAATGAAAATATGGCTAGGTTACTAAAATATACCCAACCCTTCCAAAACTGGAAGTCTGTGCAACATGAACACAGTGAAGACCTTCACTACTGAATGATTTGATCAAGTTACAGGCACTGATTTCAAGAAATGTGTGCAAGAAATAGTTTTCTCATTATATGTCTTTAGCCAGATTATTATCCTGAAGAGTAAGAATTTAAGAGTGACAGTATGTGCTGTTGCAAATTAATGACAGTTACTTTCTCAAAGGCAAAAATGTTTTACTGGAAAGTGATTTCTTATATTATTCAGTACTTTTGTGAGGTTACTTTGTTTGGCTTCAGCCCTAAGTTTAGGACTGAAATCCAGACAAAAACACATATGCACTCTTAACCCCTAATGTCACCCTGGACGTAAAGGCTATTAGCATTTTTCTCTTAATTATTTTTCTGCTTGTACAGCCTGTATTTTCAAAGATGTTCAGCACCTTGTTTTATGAAGTGTGCAGATTTTCTTGAGGGCACAGACTGTTAAATTACAGAGATATTTAGGATATGCACAAAACAGTTCTGCACTCATTTTTTTCTACCTCTTCCATCCTATATTTTCATGGCCAACTTCAGCATAACAACTATGCTGTCAAAAAAAACCCATATTCCAAGCAATAATAGGCAGAGTCTTTGTACAGAAATTCACCCTATTCTGACAGGCCATTTCCTTATTATTTTTGTATCAGGAGAGACATGTGTTTTACAGGACAAATAGGAAGACACAAGCATTACCCGAGTGACCTTGCAATCCAGATTTTGCAAAGCTGAGAAGGTGAGATGCCATGCCACAGAGCAGCTTTTATTCTTGGCTTTGCCAGTAGCCTGCTAGCAAAGCTGGGCACTCACCTTGGCTCTCTGCACCTTAGTTATCTCATCTGTAAAACAGGGATAAGGGCACAAAGTACACTTAGATGTGTGGTTGACAACAGTTGTGCAGCAAAATGGCTAATCTTCTGAGGGAATAAGTATTATTCCTTCTCAGATCTTGAATAAATTGGAGGGGCAAGTGGGAACCAACAGAGCAAACTGTGTGAAGAGGATTTCTCCTACAAAGCCATCAAGCTGTGGAACAGTTCTAGCCTAGGGATCTAAAACTACATGCCACACACTCATCCTTCCTATGTGGAAGAAGGAGTCCTACAGGCTTTCTGTTTCTGGGACCTGGGCTTTCCCTTCACTTCAAAGTGCTCCTGCATAGCAGCTGGCTTTGCAGAGCAGCCCCTTCACAGTATTTCTCTGATTTTAGCATTTTTCTTGCATTTTCACCACTGCTGCTCACTGATTTGTCTACCAATAGCCAAGTCCTTTTCTGTAGAGTCTGCAGTTCATTTAGAACACAGCAATCAAAGTAGATCAATTGATTCCTTCCAATATGTATTACCATATATTTGTCAGCACTGAATTTCATCTGACATCATGTTCCCTAGGCACCTAGCTTTGTTAAGTCCCACCAGAGTTCCTCACAGTCTTATTACATCTGGACTAACCTAAATAATTTTGCAGATTTTGCAACCTCAACATTTTCCTCCCCAACTTCTAATAGATTATAAATGAATCCATTAAATGCTCAGGATCATACACAGCAACATCATCATATCATGGATATTGGGAAAAATTTCTTCACTGAAACAGTGATTAAGCATTGGAACAAGCTCCCCAGGGAAGTGATGGAGTCACCATCCCTGGGTGGTCTTCAAAAAATGTGTAGTTGTGGCACTTCGTGACATGGTTTAGTGGGCACGGTGCTGTTGGGTTGATAGTTGGACTTGATAATCTTGGAGGTCTTTTCCAGCTTTAAGAATTCTATGATCATGCTGAAAATGTACCATTTGTACCATATTCCAACCTTTTTTCTGGCCTCAAAGCCAGTCACAGTCAGTGACAAAATTTCATTCCACTCCCCCTCAAATGACTGGAATTTGTTGACTTGATTTTCTCAGTGGCTTGTTGAAAAATGAAAACCGGACCTGTTAGTTCTTAGAAGCTGAAGACAATTAACACACAGTCCTAACCAGCCTTAGGTTCTGAATGTATTAATTTGGAGGGACACTTCATCTTTTGACTCCTCAGCTTCCTTACTCAGGCAAAGTAACCCTGAATGCTTGTCCTGTTATATACTCTTCCCTAGGCATCTGCTCTTGGCTGCTTTTGAGACAGAAGTTGGGATAAATGGGCCTTTGGTCTAGCTTGGTACAGCCATTCTTATGCAGTAATCTCATCTTCATTATCTGAAATATTAGGTTTCAGGTCAGGTTTTCCACAGACTCCCTGTGATGACGAATGATTTAAAGAAAACATTAAGACAAAAAATGCTGGAAATTGGCTGATTTTGAATGGCATAGGATGACAGCTTTGTATCATATCAGAATGTAAATAACTTCCTGCTTCCTCTCACCTTCAAATCTTTAATGGAGACAGTAAAATAAGACAAATCTTATATTAGTATACCCTGGAGCCCATCAATCATTTCCCTTCCTCAACAGAATACGATTACCTCTGTTTATGATTTTTCCTACAGTTCTGAATCCACATGACAGTGTCCATACTCAACCACCTTTCAATGAATTAAGAGGAAAATATTTTTGAGATGCACATAATATTCCCCATGTTGTTATTATCTGGATGCTCTGAATATCTTTCCTTTTTTTTTGTAAAGAAAGAAAAATAGCAGGCAAGCACACATATAAAGGAAATAGTTTATAACCCCCATGCCTGTGGTCAGAGCATTACAGATGCTGTATTTCTTTCTTTTCTTGTCATGCATGTTGTTTTGTGGTGTTAGAAAGACAAGTTTGACAAGAGATTCAGTTGCCCTTCTGTTCTGGATATTATTTTAATGCTTGCCATTATTTAACACTAGATTTCAGTGGCTCAGTCCTACACCCTCCCACTGACACCAGTTAAAAGTCCTCTGGCATTAACACTGGGCTCCATCTTGACTGATATTTTAAATTAGAAGCTGAATTGTAAGTTAAAAAAGGACTTGGGGTGCTGATGGATGAGAAGCTGGCCATGAGCAAACAGTGCATGCTGGCAGCCCAGAAGCACAATGGCATCCTGGGCTGCAGCAAGAGAAGCGTGGCCAGCAGAGCCAGAGAGGTGATTCTGCCACTGCACTCTGCTCTGCTCACACCTCCTCTGCAATACTGGGTCCAGTTATGGAGCCCTCAACACAGAAAGGACATGGAGCTGCTGGAGCAGGTCCAGAGGACAGGCTGAGGGAGCTGGGATTGTTCAGCCTGGAGAAGAGAAGGCTTCAGGGAGACCTACTAGTGACCTTCCAGTACCTAAAGGGAACTTCCAAGAAGGCTGCAGAGGGCCTGTTTGCAAAGGCCTGCAGGGAAAGGTCAAGGGGCAATGATTTTAAATTGGAGAAGAGTAGATTTAAACTGGATATTGGAAAGAAGCTCCTCACCATGAGGGTGGTGGAACACTGGCACATGTTGCCCAGGGAGGTGGTTGAGTTCCCATCCCTGGAGGCATTCCAGGTGAGGCTTGCCAGGGCTCTGAGCAGCCTGATCTAGTTGGGGATGTCCCTGCCCAGTGCAGGGGGGTTGCACTAGATAAGCTCCAGAGGTCCCTTCCAACCCAAACCATTCATGATTCTATGATTAACAGCATTTGTGCTGAGCTGCTCTTTGTACCAAGGCAGATGTGTATACTTTTGACAGTAGGAAGATTAATCAGCAGGGGATATTTGGGTAATATTCCTCCTTTGGGCCTGTTACTCACTGCCAATTTTTCCGAAATATGTGAAGTTTAGAGCACTGGTGATTAGGCTTTGTACTTTTGGCACAAGGTCTGACATCTGGACCACCCAGGTGAAAGTCCAGTGCAGTTCAGGAATGAGTTGACTCTAAATGCCTGGGAATGTCCCCTTCCAAAATGGTGTTTGGGGGCTGATCTGTGAATTCTACGTACGCTGCAAACATCTGCGTATGCTCCAAGCTCAGATGAAGACCTTTGAAATAACAGAATCAAAAGGAACACTACAACTCATCTGTTGTTTTCAAGAGCCTAAAATACAGCCCCCCAAATCTAAGTGTTGCAGGAAAAAAAAAATTAAAAGGCAGTTTAAGGCAAGTGCTCTGAGATTCTTTATCATTTTTGACTGCCATTTAGCCTGGAGATGCCATGTTCCACCCACAAATCACATGTTCAGTAACCAATCCACCCAGCCACAGCCAGCCAGTAATTGTTTGCTGCACAAACTCCGTAACACTTCATTAGTTCTGCCACACATCTACTTCCACTGAAGGTTAACTTTCCAAAACAAAAAAGCACAGGGTTACATTACAACTTCCATCTATTTTTAGTGCAACTTTAAAAAAAACCCCGAAAGTACAGGAAATGCAATTGAGGGAAAGAGCTGCTCACACTATAGTTTACAATTTAAAGCAAAAATATGGCCTGCATTTTTTTTTTCTCTGTCAATCTTACATTTCTCCAATGAGACTGTGAGAAATGTGCTAAGTTATGTGATCATTTCTGACAGTTCTTGGCAGCTGGGCAGGCAAGCATTGGAAAGGATATCTCTCTCCCCATCCAAGATTAAATTTGGACTGAAACACAGGGCTCATTTAGGCAGCAATTAAAGGACCTTATAGACTGAGGGAGAATGAAATGATAAATGCAAAGAGGCTTATTTAATGGGGATATTAAGTAAACTGCTGGTAAAAATGCCCATTTATCATCCACTGATTCCTAATTGGTTTCCTGTTCCTGCCTGCATGTGGCATTTTCAGAAGGAATTACCTTCTTTTAGTGCGACTGTTGCAAATGCAATAAATCAAGCCCATAGATTTCTAGCTAATTTAGATGGAGACTAAATTGGAGCCAAAACATGCAAGAGTGCTTGCAATTAATGTTCATTACAACTTTTAGCTTCAAAACCAGGAAGGATCATTTTAGTGTACCATTCCTGAGCAAGGACACTACTTCAGGACCTCACCATTCTTTGTATTCTCAACAAAAATCATTTGCCTTTGTAAGCAACTGGCCTTCCTAAAGACTTCCTAGGAATCCAGGTTGAGGTCTAGCAACACTTGAAACACCTGTACTTCAAGAAAATTCCCTGCCTTTTATTTTCATTACATGTCTCATCTGTCTATAAAGGCCAACTTACACAAAAATAGCTTACATTCACCATATCATTATTGATCTCAGCTGCCTGATTCCAGCAACATAAACTTTATTTCTACCAGATAATGGGAGAATGTAACAATTTTCTAGCTGAAAAATCAATACAGCAAGCACAGTTTCTCAGGCAGCAACTGTGGTCTATGGTCTTTCAGTATATTCCTTTTCCAGGGGTTTAGCTTTGCAGAAGAGAAATAAAAAACCCTTGCTAGCATGAGAATTTCTTTATTTTCCCATTCTCACAAGGTGCTTTGGAGATGGAGCCTGTGTCTCGTTTTCTGGCATTTTATTGTTTGATAGAGCAAGCTGCTTTTCAAAACATACACAGCTGACCCAGACTTTCTGCAGCTTTTGGCATTTTGCTGCATTTGAGGGTAGCCCTGATATGGAACACTGTGAGCATAAACAAAACTTGGTTGGCTGTTTGTGAGCTCCAAAGCAAAAAGAACAAAAAAAATCTTCCCCTTCCTGAATCCACTGAAGTTCATATCACTCATTTATATTCAGTGGAAGGAAAATTAGGTTTCCTGGGTCTTAATCCCCCCAAAAAGTTTTTCTATGTATGTTAAGATTCTCTTTTTTTCTCTTATCCACTAAAAGAAAGGTTGGTTTGTTTGTTAATTTTGCTTCCAAAAAGACAATTGACACAATCTAAGTACCTTGTGGCAATCAAGAGAAACAGATTTGGAAACAATCTCGCTTCTTGGTGTCACAGAATGGCTGACAATCTATCTTTCATTAAAACATGAACCCAGCTACAGTCAGGTTTTGTTGTTCTCTCTTCTGCATGGTCATTTACTATTTAATTCCTTGTTTTCTTTTTGGATCACCACTCACTGAACTAACATTCAGAATTTACAGCCTTCAGAGCTGATGTTTGTTGCAGATGATCAGTTTTGAGTGGGACAGGTTGAAACCCAAGTGGGTGATAAAGAAATCCATTAACTTACTGACACACAAATCTTCCATCTTCCTCTGTAATGTACCCATGAATGGTTAAAGGCAGTACCCTGGGGAAGATGAGGGCTACACTTATTCTCCTCCCTCAACCATATTTAGATAAATATTCATTGGGGGGGAAAAAAATGACATGGAAATACAAATGTTGGTATTAATGCCTATCCTGAGAGCCCATGCTGTGGAGGAAATGGGCTGGCAATCTGAAGATATAATTTCCTTTTTCCAGCCTCTGCTACCAACTTATCATTTCCCCATACGCAGAACACTTCATTTTTCCATGCCTCATCTTCACCCTCACAAAAGCCTGACTGCATTCCACAGATGGGAATTACCATATTCAAGCACTAACTACTTTCACTTGTTTAATTCAAAGCAGCTTCAGGATATTTACCCTGAATGCCAGGAGCACAGAGAAACATTGAGGCAGGCCTGGGAATGCTCTGCCATCACAGAAAGCAAGGAGTAAATGTTCCTGAAGTGAAACAGCCTGTCTAGCTCTCACCCCAGCCACACTTCTATTTCAACACTTGCTGTACACACAACTGAAATGACATACACAGTGTCAAAAAAAGTGTGAGTTATACAGAGAGGGAGAGCACTTTAATTCACCATTCTCCCTAATGATTCCCATTGGTTTGGTATTTGATGAAGCCAGCTGAGGTTCCAGGCAATGGAAGTTCACATTTCATTTACACAACACTTCAAAACAATAGAAAGTTACACTTAAAGAAGTTCTTATTACCTCTTTTTTCTCCTTTTACATTATTAGAATACCTTAATACATCAGAGTCTGCTCCCATCCTGACTGACTGCTTTCCCTGCTACCAGTTTACCCTCTGCATTAGATGGTGACATTTGCCATTTGTGGAGATTTGGCCCAACCTTCACCAAAACAAAAGCTGATCCTCTGCGAGCCCAGGACACCTCAAGGGATGACACAAGGTGGGTCCAATGTCCCACTTCAGATGTCTCAAGTCTTGCCTCACCCAGCAGGCATCAAAAACTAGGCCACAACAACAAGGTTTACCTGTCTGCTGTGAGCTCCCCTATCTTTCAGTTATTCTACAAGGTGAAACTAAGTCCTTTCCAATTTCTTTTTCTAATCATTAAAAGGCTAGAAGCAGACTTTTCCCAGCAGAGCATACAAAGCTGTTGGGGCTGGTACACTGAGATACTACACTTAAAAGGCAAAGACTGCAGACTCAGACTACAGTCTTCTCAATTCTGACCAGAGCTTGATCTCACATTAATGGGTTTTACACTGCATTAGTGCCATTGACTCCAGTCAATCAGCCATCAGTGACCATCAGATCCTACTGATGTTTTTTTACCAAGGCAAGTAAAATCAGAATTAGGCCCCAAACCACATGATTGGTAGGCTTTGTTACCTAACCAGCTCAATAATTTTCGTAAATCCTTCTTAATTTACTACTCTCAAGGCCTCACAGTCCTCAGAAAGGAAGATGTTGAGTTTTCTCAAAACCAGATGCAGCCTGTCTGCCAAGCATTTAAGTCCAATTAAGTCCCAATTTTATTTTTTTTTTTTTTTGGCCACATGTTACTACAAACAAGAAACCACATATGGTTTCTGATATTGGACTGATGAAACTCAAAGAAAGAAAGAATTGAATTTCCTGTGGTTCCTTTTAAAAAATATAAAATGTGTAATATTTTAATGGACTAAAATCAATACACATGGAATATTACTTGGTCCCGACTGAATACAAGGTTGTACATTAATGGAAAAGTCCTGATGATGTAAATGAAGAGGCAGAACAGTGTACTAAATAACTGGGAATTTATTCCTCAATCAAAACCATGTACAGAATTGGTACAAGTCAAGTCCTCTGGCAGAAGGGGAAAGCACGTTTGTGTTAAAAGCAGCTGCCTGTAGCCAGAGATGGTTCTGCTGTCACACACCTACAAAGGAGAAATTCTGGTGTTTCCACAGGGGCTGCAAGAGTGCAAAACAGTTATGGAGAAACCCTAATCAGCCCATAGCGTAATCGACTCCTCCAAGTCCTCATCAACTCATCAGCAAAACATATGTAATACTGCAGTCAGAACAGATATGGCCAAGTACATTTTGTTTCTCTTAAATGGCCCGTAAACAGTCCACGTGCCCTGATATCAATTTGTTGTCTGCTTGTTTTGCTCTGCAATGCATAGATTTGATGAGGAAAGATTCATGCTGCTTAATTCCTCAAGGACATATCCTCGAACATGAAGGCTGAGTAGTATGTGTGCTACTGGTCTTTCCTCTATGCAGGCTCCACGGAATCAATGACCACCCAGGGTGAGAGAGGTGTAGCTCAAGCTGTAGCCATTCATGGTTTTGACATCATTGTTTCAATCCACAATGTGTCAGTAGCAATGCCAGTAATCACACATACACCATGGAAAGACTCACTTCAGGGGACAATGGCTAATATCCATAGGGCATAGCCTTCAAACCTGCATGTCTTACAGCAAGCCATGAAGCCTAAAAGATGTTCAAGCACTATTTATTTATTCCTGTGGGGCTGGAAGCAAAAGAACTACAGAACCTAAAGCCTCTCTCCTCCCTCCATCTCTTAATTGCTTGTGACCTGTGCAACTCACCTCAAAACACTCCTGTGTGAGGAATGAACTATTATTAACTGTCTCCTTAGCATATATTAATCCATAGCATTCATCACACCTGTAGGGTATCAGACACAGGACAGAAGCAACTGCACTAAGCAGAAAACAGCACAAAGCGAAAGTACAACCTGAGTCTCATGGACAATAGTAAAATGTAGTAATTCACAGGGGTAAAGTGACCATTTCAAAATGAACCACCAGGATTTACAGCTAAGAACTAATTTCATCTCTATTATTGTGTCAGGTAAAATAGTCACAGTTATACACTAATTTATATTGAATCACAAAGGAAATCCTATTTCATTAAGTGGATTAAGCATTAATGTATTACCCTTTCCATTTTTATCTTCATTTCATAAAGTGCCTAACAGGAGGTCAAATTAAGAGACCAAATTAACATTTTTAAAAGTCATAGTAAATGCTATACCACAGTCATTCTAACCCCACTATTCTTTATCATGATGGTATTAAGGCTATTTTAGCCTTGGTACTGGAAATTAATAACTGTTATTTCCACAGGGAACCATTTTTCCTGAATGTAAATCATTCAGCAAAGTCAGGCAGAAGAAACAAAAGCATTAGTCATTTCATACAGAGGTGTAAGCAGAACAGGAAGAAAGCAGAAAGTGCTAAATCAGTTCCCCATCCTCCCTACATAAGCCATGCAAATGAAGTCCTGACAAATCTCAGCTCATGTTTATGACTGAAATCAACAGAGTCCACCTAAGAGAGTAAATAGTATCAGCTATTTTGAAGGCCTTTCATTTGTTACCAGTTATTCAAAACAAGATGAGTTGAGCATCACCCACCCAAAATCACAGGCACATGCAAAGCCCTACACAGAGTTACCTACCAAAACAGCTCTCCAAATCAAATTTCAGCCACAATATTTTGTTTGCTCTGCTTGTTTGTGTTTCTTTACACCACAGGCATTGTCTTGCTAACGCAGTTTCTGAGCCTGTTATTTGCTGCTGGTAATTCATATTATCCTCAACTAACATTAAAGGTTTATCACTCCAATGTTATTAGATCAGTTTGCTGAGGAATTTCTATTTTATTTGTGTAATGGTGTTTATATGTCAAATATGTGTCAAGTCTGAGGGCACAGAGAGTTTAATAGCTTGGAGTAACTAGTGAAGTCACATCTGGAAAACAGCATTTGTTGGAATCTGAATAATAAACTCATCTTACCATCGTGCCAAACAGGAAAGATTTCTGTATAGAAATACATGACTTCGAAGAAATATTTTTTGTATTCCAATCTTCAGAAGCACTAGTGCCAGGATATAACTGGATCATTCCATTTAATTAGTGCATGTATTCAAATCTGCTTTTTTTCCCTCTTTGCTCATAATGAGCTTTAGCTTGGAGTGCTTTTATACAGCAGTGAAAATAGATTTTGCACACCAAGTGGGTAGGGAAAGAAGTAAGAAGAAAAGCATCAAATGCAAATTGAACCTGTGCTCTGACTAAGACATGTCATCCTTCCACCCCCTTTTCCCACCAGCAAACAACCCACATCCTCCAATCCTTCTCCTTAAAAGCCACTCTTTCTTGTGTAAGCCATTTCTCAAACTTCCTTTTTCCAGCAGCTGGTTTCTCCACCATCCTCCCACTCCCACATCCAAGCCTAGCTTTTGTGCTGGCTGGTATTCTTCCTCCTTCATATTTCTTCTCATTTTTTGATGGTTAGTCTTCCTTTTCATGAGATTCACCTTCTTCCTTAGAGGCTTCCCACACTATGAAAAGAACACAAGGACAGCTCTGACCTCTCGCTGCCAAAATCTCCTTACTCTTCCTCTCTCTCTCAGGCATTCTTAGTCAGTTGCCAGCATGGAAAAAAATTGGCTAATATCAGTGGCTGGTAGCTGTATTGGTAGAAGAGAGGAAGCATGATTGGGGACACTAAGAGAAAATCTTTCCTGGGCAATCAGGATCTGTCCCATGGATACTGCAACTGAGAATGTACCTACGGGCCAGGTTACAGAACTGCTGCAAGTTCAGGCTACATTTGGCTAATCATGTTTCAAAAAATAGCCTGCCAGATTGACAAATATTTGTATCCTGTACATTTTATATCTCCAGAGCTGAAATTCCAATGTGAAGAATTATTGCTATCATACTGCACAGAAACTACAGGAAAGGAAAAGGCCAAGTATGTCTGAAATGTCCTTCTCTTCTTATTCAGCATGGGATGGCTTTCTAAGTACCTTTCAGTGTCTGTTTTTCACAGCTATTTTTAATATACATAGTCTAGTAGAGATGTTTTGGTAGGAAGTGCTAGGCTGGTCCATCTGGCAGAATGCAAAAATTCCCTAAGGAAAAATTCAGCAAGGTAATTGTTTTTATTGTTCTATCACAGAGTAATCAGAGTAAATCAGTGTTACTTGACCTTGATCTAGCCAGCTTGGCCCACTGTACCTCAGGGTCAAAATGCTATGCATGCCAGGCAAATATGTCACCAAGGCTGTGGGATTTGCCCTCTGAACTTGTTCCTCTCTCAGCTCACTACGGAGATAGGCTCATGACTATTATAGGCCACCTGGACTTTGAAATGCCTAAAGGGGAAGAAATCAACTATCTTAAGTCAAAGGCCACAAGTAAATGAAATACCATTTCACACTGATACACAACAGAAATATAGCTTCATGCCAGTCTAGCTGGTTCAACCTAGCAAGAGAGAAAAGAAGGAAAAATAAAACAATCCAGCCATCTTCTGGTCTGGCACAAATGAATTCACATCTGTAGATGGGGAAAGGAAATAGGTATGTGTTGGTACTAGCTTACAAGGCATTTGAAAAGATAAAGATTAGGGAACTCAAGTTCAATAAAAGTTCCATTCTTCCAGGTCCGGGATGACTTGTTCTTCTCCTTTCCATTTGGCCAGAGTTATTGAGATGGGATCACAGATGGAACAAGTTGAGGAAAGTCACTTCAGCAGTTCAAGAACACAGAATGGATCCTGGAAAATGATGTTCAGTATTTTAGAACTTCCCAAGGGTCCAGTGTGGGGCAGGCAGATCACAGATCTGGCATGCTGGCTAACAGAAACTGGCAAAAGGGTAAGAGGGGTCAGGGGATCTGGAGAAGATGCTGAATGAGGTTAGTGTCTGATCATTTCTTCACAGCTTTATTGACCACATGGAAAGTAAGGCCAGAAAACTAGACAGAATGTCCATGCTGGCAGCCCTCCAACAGGTGGAGTGGATTATGGAAGGAAGAATGACCTGTTTTGTACAAGTTATTCCTGGATAGTTCCCAGATGTGTTAATAAAGCTGCAGGCTATTTAAACAACATCTCTGGGTCCATCCTGGCTCCCCCTCTACCTCTAATCTTGAAAAAAAGACTGTTAGGTGAGCCAATGACTGGCTCACTGAAGAAGTTCACTTTGTCCTGAGAAATAGAGCAAATTTTGTTTGGAAAAAACCATTAAATTTCCAGGAAAATCAGGAACTAATGGGATTAAGCTAATCAGCAAAAATGAAATGACAGACATTTGACACAGATCCATATGCAAAATATCATTGGTTTCCAGAAGTTAGTAATCCAAAAGAAGGAATTGGCTTTTTTTCTGTAGGACCACAAATAGAAGTCCAAAAATAATTTTGTACAAAACTGAGCAAGCTTACATGAGTCTGATACAAAAATATGTTTCTTTCAGGTACCAGCAAAAGGGCAAGACAGCTTACTGAGCTATGGCTTTCTGTTTAAACCAGTGAGCTTCCATTTTTTCTATCTTTGGGAATCCGTGACAGGATTAGAAAGAAAAAATGCCTTTCCAGGTATGGTCCCTGACAGCTGTTTGCTTTCTCTCTGCCAGCTGAAATGAGGCTGCAAGCCCATGACCAGCAGAAGTCAGAAAAACTGGTTTAGTTCATATTTTTCCTAAGCACTGAAAAGATGCATTCAAGCACAGAGAAAAATCTGCAAACATCAGGAAATTAAGATAGTCCTGATGATTTTGCTGCATTTTCTAAACCATTGCACTGTTTCTGGAAAACAGAGCTCTATAGCCCTCTTTAATGCCTTCACTATGTCAGCCAACTGACTCTGTGGCCCAACAGACCAAAAAAAAAATAGCTTGATTCATTTAATAGGGTGTTAGCTTTGAAGTTTAATTATCAGGGATAGGAACTCTCCACATTCAGGGAAATGCAGACTGAAGTATGAAATCCAGTTGGCTGCAGATCGTTTCTACTCCATGTCAGCCCAAGGAGGAATTTCGGTTGCGTGTCTGCAGAAGTGAAATCAGATCTGTAGACTCTCCTTGTTGCCTCGAACAATCCTAACATCCTATCCAATCCATACAATCTCTCCCTCATTTCCTTCCAACTCCTGACAAATTCTACTCCTCTTTCCCCAAAGTGGCCCCTGGAAAAGAAGATCTTGATTGGACTGGATTTTTCCTTTCTGCCCTTTGGAGCATCCAGCATTGTAGCTTTGGCACAGACATCAACAACCACATCAAAAATCCTGAGACTTTGGGAACCATCCCAACTGCCTGAGAACTCTCCCAGAAGACAGAGGGACATTTCTTTGCTGTTTAGCACACTGGGCAATCATCTCACCTCCATGACAGTAAGTATAACACACTCTCCTTCTAGTGCAACAGTGATCATCACTCGCATCACAATGATGTAAATTGGGTTGATCAATCCAACTTGGCAGATCTGGCCCATGAAGTCCATCAGCCCTGGTGCCTTTTTTTCCTGTGGTCTCAAAGGAGATCAGGAACAGTTGCTAGGACAGCACACAGACCACAAAAGCCATTCGGAAACCTCTTACACTTCCAGCACATGGCTGGGTATTTGAAGCTATAAGTGGCCACAGGCCCATCAGGCATGGAGACAGACTCCAGGCTGGCATTCAGCCCCAGCCCAAATGAAAAAGTTGAGACACTGTGAACTTTAAGGACCCCAGGGAGGTAAGGAAAGACTGACACAAGCCCCATGTCTGCAGCAAGGTAGATCTGCCTGGGAAGACACTTACTTCTCAGGATTTGGTCTCTGTGGATATTAAGCCCCAAGGTTTATAAACAGGATTCCGAACCTTCACGTCATCCAAACAATCCAAATCTGGTGACAGTCAAACCAAACTTTTCCAAACTCAGCAGTGGCCCTTTCTCCCAGACCCCATTCTCAGCTTATTAGCTTAAATATCAGATGGTTTTCTTAGAACCTGGTTCTTAAGGGATGCTTAAAATGTCATATTTGTTACAGCACTAAGGATTTCATTTAAAGATTCCAAAAATGAGATGTACAACATAAAAATTGTTCAGTCCTATGCCAATAAAATCAATTAACACAACTTCTCACAAACATTATTAGAAATTTAAGGGATTTTTTAAGAGTCATTCTATATAGTTGAAAAAAACACAATTCTTGACTCAGCTATCAGTTATATCATAGTAACTAGTTTATTGCATTATTTTAGGACTATAATAGATGAGCATATAGTAACAATATGAAAATACAAAATCATTAAATTCAACAACTTGACAGTTACTCTAACCAAGAGTTTTAAGACATTAATTATAACACTGATTGAACAAGAATATGCAATGATCAGCACATACAGCATTCATGGTAAATAGTTCTGCTGCTTCTCCCTCAATATTAAAAGGCCAGGTAGAAAAACAAACATTTTCTTTAAAAAAAGCAACTCACTTCTGACTGACAAATCCCCTTAAGCTAAAAAAAGGCAAATAAGATGCAATAATTAGGGTGAGTTATCCAATATGCAAATAAGTTCCCATGGATTGCTCAGGAGCTGTTGGAGGTTATTCAGTATGTTTATCCAGAGACAGTGGATTCCTTCAAAAAAAAATATCATGGGAAAAAATAAAACCTACAATGGAATGAACAGGCTCTGCCCTTTCACAGAACATCTAGCTGACATGTAGCTTGCTAAAAAACTGTAAATGATTTAAAGAAAGGCTAAGCAGAAATGCACATCAAGTGCCATTATTTTATCACCCACTTTAATCACAGGCTGCTGTTCAGAATGGCTTGGGATGTTGGTTGTTACAGAAGAGATTTCTGTACCATTATTAGTACCTCTGAACAAATGCGGTGAGCAGGGGGAAAAAATCAGCAGGGGGGAGAGAGAGTGTGAGAGTGAGAAGGAAAATGTAGCAGCGGTTAAAGCATAGTTTAATAACTCCAATCTCAGTCACTTTTTTCATATGTATTGTATGTGCAAGTCCATAGTACAGCATAATGTGTCATAATTTGGCCTCCAATTCTGACAGCACTGCTTGACTTGGGCATTAAATCATTGCCCCGAGGAATTCACATTCTGGCAATTCCTGATGGTAGGACTGTCATCTCCTCCCACACATGACCTATCATTTTTGACATGATTGAATCAAAATTAGTCAGTACATTTAGATGTAAATTAGAGACATCCAAGAATAATAATGAGCACAAAAATATAGCTCTGTGTAATTGACACGGCAACAGCTTAGTACAGTCTTCCACAGTGTCCTCGAAATTATTAATATCATGATAACAGAAGTATTGTATCAAAAAAAGTGAGAAAACTTTTCCTTTTTTTTTTTTTTTTCCTGAGAGGAGCATATTTAACTAACCCTTAAATCCTAGGGAAATCTATAAGTGTTCACTCATCCAGCACTTGCATTACCTGGACACTCCTAACCAGAGACAGACATAACAGGCTGGCCAAGGAACAAGCAAGGGCTCAGGGCTCCTGTCTCCTGCCCCACCTCATGTCCCATCACTCTGCTATCCCAAATCATTTCCCCTTTTGTCAGTGGTCACAACCTGCCCTGGTGCCATCAGAGGTCCTAGAGGCAGGAGCACTGCCAGACACCCTGACAGGAATGGCTGCTTGCTCCAGGAGTTGATGCCATCCAAAAACAGGCAGGACCCTTGTACACTTCCCACTGCCTTGACACTGCACCCAGTGTTTTCTCCCTTACAAGCCCCTTTTCAGCATATTTGTACTGACCTAGAAGGGTGACACTGTGAGAAAGGTACCAGAGGCCACCAGCTTGCTGCCCCATGAGCCTAGCTCTACCTTATACCTCCTGCTACACCAGGGCAGTTCCAGCCAGATAGGACCTGGCCTACGCTTGGGCTGCCTCATCCCTTTTCAGCCTTGGGGAGTAGAGGGGAAAATCTTCAGGGAGCACACAAGGGAGGAGGCCTGAAACTCTTGAAGTGAAACTGTTCCCGCCATTCCCCAGAGCTCTTTCCTCCACTGGGCAAAGGGACTTCCATCTTGCCGCCACCTGGGGGAGTGTCCTCACCCACAGTGGATGTGAGGGACACAGGAAACAGCTGCAGACTTTAGGGAGGAGAGACACCCCAACTCTCTAAAAGGTATAGTGTGTAACAGCACCACCCCTACAAACCCCTGAAGTCCTCTTCTGTCAGGTGGGAAGAGGAGGGGAAGAGGAGAAACTCTTGGTTATTTTCTTGTTCCCATATTTGGTCGGTTGTCCTCAGGGCGGGAAAGTGGCTGAGGAAAGGACAGGCCTTAAAACCAGAGCCACTGTATATGCTAGGCTGAGGCAGAAAATAAGGGCACTAAATAAAGAAACTTTTCCAACCAGTTTCAGTCTTTTCCCTAGGAAATGCTGTTTAATGTTTCTGGTGCTGCTGTTTTGCAGATGGGCTGTGCCAGCACCATTATCCTGAAGGAAAGGCTGCCCGCCTTTGGCCGTCCCAGAGCCACAGGGCACATCGCGAGGGGAGAGCCTGATTTTGTTCCCTGTGCCCCACAGGAAAACAGGTAACTCTTTAGGACCAAAACAATTCAGCAAGTCCCATTTTTATATATGGTGGGAGCATTTACATGTGTTAATGTGGCACTGAGTGATCTCGATAACCCAAGTCTGTATTACTACCTTGAAGCAAACCTAAAATCTCCTGGGGTCATGCCAACATCTCAATGGTTGCGTACTGAGTATCTCCCTAAAGTCTTTGATTACCATGTTGCCGGGGGAAAAAAGAAATTAGCTGGAACAATTTCTGTGTCAGTTGCCTGTGATGAAAGAGGAAGTGCCCAAGATTACTATGTCCTCGATGCAGTTGCCATACCTTCACTCAACAGAGATGTTAATATTTTGAGTAACCAGGTGAAGTAAGTGTCAAAGCTGTTTTATTGGAATATGTTTTTCTGGGAGCCACAAATCATAAAACCGTTTCTGAACCAATATCGCAAACACTACAAAAGTTTCCCTGTGCAGAGCATATACAGCCAGAAACACTGTTTAGTGGAACGAGCACTGGTAAGAAAGATAATTGTTCTACCCCTTGCAACTCAGTTTTCAGAGCTAGTTAGTAACTTGCGCCTTAACATTGCAGTTTTCAGGTGCTTAGCACCTCTGAGAATGTGACTAATGAGTGCATGTAATTTGTGAGACTTGAATGCCAAAGTTTACTGGATGAAAAAATCTCACAGTGTACACAGCCTCGCTAACTCTGTTTTAAATAATAAGAATAAAATCCAGGAATATTTCTGTAGAGAAGAAAACACAAGCAATTCTTATGTACCTCAGGCAGATGATCAGCTCTATTCTCTTTGACAGGAATTGAAGGCAAAATGCTTGTTTTCTACCTGTTTTCTACCCTAAAGTGTCACTGGGTAGTTGCTGCCTTTTGAGTCTGCCATAGCACCCAACATGTGTTAAAGTAGCACATCTCACATTCATAACAAATTCAGTACAGGTTGCTTCTTGGGGTTGAAAATGATCCAGCCAGCCTTGACAGAAAGCCAGAGCAAGTAAACCTAAACCCAGCTGCAGCTCTTGCCAGCATTGGCTGGATGAAGTTAGTTCTGTAGGACCTATGACAACGTTCAACTGGACTCTGAAAAGGTGTCAGAAGTTAAATTATTGAAAAGATGGGCTCTGTAAAAAGATTCACAGTCACATTAACATATCTATGCCCTCTTCTTAACAAGGGCTGACTTATTTAAAAGGTCAGTTGCTTTTTTTTTTCTATTCATAGAGTTGCTGTTTCTAGTAGAGGTGACCATTGTGGTGGTAAGTGACCAAAGAACAAAAACTAGGTCACAAAAAAAAAAGGAAAGAGGAGTCCTTTATACTTCCCTATGGGAAAGAAACTGAAGAAATAGAGGGTAAGGCAGACTAAGGAGAAAACAAATGACTTCGGAGATAGAAATAGGACAAGAATGCCTTTTCAGAGGAGCATTACTGGGCTGGATTCAGACATTTCATAAGCTATAGTGGAATATCAGAGGGAATGATATGGAGAGGGAAGGCCTGCATTTTAGTGTTAGCAGAGGTGGAAATCTGAATTCACCATCAGGATGAGAACCCCTCTGCAGTCTCCACTATATCTAGTAATTCAAAAACTCAGAATAGGGCAGAATTCAACATCTGCAAGCAGCTGCATAAAGGAAATGTTATTTTTAAAGTTACTTGAACAGGCTGTTAAATGCTACAAAAAGCCCAAACCACAGGCTCCACGCATTTGGAATTATTTGACTGACTCTCCTAGGCTTACATAACTCGTGTTTGAGCCTCACTCCTTCAAATGCCTGAAAGTGTTAAAAGAGGGGGAGAAATTGCCACAGCAAAGCTTGTTTGTGCTGTGTCGTGCTCCCCCACACTACAAAGGGGAAAATGTTTTCTTGCTTAGTGAGAATACAAGGGTGGAATCACCCGCATCAAGGATGAGAAATGCCCTGGTGGGTGCCTGCAGAATCACAGCCCTACTCTTTAGTCGTCCAGCTGGTTGTGTATTCTTTGGCAGATTAATTGCAAAGGCAACACTTACACTTTTGTATCTGCTTTTTTTTTTTCCCCATTCTACCCTGATGGTACCAAGGAAACCAAATGCAAAAAACAAAGGTATTAAATATTACATTATAAGAGAGAGCATAAAGAGCCTTGATAAGGCTGACAAGCCAGCCTTGTGGGGAAATACTACAAAAATAATTCTCTTGCAAACTTTAGCTGTGTTCTTTAGAAACAAGTCTTCGAAAACTGAGCCAAATCCCACCTCAGTCTGGCATGCAACAGCAATAAAAGGCACACAAGATGTACAAAATTCCTGTCTGATAAGCAGATCAACTAAGCTACATTAAATTAGGTAATTAACACTTCCTTAGTTTGTTAGACATGTTTAGGGGAGCAACTGGATTCTTCAAAGGGTCCTTAAGTGTGTCTAGACAGTCTCCTCTGGCATTTCTTTGCTTACTCCAGAGGAGTCTGCTACAGTTAAAACTATAGGGTCTCTCAGATCTGTTTTGAAGGGGAGAGGAAGGCAAGCTATCCAGCTCTATTTAGTGATTGTTTCTACATCATTATCAATGACTTGGTCTAACTAGGACAAGGTGAAAGCCCGCCTCCAGCTCTGTAGAGGCAAGAAAGTGGAGTGTGTATTTATTATCACCCTAGTGAACAGAAATTCACAAGTAAAATAATCATGCTCTGTTAGAAAGAGGGCAACTCAAAATCCACCTGCAAAGAGTATCAATACCTTACAAAAGCTCTTTGGCAAAAAACACCAACATAGCATGTGAAACAAACTCTTTGGTAATGGGTATTTTAACTGCCTTTGCTAACACAGGTGTTTTTCCTTGTACTTCCACTACAGCAAATGGGAAACATTCTGAATATTCTGAAATATTTCAACATAATAGCCTTCATTACATTAAAGAATAATTCTGCTATTAAAGAGACCTGCAGAGGTGATAGGAAAACTGACTTAATCCCCAGATTACGTTCTGTTTGCCTCAAGTAACCAGGTGTTTGAGTGACGAAAAGTACTCAGCATAATGAATTTATCTTTTTAAAAACTAAAATCTTTCTTAGCCATCTTCCCTTTGAAATTAACTGGCATTTTCTGGCTTACAGAAGATATCATAGAATATGTCAACCTGTGATATTTCAGGATTTATATAGACCCTGATACCAGCTGTGTGACAGAAGACTGCATTCTGGAATGTCTTTAGCAAATTAACAAACACCAAGATGATTTCACAGGAGAGAGAAAAACTAAGAGTTTCATACGCAGATGGTTTCTTTTGTATATTCCTCAAGAAGACTAACTCTGTTCCCAGAAGACTAACATTAATTCAATTTTCTTGTTAACACACTTCATCTTTAAACTATGACAGAGAAGGAACAAATTGTTGTCAGCCTGTATGACAATTTTTCACAGTATCACGTGTATGCTTTGTTTACAAAAGCACATTTTCAGAAGGACTGGTGCATTGTCTTAAAGATTTTGGATAGAAGTGTTTGTATAGGAACAGTAACTAGTATTAGTTGTAGAGTTCCAGATCAAAATATTTTCTTTAGACTATATTAGGTCTTATCCAGATTTCAAAACCTCCCCTTCATTCACACATACTCAACACAAAAAAATTAAGACTGAGCCTCAGGAAAAGATCATCCTTTAATTCCCTGGGCTACCTTGGAATATATTATTTTCACTGCCAGATTCTCAATAGTTTTCCCTGAATCCTTTACACACATTGTCCATCTGCATCTCAAATATTCTTGTTCCTGAATGCTGCACCTGCTCTTAGTCCAATGCCACAGATGTTTTTTACCAGATGTTGAAAAAAAATGTTCTCAGTTGGCTGCAATACAGTTGGCCTTGTCTTGGATATTTTTTCTCTAATTCATTTGTTTATTTTACTCTGTTCATTCCATGAGTCTTTCATCTACAAATTGAATGGGAGAAAAAAAAGAGTAGTTCACATGAGCACATTTCCAGTTAAAAGACAAGCTAGAGAACTTAGAGTCAAGCCACTCTGAACAAATATGCAAAACATGCATCTCTTTGAATTGTAAACATAATAAACTAGAAATTACCCAAAGTCACATTCTTATGAGTGTAAAAAGAACCAAAAAAACTGTGTCTGTTTAAGAACAAGTTCCAATGTCCTCCCTAGTAATAAATACGATTTTTATGAAAGACAGAATTCATCATGGAGAGGAGGACACTGGCTTTCTCCTGGCAAAAAAACAGAGGATCGTGTTTAAGGAAAAACATGAAAATATGGAAAACAACAATCACATGTTGGGGTTTGAATGTTCTAAAGACACTAACCCCTGCTGATCAATTTTTTTTTCTTCTCTTTTCTTGCATATTTGATCGTAAGTTAAATAATATCATGAACTGTGAGGCAGCCATCATTAGGCTTCAGAGTCAACAAGATCTTGAAGTGAAAGGAGCGAATATAGGCCATTCTGAGCTGCTGTCTCCAGTTATTACAGAAGCTGGAGGCAACACGGCATCAATTTGCTGTCAGTCCAAGTGGGGAAGGCTATTTTTGCAATTATATGCTAGAGGCTATTTTTAATGAAGGATTAGAATTTGGAGCACAAGATGACAGCTTCCTAAAACAATAGGGCTTGTTCAGCTGCTGTGAGCCAACATCATTCAGCCGCTGAGTCGTGGCCCTGATCCGTCAAAGCCCTGCATCTTCAAGGAGAAGATTTGCATATTTCTCAGTTTTACTACTTGTGCACCTGGGAGCTTTTTGTCATGGGCAAGAATGGCACCGTGAAAGGCATTGTGTGAACACCAGCACAACAGCCCTGTCCGTAGAAGCTTGCAGTCTAAGCTTTCTTCATGTTTAGGGTTCTGTTGGATTAAGGATTTCCTGTATCTCCTAATCCAATTCTAGTAACAAGATGTTACAGTACTGACAGTAGGAAATCCTTCCTTGGGCTAGAATAGGAGTAGGAAAATGTAGTTAACCAGCCCTTAATGCTAAATCCAAGCTGGTGTTTTCTGCATTTAAGAACAAGAATGTGCACTGTAATATTCTATTTTAGAAAGTGTGCTCTCTTCGAAGGAATCTTCAGTTTGGCTTCCAAAGCCACCAAGTTCTTTGCTATGTAATTAATTTACTCCATTAAAGCATACTGCAAATTCCTTGTCTGAAAGCAACAGCCTTATTGAGGGTGTGAGCAGAATTCTTAACTGCCAAGCCTTAAGCTTAGTGAAGTAACAAAATGAAAATGGGCTTAAATTGTCATTTTTGGAAGAGCACTGTTTCCCTTAGTGTTTTGGCTCATCACAACACAGACTGTTGACATGCACAAAAATCTAATGCAACATGGTGAGTCAAATTACTTGGCTAGTGTCACTCTGCAGAAGTCTGTCACTGTGTTAATACTCAGATTGGAAAGATTTGGGGAAAATGTCATTGTATATCCAGTGTTCAAGTCCTTTCTGCAGGGAATGTAGTCAAAATTATTGGACTTCTTACATTACATAGAATACTCCAGCAGGCAATTACCCTGAAGTTTTATGGCCATAATTTACTATGCAGTTATGGAATATTATACAGAAATATTTGCAGATAAATTAAAATAAACAAGCTCCAATGTGACTGCAGCTCCACAGGAACTCCAAGTGCCTAGTATACTTAAATATGGGAGGCAGAACAAGAGAGGGAGGTGGTTTATGTCATTGGTGAGCAGATCTGCTGTTCATACTCTAAAGAACAAAATGGAAAAAGTGGAAAATGTGAAGAAAGTATCACAAGAGCTGGAGAAAATGCTGTACAATGAGACACTTTAGGAGCTCAGTGTATTTACTCTATTGAAGTAATACTAAGAGGTTACATGATTTCAGTATGTAAACAGCTTCTCAGGTAGCAAATGCTGTGTAAAATTCCAGAGAAGAGAAGTATAGTACGAATCCGAAGGCTGAGAAGCTGAAGGCAGACAATTCAGATCAGAATAAATGTATCTGGTTTTAATTCCACAGAATGGTAACTGAGCTTGGGAACTCTACCACTAGAAATGGTAGGGTTTTTACATTTCTTGGCTTCTTCCATGTGAGACTAGTTGCCTTTCTAAAGATATTATTTAACCAAAGAACAAGTTATTTGGGTTCCTTGTATGTAATTTGGGATATGTAATGGTCTGTGATAATACAGAAGGCTAGACAAGATGATCACTTCCTTCAACTTCACATGTTCTGGGAAAAGAACAGATACAGTTTCTTACAGCAAGGGTTTTCTCTGTGCAATCATTTAACATATGTAATATAATGAGATATGTTTGCGTTTGTTTTTATCATTTATGAACAAATTGACACTTTATAAAAGATGAGGTATCCCTAAAGATTTCAGGTTGAAGAATACAAAATCAAATAGAAAATACAATTTTTCTTTTCCTTCCTTGCACTGCTGTATGACATTTAGTGGCTGAAAGACAACTTTCTGTTCAGTTGAGCTATGCCAATGGCTGGTAGTGAGGAAAATGCACACAGCAGGGAAATGTCTCAAAGTACAATATAGTACTATATAGAGCACAATTAAAAGAAAAGTAAATGCTATCTAGTGCAATGAAAATAACCTTTAAGTTGTTCTTAAGTTGTTAAGTTCTGAAAGGCCAGAGAACCAGATGGTAGAAGTGACCCACCTGCCAGAGATCAGGCACTCTTCATTTCCTTAAAGTCTAGTGCCTTTTGAATGCTCAAGATGAGCATTCAAGTGCTGAGAAACCTAAAAACACCGCACTGCTTTGGAAAAAAACTTGATCTAAAAATGAACCTAACTTAAAGAGATTGATTTCAGCTGCTTGACCTCCAAACCTGAGAGTTGCTTTTTCTGAAGCCAAGAGCAAGGCTCACTTTCTCTGATAAAGTGTTCTCCAAAAAGAACTCATTGCAGCTGACGGAAAATTAACACGGGGCAAAGAAGATCACAAAAGACTATAACCTTTCTCCTATATAAATATTTAATCAGGTACTTGACCTCACCGGATTACAAATTAACAGTAATTGGGACCCAAAAGGTTTCCTCCTCTTAACAACTTTTTTTTCAATTGAACATATTATTAAACTGGTTTAACTATTTTTTTTAGTAGAAGAGAATTTGTTACTTATGAAAAATATATTGAGGGACATTAGGAAGTCTGCCATCCATGCAAAGAAAGTCACTCATCCTACCTAAGCTTCTTCTGAAGAGGTTGTAGACATGAGGCACATTGTTTGTCCTGATCCCCAAATCCCAGACAGTAGGTGAGGTGCTTAGGGATCCCTGTTCATAGCCTTTTTTCCTTGTACACATACACAATAGAAACAGGGAAACGTCCTCCAGAGCTTTTTGACATTTCCTGAAGCATCAAAGGATGGATTTTGGTCTGAGTTTGAGCTCCAGATCCATTCAGGATAATGGTTTTCCAGCCTGGGGATTTTGTTTGCAACCATCCCATTAAATAACTGTCATAAAGATTGCATGGGCATGCCTGTCCACTCACAGAGCTCATGACACCATAGTCTGCACTCAGGCAAAACTACCACTGAAGTTTCCAAGAGGATTTTGATTTGCCCCAGGCTTTCTGACTCCAAAGAATTGTTTCTTTCTTTCTTCATTAGTGCAGCAGTCTCTGCTACTTATGTTATATTTTTATCAACAATGCAATTATTCACCCTACATTTTCAAAAGCTCATAAAGCATAGAGAAAAAAAAGTATATGAAAGGAAACAGCTAGCACATTTGTAGGAGAGGACTTTTACTGGACATAAAATAATCTGGTTCAGCTGTGTGCAAATTAAAAGAGAAAAAAATGCAAATATAGCAATTTTGTGGGATTGGTTGCTTTTTCTTTACATCTGTAATTCTAGAACAGCTTTGAAATGACAACTGTGTTAGTACAGAAATTCATTCTTGCCTGCAAAGTGCCACACTCGTGTTTAGTGCCCTGCCCCATAAGAAAAATCCTTGCGTCACAGTGATGTCTAGCCTCTCAAATGGGAAATGTCTCATCCCTTGGGACTGCACATCTGTATCTGAGTTATGGTGCTCAGCAGAGCCTTTCAGATCTAACAAAACCTGCTCTGCATGACCAGAGACTGATCTGGATACAGAATGTGAAAAGGAAGCCTGTGGAAGGAAGAGCTCAGAGTGATCCTATCAGTGGCAACAGAAGGCAGTTTTACCTGTGAACTGGCCATAGCATAAGTGAAAGGAGAACTCATAAAAGTGACTATGGAAAACATGCATTCAGATTAATTCAACTATTCCCTGAGTTAATCTCAGTGCAAGGGCTGATGGAAGTACAAAGGAGACCTTGGGCTCAGCCATACCACATAAGTACTGGTAATGAAAGAGTCATGTTGTCTTGAAACTCCTCAGTACCTGTCCTTCAAGAAGACCAGAAGATCAAGGTTATGATCACCTTCACCCTGGCAATAGCCAAACCCATGCTAAACACCAGACTCCTACACATTATGTGCCGCACCAGGCTTGTGTTGGACTAGCAAATCAGGGAAATTCTCCAGCTTTTTCATAAGGTGACCTTGTAGCTCTATTTTAAAAAAAATGAACAGGCATATCAGCCAAATACCAAAGTCTAAATAAGTGTTCCTTTAAGGACAACATTGAGATAATATGTCTGTGAAGTCCATTCACTGGCTCCATTCCCAGACTCTAAACCAGGTGATGCATCTTCACTCCTCTTTTCTGACAGCAGTAATCTTGCCAAAGTCTGTATTTCTGGTTTGTGGCAAACACCTGGTGATTGTTACAGTTTCTTGTCCATTTTGGCTTCTCTAGGCTCTTTGCCAAAAATCACAGTTGTATGTTGTTCTTTGATTAAGGGTTGTCTCTACATCTCAGGTTTCTATGCAGACTTCTATGGTTTAAGCTCCCCTTTTTTTCCAGGATTCTCTCATGCCAAGTATTTTCTGAGTAGATTCTCCCTCATGCAAAGAGCATCCTTTGGTTTGCCTCTGGATATCTATGGTTAAAGACTCATTTGAGTTGCTAGCATATGGGTACCTACAAGATTTGAGATGCTCTAAGGTATCCACTGTGGCCTCCAGCTGCCACTCTAGTAATACACAGACCTCTTTTAAGTTCTGCATCATTCCTTATGGATGTTTCAGGTATGTCTGTGCATCTTAAACGGAACAAGAAGCCTCAACGTGAGCAAGTGAACCAGGCCTTTGATGTCTTATGTTAAAATGCATCCAGTGTAGAAGCATTCGGGAGTTCAGAATTAGTGAACTCGAGTGCAATAATATCTATTCCCCTTCTTAGCAGTTATGCATCAGTTGTAACACACTTGATCACAGCTAAACCTGTGGTCTTTTCAATTAGTTATATGCCTTGAGAGATGCTATGCTTATCCACATAAATCATGTTTCACTTCTGATTTTGGAACCTGGAACATATGAATAATATAGACATTACAGTCTAACTTACAGAGATCTACTTGATACAGTTAAATGAGTCTTATTTATGTCCATCATATATGATATCTCTCTTCATCTGTGACTAAAGTACAGCTTCACTGATATGTTTTTTGACTAGTCATTCCAAGGTGTCCTTGCTGATGAACTACTTCCCCACATTTTCTCTTGCTTTATTGTGATAACTGCCATTCTTGTACTTTCAGTGACTGATTTCCAGATGATCCAATGTAAGCATGAGAAAAGTTGTTTTTTTATCATTCTCTGCTTATAATTAATATAATCATGGAATTATAGAATCATTTAGATTGGAAAAAACCTTGAAGATCATAAAGTCCAACTATTAACCCAACACTGCCAAGTCTGTGGACACACCCCAGCACCTCAATCTGCTTCTTGTAGTGTGGGGCCTGAAACTGAACACAATACTCAAGATGCAGCCTCACCAGTGCTGAGTACAGGGGAACATTTCCCTAGTCCTGCTGGCCATGCTAATTTTGATACAGGCCAGGATACTGTTGGCCTTCTTGGCCACATGGGCCCACTGCTGGCTCATAGTCAGTTAGCTGCCAACCAACATCTCCAGGTCCTTCTCTGCTGAGGAGCTTTCCAGCCACTTTGTCCTGTTTCACTGCCATAGCCCTTGAGGCCTCTGCTCTACATGAACTGAACATCATTCATTTTGTGGTCTATTTCTGTCATTAGCTTGAGATGGACCATTTGGTGGTGTTCAATTCAAGACTGTTTCTTCTTGTAATTTCCAGTATTCTCCACAATCATTCCTGATGTTCAGTAGTGGTGCTGCCCCTTTCTATTATGTCATTCACATGTATTTTCATTCCTGGGAGATCTCCTAGTGTTTGGGTCGTTGTGTGCAATATGCTTCTGGAGCTAAATGGATTCCAAAAGGCAATTTCAGGAAGCAGCATCTGCAAAATGGTGATTTGAAAGCAAATTTTGAAACATTGAGTGTCCAGGGGAATCTGCCAAAACCCTCCCTCAGTATTTAATCTTCTGAAGAACTTGGCTTCTGCTGTCTCAGCAAACATTTTGTTCCTTGAGAGCAAATGGAAATATTTCCCTTTTTAAATGATCTTGTTCAGCATCTTGTGGTCACTGCAAAACTTAAGACCAATCCTTTTTTGCAATTTTTCTCCACAGCAACAAAGAACAAGCCTATTTTATTGTCCTGGCTGATTCTGTGAATGAAGCCATCTGTTGTCATGTTTTGCTGCACTTTTATTAGTGCCACATGTAAGAGACTCTGCATCTTCCATTAGCTGTACCTTGAATGTCACCAGGTGACCCCTGTTTTCTGCAAGCAGCTTCACCTCACGCATTGGCACATTCATGTCTGGTTCAGGTTTGTTCGTGGGACTATGAATCTATTGGGCTTTGGCACACATTCCAGTGACAAGACCAAGCTTATGCCCATAGACTCCTTGCTCTCCTTAGTGCGTTACCATAAAGTCTTGTTTTACTCTTTGTGCCTTTGAACATCAGTGACATTTCACACTCGGTCAGGCCTGGAATTTGTCCCTTGCTTTCAGATTTCAGTCTCACCTTTGACTGCTCCAACTTTATACTTTCTTTTGAACAAGTGTTTTTCAGTTTCTCGCACTTATTTCATTTGTGCTCCTGGGCTTAATTTGTGCATCACATGGAGGCCATTTGTGCTTTGTTTTATTAGCCATTCTTTTGACTTTGCAGCATCTTTCTTTGTTGAGCAAATGCACAGCTCGCCTCTGCATGCTATTTATTCACTTCATTACCTGCTCTAGTCTGAGTGGTTTTGCAAATGCATGGCTTCTTTTCCTTTCTTGATATTGGCACATATACTGGACTTTTTATATTCATTCACATCAGCTAACAAAGCTATTTTTAACCTTTAAATATATATATATATATATATGTATATACATTTGTATTTCTCCTACAGACCCATATGTGTGGTGTTCACAGCCATGGACTCAAAACACATAGTCTGATTACTCAGAGAACTTTCAACTCTTCCACTATGAAATCTGTAGTTTTGAACAAGGGCACTTTTCAATGTACTAAATGCACAAGTATCAGCCTGGTAGTTTTGAGCCTGTAATAAATTAATCTATTCTTCCATCTATTTTATCAATAATACATCTTCTAGAGCTTTTTTTTTTTTCCCTCCTGGGGAAACGTTGATCAAATGTCCATTTCTTCCACTTTGCTCTCATGAAAAATGTGCTGCTTTTATGCACCAAACTCATTCAAAAATTGTGTCCCTCTTCTGTTTTATTTGACTTTATATATTTTATATAGCTTTACATACCTGCCTGAGCTTTCTCCTTGCCTTTTCAGCATTCATCATGATTTTAAAACATTGAAGACTTTTGCCTACTCTAGGCACTGGTTCTTTAGCAGGGAGAAAAATAAACTTCTATTTTTCTGCTGAATGAACAGCCCTAGTTGGCTCTACTTTTGTTTTTGTTCTGCTTGACCCTGTAATAGATCCTCTTGGTGGCCTGCTGATGAAATCAGGAAGCTACTCTAATTGTGCCTCTATGTGATGAAAGTAACATCTCCCATCCATAAATCAGAGTCCCATAAGCCATCCTGTGAGTGATCACTGCATTTCCAGCCCTTGTGACTCTACAGGCAATCACAGAAGATTTGCAGACCTGCCAGCTCTCCATCAGTTTGTGAAAGTTACTCCTAATGAGGACAGGGAAATGTCACACCAGATTACACTTCCCTGGATTTCTTTTTGCCAAATCCAAAGCACTCTGTTTCACTTTCCTCTTCCTTTTACCATTTGTCACCATTCTTGGACTCCTAACACCCTGGTTTGCAATGCATTGCCCAGGCAGGCCCTCAGATTGGTGTCCCAGGAAGGCAAACTACTAAATGTGGAGCCGCAGGCTGATATGGCAATGTTACACAACAGGCATCACCTGCAACTTTGTACTTTAGTAATGTATTTTCAGGAAAACCTATCGCATTATTTTATAAATCAAATGAAAATGACCATGAAAAAAGATGAAGCTGTGTGACAGAAGATTTGAAAGACAAACTAGCACATTTGGATCCAAATGGATGGACAAGTATTTAATATACTGCAACTAACTTGAGCCAACCTAATACAGTTTATCTCCCCCATTCTCTGAAACTGTCTTACCACCTTTCCTACCAGGCTTTATGCAGAACCATTTTTAACCAGAACAAAATTGTTTTGTCTCCTCTCCTGTATAACAAAAAAACTCACTATCATCTCCATGAGTTCTTTCTGCTTCACTCACTTCTTTCTGTATGGATACCAAGTTTTGCTTCACACTTGTTATTAGAACACTGACAGAAAGTTGCATATGTGGACAAGAAATAGCTGAGATGTTTGGGTTAGAGCTGATTTCTTTTTTTCTTCCTATTTATTGCTTCCTTTTATTTAAAATGGAAAAATGATTGTGAAAGTAGTAAACTATTCTTACCAAGCCTGATGTAAGCACTGTGGAGTTCAGTGTCTCATCCTTACTACTAAATTAGGCAAGTTTATCCTGGAGAAGGACTTGCCATGTAGCTTTGGGATTTGAACTGTCATAGTGTTCTTCAATAATGTAGCAGACAGTCAAGGGCTGAAGTATTCTCTTCAGCCCTTTGAAGTGTGCAGCAGGGTAGGTTGTAGTGCTGGAATGAAAGTGAGATGTCAGAAGGGTTATGGGCTGGGTGGGGTGCTGTTGGTGATAGGGAGATAATGTTAGGACCATTGTATTGTGCTGAGTTCAAATCTAATTTCAAACTTGAAGTTTTTCTCGTGTGCAGACTACTCTGAGGAAACATAACTTATGACACCTTATTTCAAATAAATGTACTTAAAAAAACCCATTCTGTTCCAAAATATGTATGCAACAACGATCCCAAATGATATTATTGATGTACTCTTAATTCCCTTAGAGTGATGTACTCACTGGTTTTGCTTTTGGATATGAAAGAAACAAAATTCCAGCTTTGTACATCAGACAGTGTATTGTCTTTCATCTTTCATTCTTTATTCTCAGGGTTAGACCTTATCTTAAGAGTGAAAATATTTGCACCCAAAAAAAAGTACTCATCTCAAACCAGCCCAGTTATGTACCTATGCTTTAACACTAGAGAACCTCTGGGTACCTCATTCAAAGTCACCCAAGTGACTTACACAGCTGCATGAATTTCCATTATGAAACTAAAGGATTTTGGGGGTGAGGGAGGGGTTGGAAACACCATCCAAAAGGAGGCAACTATTTTTAATTTTGTAACCAAAGCCAAATTGAAATTGAAATCAAAATTTAATTTGATGTATATATTTTCAAAGATTTTGCATTTATAAGCAGGAATTTTGCCACTACTATCCAGATGTTGTAGTGTATAAACAACAAGTGAGTCATGAGCCATATAGAAAAGGCTTAGAAGCAAAAATATTAGATTTAACTGGCCATGCACATTGTCCAATGGGGATGAAAAACCACCACTAATTATAAAAAGCTATTTTTTCCCAGCTCTTTACCTCCGTCATGATATTTGAAAAGCAATTGTTTTTTCCTTTTTCCATCATTTTATCCCTGATAATTTTCCTGTAAGAATCATGCTTAATTTTAGCGGTATCCACAGTCACACCCTTTATGCTAAAAATCCTGTTCCTTTGTATGAGCCTTTCTACAGTTAAAGTAAAAATATGCCATTGCCATGCAAGCAGCCCATCCCTCTGTGCATTTCACTTGTGCATTGAGTGTTCTCTGTAAATAAGAAAAACCTATAAACTTTTAGCATCCAAACAATTGTTTCTTTTAACGTAGCAAGCCAAGCTAAGGTCTAGAATAGGCAGATATTAAACATGATTAGTCTAAATATAAGCCTAAGGACAGCTTTATGGTAATTCTGTGTACCACCCCCTCCGCAGTCCATTGAGTTAAAAGCAAAAACACGAGGCAAATATGGAAAATGCCATTACAATATTTTGAGAGAAGCAGCAACCCAGTGTCTATGAAAATTTAATAGCCATTGATTTTTTTTTTATTATTATTATTTCTTACTGTGAATCCAGGACAAACTTTTATTTGACAACCACATGTCCTTTAAAAAGAGATCCATAAGTTTTCAAATAATCCAGACTGTTCTTCACTCTCTCTTCCCCCCTCTCTCTTTCTCTCAATCTCTCTCTGCCTCCCTTTTTAATGCCCACATCTCCACTATCAGGAACAAATATGATTTCTGATTGAACATCACTTTATTTGCCAGTTCTGTGGTCTTTTCTTATCTTGTTCCACACTTCTCAGGCTTTGTGGTTAAATTATGTATTAAGGTCAATGTCAAAACACGGAAGATCTGTAATCTACAGGGAGCTCCCTTTTATTCGTTATTACAGTGAAGGCTGAGCGCAACTGTCAGGGAGCTTGGGATGTGCTCAGCATGGAGGCTTGCTACACAGCAGGGCTCTACAAAGCCTCTCTCCTTGTTCTCCCAGGACGAACCCTTGATAGATTTACCCGGATAACCCATCTCACTTTAAAGCTCTCTTGTCTCTGCTTCAATCTGAAAGCTGTCAAGTGCACCTATATAGTAATGTCATAAATCAAACGTAAAATGTGTACACTGGAGACACTGCGAGTGTCATGTATTCACTTGTACTTTGAGATCTTCTAAAGTAAAATGGTGTCAGAATAAGGAAGGCTGGGAGGAATGTTTTTTTTCCCTTAAAAACGACAGAATATTTGAAAAGGTTGGCTGTAAACTTTTTTTTTTAAAAAAACTTTCCTTGTGATAAAGCCCAATTCTGGTTTATCCTAAATTAATCAGGGACAGCTATTTAGTAAACAGAAAACAATACACACAAAAAAAGGAAGTTGTAAGATATCTATCTGTAAACAATGTGATTTAATACAAGACCATGTATTGATTTTGTTTCTTTGGTTTTCTTCTTGACAAGCATTTGTCAACATGGATTTGTATTAGTTCCCAGGTTTGTTTATTAAAGACACATCATTCTTTCCCTGAACTAGAAACAATTCTCTTGCAGCAGGAGTGCAACATCAAAGAGGGATCCTAAAACAAGATGCCAAACATGACAAGAAAGAAAAGGAGCCCTCTATGTGGAAAGTACTGCCACTGAACTTAATTCTTTTCTTATTCTCAGATAAAGAGAATTTTAATTTTTTATTGTCAGAAAAGGCTTGCTATTTCTTATTTAGTGGAGCTTGCATTTTACTTTTCTTGTGGGAGGAATGGGTTGGATTTGCAACATCCAAGTTGCCTCACAATCAGACATCTCCTAGCAAACCATCGTACAAAACTAGTCTGGCAATTCAGACTTCCTTGGCTTTGAATGTTCTGACTCAAAGTATGTCAGTTTTGAGGCCAGTTTGCATATGGTGCTCAATTAAGGGTACCTGTGAATCATAATGTATTAGGAGGTCATTAATCTGTATATCCCATACTGCATCCCAAACCAGTTTGCATCATCAATCTGCAAAGAGCACTAGCATAACTAGCATAACTTTGAAAGAATCTCACCCATGGAAGCCCTATAAAAGTGGATTGTCTCTCCTTTTAAATCATTTGGAAGTGAAAAGTATCCAGTTCAGCTGGGATGCAGAGTGTGCACGCTTTCTGGTGGAGGGCAAGAGGAGGCCCAAGAGGTGTTCTGCTCTGAAGACAGATGTGTGAGTCTGAGCTATAAATCAGCTGGTGCCAAAGGTCACCCCAGAGGGTGCCAGATTTTTTAGGCTGGAGAACCAGCCCTAACAGGATGTGATATTGTTTTTTCATTCCCTCTTCTAGGGCTGGCTGCAAATCTCTGCAGCTCCTTCACCAAACACACCTATGGTCTGCCTAGGTTTATGAAGGTGCTCAGATCTCTTGAAGGTATAAAAATCTTTATTTCTTTGTACATCATGCAACACTTCAAAAGGCTTCAGGTACAGGCAATGGCTGTAGCCCATACTACTAACAGAGACATCTTTGCTACATGAGGCATTATTACTTTTTGCACTTTTTTAGTCTTTATCTTTTGTCTTTTTTTCCATTTATAACAAAGACCTTTCTGCATGACAACATCTGTTTCATCCTCTTTGAGAAAAAGAGAAATGCTTTGCCATCAAGATCTCAACATCATCTCTCATGACACATGATACAAGAACATAGGAGTGACTACGTTGGCTCAGATCAGAACCCCATTTGCCCAGTATCCTCTCTCCATCTTTGGCCAGCCAAAGGGCACAGAAAAAAGTAAAGTGATATTTCCACCAAACTTCTCACAAACCCCAACAATTTGTTGTTTAACAACTTCCTGAGCCAAAGATCACATCTTTGGATATAATAGATATCAATGGACACTTCAATAAATATGTCCACTCACTGCATCACTATTTAAATTCAAGTATCCACAGCAGGATTTCCACAGCCTGATTGCACATCCTGTCAAGAAAAGCACTTTGCACTCTTGAACGGTTTACCCAAGATCTACGGAAAAAGAGCAGAGGAATGCTAAGAAATCGCCTGCCTTAAAGGGAGCCAGGAAGCTTTAGAGGCTGTCTTGTCTTGTTGTCATCATCTGGAATCTTTTGATTATTCCAAACAAGAGAGGACTTTGTGCTTTGAAGTGCATCTAGATATACAACTTTATTAGTAGTGTTGTGTAGAATGATAAGTTTTTATGAGTAGAGCAGTCCCCAATCTGTGCATCACCTTTACTAGAAGAATTTTTTTCTGTTCCCTCTTAAATATTTTATCCATTATTGAAGATAAGAAAGTCTGAAAAAAAGGTATTTCTCATCATCTTTCAGAAAGATTCCTTCGAGGTGATCCCCAAGTAATGGTAATGCTCTGTGCTACTGAAAAGTAAATGACTGTGATCTCTCCAATGTTATCTCTGTGTTGCATGTTTCAATTCTAACAAAGGAGGCATTGGCTATAAGAAAGAAACTATCTTGGTTGGATGCTTCAGTGCATGAATCTTTGTAGACCTTGTCTTTCCTAGTTGAGTAACATTCTACTGAGGCTGGTTATTACTAGACTTAAGGATCATGATTTTCCAGGCTGTTAAAGTATAGAAAAGGTAAATAGAGCTGTGCTTTTAGATAAAGACAATAGTTTAAGATTTCCATAGAAGATACACTTTTCTCTAAAGCTTCTTATTAGAATTGAAATAATTTTGCTTTCTTTAACTGTCCAAGAAAAAAATACCAAGAGGAGTCTCCTGCCTCCCTCAGCCCGGCTGGGTGCATCTTCCCTTCCTGGGGAAGATAAAGGGCAGTGGGTGGGAGATAAGGTGGGAGAGGGGTCAGTGGGGCCCATCTCTGGAGATATTCCAAACCTGACTGGATACCATCCTGCGCAAGCTGCTCTAGGTTCTCCTGCTCTGGCAGAGGTGTTGGAATAGATGATCTCCAGAAGTCCCTTCCAACCCCTAACAGTCTCTGAATCTGTGAAGTAGGTTTGTTGTTCTATGTTCTTTTTGTAGAGGTCAGAGGGTATAGCCTAAAAGCTCATGGTTACATTATTATCAGCAGTAACTGATCAAAAGTGGAATGAACAGTCAGAAATACAAATCACATTATCATCCATCATCCGTATTTTGCATCTTCAAATTCCTTTCAGTGTCAACATTTCTAAGTGGCCCCAACAGTAAAGAAAAGTCTCTGAAACCTCTGCAGATTTTTTAACAGGTCACTCCAGAGAGCAAGTTTAGGCCTTCTTTAAATTCATGTTTTATATTCTCAAGCTGTTGAATGTCAGGCTCACCACTGCTCCACTTTACATATATGCTTTCCACTTCAGAAGGAAAAGCCATGGTGCATCTGAAGCAAACCCTATCTGAAGAGCCATGGAAATAATTTCTGACTACCAGGCCTAATTAATGCCTCCATGCTGACCTCTACATCCAGCCCATATCAAAAATGTTACAGCAGAGCTGATTCAACATGAACTCAAGATCAGGCAAGACCTGGTACTAATGAATACTAATGAACAGTAATTACTGGAACTCTGCCACAGAAACCCATTGCAGAGACATATGCTAATGGGCTTTACACAACCAGGCACAGGACTTCATATCCACTAAGAAACTTCTGCAAGACTAAGAGCAAAAGGAATCATACATGACACAAAACCCTGTTTGCATCCATTTCCTCCCACAACCCCTTATGCCTGACATCCAGCTTCCACTTCCCAAACAGGCCAACCCAGGTCCAGCTCAGCTCTGATTTCCCTGGCGGGCACAGGGGGTCATTTGCACCAGCTTGGTGGCTGGATTTGCTTTTGTGCTCTTGTTCTCCCTCAAGATGGGCAAAACATCACCTACAGAGGGGAAAGGGATTTTAGTAGCATACATCTCAGTCTGTAACAATTGTGCAGGTAATATTACTTGACCCACATGAACACTGATGGCTCTAAACCAGAGTGCTAATAGAAAAGCTTAATGTTCACTGACTTGTTTTAACTATGATTTGAGCTAACCCTCTCTTTGGAGTAGGTGTTGAATTACAGCACTTAAAATTTAGGGCTGTGTGCAGGCTGCATAAAAACTGTGCTGAGGATGCTCCCTGCCAAATGATTTGCACTTGTCTTCAAGCACAGTAGACAGTGATTGGCCCTGCTCTTTCACCCTGAAACCCTTCAGCTACCAGTTTGTGGCTGGTCATACCTCCCTCAAGGTGTTTAACGTGCCCTGAATTGCCATGTGTTAGTGCTAAGTTCTCTGCTAGTCCTCATGTTCATAAATATAGGAAAGAGTCTCTGGGATGAAAAATTAACCATCCCTGCAAATTTCCATGGGGACAGAAAGAAAAGAGAAAGCACAAAGGCACACAGCAGGTTTACCTCTTCACTTGACTGCATGCTTCTGCTCAGATTTTTAAGTTTGGGGAGGGTTCAACTTTTACCTAGCAAGAGGTGATAGCATAGAACATGATTACCTGACATAAGGAAGAGAAATGACTAACATGAGAAGGAACAGCACACTGGGCATTGTAGGGTCATAAACACTGAGGAACACGGGGAGTTGTGGCTAGAACTGCCAGTCATCATGAACCCAGCCACTGGATTGGCTGTCATTTAGCACTCTGTTGATTCAGATTTGTTGTTCTTTGTGACTTTTTGGTGTTTATTTCTCCAAGGATATTTTCTGTCTCTGATCTTCCGTCCCTGCCTCTTCCTCCCCATCCATTTGCCCTTGCTGAATAGAGAGATGTCCTAGTAACTCATGCTTCCTCTGGCTTTAGAGTTCTTTTTGGTGAGCAAGGAATGGAGAGATGTTTGTGCTTGAGGGGTTGTTTTAGCTGGTGTTTTCACTCAGATAGAGTACAGGCTACATCTGCTTACATTTAAAAGTTTCTAACCTTCTGGCTAGAAGAGAAATATTTCAGGTTTTTCCCCTTTAAAGAAAAGCCTGAACTCTACAGAATCTGAACCTACCACATCATCCATAGAAATGCATCAAACAATAGAGAGCCATCCCATGGGTGAGCTGTTTGACATCTGGTTCTTGCTTCTGTACTTTTCCATCTCCTCTCCAATCTCCTCCCTTCTCTTATCCCTGTTGTGTTCATATCTTGCTAACAGAAATTGAACTAAACGGGACATCACAGCGTGCTCGTTACAGTCAGGAGAATGAGAGGTGTATTTGGCAGCTGTAACTATTTAAGAAGAACATGCATCTGTCAGCTGAAAGACCTCAATACACTTGACCTTCAGTCTGAAAAAGCAAGCATTAAAGTTGTTTTGCTACCACCTGGACAATACAGGAAAATCCATACTCTCTGTCCTCTAGGATGTTAGTGGAACTATCCCATCTCTAGAAGTTAAGGAGTCCTATACTTTTGTTGTGTTTTGACCAGCACTTTTCTGCCTAGCACTCTGGAACAGCTCTGGCTCATTGAAATACCTCCTAATATTCCCTGGGTTGCAGAATTTACAGAAAGGGATGTTTGTTTTGTCTCTAGAACTGCTCCTCCTCATCTGTTCACCTGAACCAAAGCTTTTCTATCAGTAAGCAATCAAGCTGTTAAGCTAGAATCAGATTTTCTTGATCAAGAGTGTTTCACAGAATGTAATACATTAACATTGTTGGTCATCTTCATCAACACATGCCTTTCTTCCAGGTTTTTCTTCAGCAATTTTCCTGTAGCTGATATATCCAATGTAAGTCTCAGTGCTAATAGGCCAGACTTCATAAACACAAAGGGAGAACACATTCTGTGAAGTCTCTCAATTCAACCATAAAACATCGTAAGCATTCATTACCATTTTTCAAACTACTCATGAGCAATCAGTGAGGTACAACACCTATTAAAGCCAGCATTTAAACATCTGCTTATTTCAGTGGAGCCTATAAATAGATCTGATGGAAAGTGCTCCTACCACCAAGGTCATTCACTTGTCAGGCACATAGTCCCACAACTTGATCCTTAGAGCTGTTTGGTGCCAAGGCAGACTTTAAGGAGGTAGAGTTGAATCTTTTGACATATGAAATCCTAGACAACATTGGCTCTAAATCTTGTCAGCCATCCATTTCTTCCAGCAGAGAGGGGGTCCATTTGCAAAGACTGTAGCAGCAGAAGTCAGCTTTGAGGACAATTTAATTCAATCTGCTAGCTACAAGACATAGATGCAGACTCACTAGAGGACAGAAAAGGGCAGTAGCTCTTAAACAGTCAAGGCCACTGGAGCATAGACTTACTCCTGCTCACATGATGCTGCAACAACTACATAGCTTTCCTACTCACTTTGCAGCTGTAAATGGCTCTGAGGAATTGTCATATTCTATCAGCTTGTCCAGTCAACGGTTTTAGAAGTCAAAGTCCTCCTTACAAACTTTAACTGACTTGTAACCTTACATCCACACAGGTACTATAACACATCAACTATTTCTTTTCATAACTGCTTTAATATTAGCAATATTCCTGAACTGTCTATCCACTGTACTAAAGGGATATTTTTTCCAAGAGGTGTTTGGAATTGTATATAGTGCTTTAGAGTTCATTAAGTCATAAAAGAACTGGGTGTTAGAACAAATTTAGTACCACCTATACCCTTAAGTTCCTTTAAAAATATACTGTGCATAAATGGAGATGGAAAGATGTGAGTTCAATCATTTGAATACTTTGATTTCAACAGTGCAAAAGCCACATATGAGTAGAAACAGATCTGCTGTTTGCACATCAGCCGCAAGCTTTGCCAGACAGATTTCCATCCCACCTGCTAGCTCTTTGTTCTACCAAAAGACGAACAACCACCGGTTTTCTAACTTGTCCTGTGAAGAACATGCTAAATTTGAGAGACTCTTGAAAGGTGGCCTTCTTCAAAAGCTCATCTGCCATTTCTAAGGTCTTCTTTTTTACATGTGGTATTTGTGAAGGATTCCAGGTTTCAAGGAAGCTTAGAATAGCTGCTGCTTAATTCCTAATGAAAAGTTTCTCTGAATGATTAATAATCACACACTTGTTTATCATCTTGTTTATCAGCATGTGAGCAGTCTGGTAAGTACATGAAATGCTTGAATATTTCAAAATACAGCATCCTTTAAGCCTAAGTGGAACTTAGCTTCAGCCTACGAAGTCAAATCAAACCCAACAACACTGGCTATATGTACTGTTATTCCCTCCTGAGCTTGCTTCCCATGTCATGTTCTTCAAAGAGCTGCACAAATATTAATAAAGCTCCACACTTTTCTGAAAGAGTCATTACAGACTTTTTAAATATGGTGGAAATCATGAAGGATGAAAGAGTTATGCAATTTTAACCATACAATACATCAATTCCAGATTGGGACTTGAGCACTAAAACTTTGCAGAACAGGTTGCAAGTTAGCTCAACATGTCACTGACAACCTTTAAAATATGTGGTAAGCATAAAAACTTTCCATGTCCCAGCAATGGAAACAAATCAGATGCTCAGTGGGCAGGATTTTACATAGTATTAGTCAGGAAGCATTTGAACAATTCATATTTTAACAAAGGATGACAACAAATTCTTGGGCTTGAAACTCCAATCCTTGAAGCCCAGTCCAAGGTTAGCAAGACGAAGGTCAAGACAAGGTGAAAAAGCATAGATATTGCAAGGCAAGTCACAAAGAACTACACAGCTACAATCCAAAGCAGAGTAGAATAAAATATAAAGTATGCCAGATGTAGCTATTTTTAAAATCTAAGGAATATATCCTACAAATCTTTGGCTTGACATCACTTTCAAACTAGTAGAATCCAACATACCCTTCCTATTACTAGCTGGTTATGGGAGTGTTAAGCTGTTAACAGTTATTACATCATCAAAGAAGACTCTTTAATATGCTGTCAGAGCAACATGCACCCCTTAAATTTTCCATAAAGAAATGAGACTATTACTGTAAGGGGGAGCAAATGGTGTTTTAAGACACATCTTGGTGGTATCCTTGTATTGCATGATTCAGGACTCAGTGAGCAGGTGCTTAATTAACACTGAAATCACTGAAGTTTCTGGGTTGGGAGTGGGCCAAAAGAATTGTGTCATGAAAATGAATCACTCATCTTTTATGCTGTGTTGTAGATAGCAATGAGAAAGATCTGGTCTTGATAATCAATGCTGAAAATACTTGAATGGTAGGAATGGCTGCTTGTCTTGGTGAGCACATGAAGAGCATTGTGGTTTACTGCTTTTGACAGGAAATATAACCACAGCATTTTAAAAAATACTTTCAACTCCAAATTCATGCAGTGTTGAATGTCCAACTTACAGAAAAACAATCTCTTTCCCCAACAATTTTATCATCTTCTTTTGGCCAAATCTATTTCTTCTTTTGACCTTCAATTTATTTCATTGTAAATCTTCTGCAGATAAACCTCACCTTGAGTCACCTGGTGATGTGAAGGAAAAACAAACAAACTTTACCTGTTTAGCACCTGATTTCAAATACAAACGGAGGGAATAACTTCACAGTGCTTCCCCTGCCTTGCCCTCTTTGAATAAAGAGCTCCTGGAGAAAAGTCATTGCCTGGTGCTCTTTCTGGCATTCCCCACCAAGATGCCCTCTTACTGAGAGCTCTATACAGCGAAATGAAAGGCTTCTGAGACCTTCAGAGAGAGCTTGTTGCAAGAGCAGGATGAGAGTTAAGCAGGAGATCTGAGATCTCAGGCCTGTCTGTGCTTTATCTGTTGATAGCAGTGCTCAAGTCTCAGGGAGTACCTGATCAATGGCACCTCTTTGTCTACAAAAGAAAATTAAAGTAAAGAGAAAAAAGCCTTGGCAGAAATCTGTGGTTGCCAATAACCCAAAGCCCCTGAGGAACAATCCATTTCCTCTTTGGTCATGCAGCTGTTTAGTTTGTGCTCTCTTATGTTTTACTTTTTCATAAAGGTCCTGCTGTGATCCAGAAGTGTTGTCAGTGAGTGCATACAATAGAAACCTCCAGAGCTTTGGCACCGAACTTTCATGTAACACCTTCCTTTATTTTGCCACTAGCCTTTCCACGTGCCTGAAAGAACTGTTCATTCAGAGTACATACAGTGAAATTCTGCCACCCAAAACATGATGAAGAAAGAGCAGAATTTACCCTTTAGTCAATCCCTGATACTACTGCCTTGTCCCTGCTCTTTTCCCACTGTATCCATACTGTCAAAAGTGATAAGCCAAAAGCTTTTTTTTATTCAGCTGAAAAGATACACTTCCCAAGTCTCCTTTCAGACTTGATTGTACCATTTTTAATCACAGATGAGGTTAACGTGTACATGCAAGCACTCTTCATTCTAGATTCTTTATTTTTCATTAAAACAACCATTTTCCCATTTTTCGATAACTTCTATCTGCTCTTAACAAAGATCTTCCTGTTTCTTCCTCTGTTTCTTTTCTGAACTCAAGTATTCAATTCAATTAAATTATCATCTTTATTCCGTATTTATCATGAAGACTCTACTGTTTAATACATGCAGCCTGCTCTTTCTTCTGTCCAATGCTTAGGTTTTTCTTCAACTGTTTGTACCTTGAGGAAGATACATATTTCATCAAAAGAGCCAAGAACACATTAAACACATACCCCCTCCTACCTTCAAAAGATCATACTTAACCCCCTCTTAATTTGGTGAGGTGTGCAGCCTTCATCCAGTTTCTAGTGAAGACAATTAAAATAAAAATTCTTTCTTTAAAGCAGATAATGCCAACCCCTGACAAGCAACTACAGCAAATCCAGGGCACATCCAGAAGGAGGCATCATTTTCATAGATGGAGGAAGACGCTGGTTTTGAAGCTATCAGTCTGATACTTTCATGTGCTTAAAATCCATTAAAACTACTCCTTTAAAGAAAGAGAGATAAAAAGCTCAGACTATCATGTGACACAATATAACCTATCACAGCAATAAATCAAAGATTCTGACCATGATTACAGATATTATCTCCCATTACCTGCAAAAGAAAATATAAGCCAGATATCCTATTTTTTTATCCAGAATGTCTCTGGTGGCTTAGCAGCTTTCTAATGAATATCAGCTTAAAATAAGCTCATCTCCTTAGAGATCTGCTTCTGTGAAGGCAATATTCCCCAAGAAAACCCCTGACTGCTAAGTAACCTTTGTTATACTCATATGGCAATGATCTATTGGCCTAGGAAGCATGTACATTTTGTATCATTCTCAGTAAAAGGTAATTTTTTTTTTCCCTGAGAGGTTTTAAGAAAATAGCCCTTTAAAATCTTGATGTACAACTAATTCTTTTTCCTGACTGATCAACAAAAAAAATTTTGCTACTGTGGAGGAGAAATGTCAATGAATGTGACAGCAACCTCACTTTGGTTTGAAAAACAGTAGAAGAAAGGTGGGAGGCTGTAAGAGAAACATATAAAGGTTTTAAAAGGTAGTATTTTAAAAACAATCTACTTAACATAGAAAGCATGACAGCTTTTGAAATCCTGCAAGTGAAAAATGAGGTTTTATCACTTGTGTGTATTTTGCACCAATTTATAGCAAAGAATCTTAACAGGCTTATGATGCAATTTTTATTCATCCCATGAAAGCTGTTAGAAAGTTATCACATAGTACCTTTCTGCTAAATAAATCACATGAAAAGAAAACTCATTATTTTACTACATTTCCTGACAGCTAGAGTGTAGTAATAGGAAACTTTTTCAGTAACTAATCTGTATCCAGCATAATTACAATGTTTAATAGTTTAGTTTTGACATATTTGTTACTTACCTCATTATCCTCCTCTAAACCTAGATAATCACATTTAAGGACATTTCAGAAAATTCTCCGTTTGTGTTGAAAAGTTTGAAGCAACAGTCTTTTCCCTTGCTCTTTCAGTACCTCTGGATTCTGTTGTTTGATTAGTGGATGCCCTGTCCTCGTTTAAATATGCTAAAACACTCACCTCTTCTGATTAGCAGAGTCTGCCATGCAAAGCCTTTGTATTGTACATTCTACTGATTTGTACTGTATTACACTGAGATCCAAGTGTGTGTCTGCTCTGTTCTCTTGAACTCATTTGTCTTTGACGGTCAGCCTCACATGTGCATTGGGTGTCAAGTGTTGGAGAAAGAAGCAGGCACAGAAATGCCTCTTCTCCTTACTCTTAATTTTTTGTACTGAAGGGCCTGTGGATTCAATGCCTAGCACTTCGCCTTTCAAGTCAGCAGCAGAACCACAGATAATTATCAGAGTTTGGATTTGAAAACACTGTGCCAGACAAAAGGCTTCTTGACAAGTCTGCCTCTAGGGGATGGGAAAAAGGAGCAGGATGAAAATCAGAGTGGCCTAGCAGAAAGAGTAGTGTACAACCAGTTCTTGGGTCAAGCTCCATAGTGATTTCAAGATATTGTTGGTACCATTCCCTATCCAGAGTAGGGGAGGGTTGAAGAGGTGCTCTGTGCCTTGCTATGTTAGTATTTCAAGGGTTTCTAATAAAACAAAAGGACTTTGGGCTTTTTCCTGCTGGTCGCCTTTAGTTTAAGCTGATTTCAATGCAAATAAAAGGCTGAAGCCATAGTTATTATGCATGTCCCCCATTCTAAAAACATAGAGCAAAATCTGTCTTACTGGTGTAGTAGATAGCTCAGATGGCAAAACTGAAGACTCCAGCATCCCTTTATCACTGACATATCTTCTGTGCTAACTGGGCAAATGTGGCAACTCTGTGCTGAACAAGGTATCCAAGCAGGGAAGAGGAGGTGAATGACTCTGCTCAGAACTAAACTAAGAACAAAACACTGGACCTGTATCTTCAGGTCTTTTGTACATGCTGAAAATCTCTCGAAGAGCAATCAGATGTGTCCCTGCTGAGAGAGGCAGTAGAGAAGAAATCACTCAGGTGTCAGCTCTGAAAATTTAGTATAAGTTTCCTTAACATCAGCTCTATTAACAGGACCAACTTCATGGGTCAAACTCCAAGTACACCCAGGTACACCAAGATTTTGTCTAGCAGTCTTTGCTAGCCTCTGATGAACACTCATGGAGCAATATGTGTTAAGCCCTGGAAGGTGCACAAGCACATGTCAATTCTTACTGATTCAGAGGTATCTCTGAGATCAGAAATGAACCTATGGGCTGTAAACATTCACTGATATGCTGTTCAAATCTCTTAGGTGCATTAGAAGCATATGTGTAGGAAGCATAGTGTGGTCAGCATAATCCATGAAAAAGGAAATCGTCTGCAGAGCATCCACATCCCAGCCTCCAACTATAGTTTTTCAGCTTCTTCCTGGTCAATCTTCCTCTGGGAAGAACGGGGCACGAATAGCTTTCTTGGCCATGTGGCTGGTCCTGTACCTCCCAGAACTTGTTACAAACACTTATCATCCCAAACATAATCAAGCGACATGGAGATGGTACAATACCCTCTTCAGTCCTTCCATTCCTGAATATAAAATCAAGTTTGATCTTAATGGACAGATAACTAGAGGCAATTAAGAAGGGAAAGGAGGGAAGATCATCCCTAGCTCACTGCTTATTCTGTGACAAATGGACCAGATACTTCGGAATTACTTTCCAAGGAGAATGCTGAGTTTCCATGAGTCAAAAAGTAGCCTTTTGGGAGGGAAATGTTGGCAACCCTAGAACCTGAGTGTTTCCATCTCTTGGTGAAGACATTATTTTCCAATGTGCAAAAACAATGAAAAAAAAAAAAGAAAACACTTTTCCCCTATTAAAGAAGTCTGATAAAAACTGTTCTTTCATCTAGCATTTGATACTCAAATGCACTTTCCCATTCACAGCTGGATGGAGGTTTTTTTTCAAGTTCAACCCTAATTTATTTATCTTAAAACAGGCAATGTACTGTAATTTTACAATAAAGGACTCCCAATCAAAGCTTACCTTATCCAGAGGTAATTAATACAAAGATTGTTGAATTAAAGATGTGAGTCTTGACACTTTGGCGGGGGGTAAGGGACATGGTCTCAAAGGCCCAAATTATGCCTGAAACAGACCAATTAACACCATGTCTCTTCTTTTATGTTAACTTCAATTAAGGTTTCTTAAAATTTTTAAAGTTATTTTCTTCTTTACAATCTCAGAATGTCAGAAATGTACATCAAAGCCAAACGCTTCCGCCTGAACACCATAGGTAACGCTCATTTGCACACAAATCTGCATATTGCAAAGGAGTTCAGAGCCCATTTTGCATGAATTATTGCCCAATGCGAGTCAATGAATTAAACAGCTGAAAAATAACAACCAGCCAAGTGATGATAAGCTGCACCTACTTATGTTGACATAATGAATTTAAAGGGAAAAGAAAGCACATCAGAATTTTAAGTTGCAGTGGAAATAAAGAGGTGATTTCAACTCCAATGCTGGTCAGGCCTCTGGATTTTAAAATACTTTCCAAATTCATTTTGCTTATTATTATTCACAATTTGTGCACTAGCTAAGGATGTTCTCTTTTTCTACCACATGGAACAGAAATGGATAAAATTTCATACCACTGTCTCTCTTGGTTTTGACAGTAAATCCATTGACTCTTTTTCAGTATTGTATACAGTATGTCACACAGAATCACGGAATCATTAAGGTTGGAAGAGACCTCTAAGATCACCAAGTCCAACCATACCTATCACTACCATACCACTAAACCATGGCCCTAAGTAGAGCATGTAAATGTTTCTCAAACCCCTCCAGGGATGGTGACTCCACCGCCTCCCTGGGCAGCCTGGGCCAAGATTTAACAACCCTTTCAGTAAAGAAATTTCTACTTATATCCAATCTAAACCTCCCCTGCTGCAACTTGAAGCCATTTCCTCTTGTCCTCTCACAGTTAATCCTGAAGAAGAGACTTACCCCCATCTCATCTAGGTAGCTTTCATTCTGCAGTCATTCACCTAGAAGATCACATCTCTTCATTTGCCACTGATTTGCCAGAATGTCATTCTTTCCCTTGTGCCTCTGTAAGCAACATATTTCTGGAAGTGTCACAGCAAAAAGGAACATAGGCTAGCAGAAATAGCTGTCTAAAGAAAGAATTGATTCTTTGAAGAGTTAAATTCGAATCACAAATAAATCGCCAAATAAAAAGTGGAAATCCAAAGGTTTTCAATGCAAACTCCTGTTTTTCAGAGTCAAATCTATCCCTTCTTGAACCTGTATGTGGCTCCCGCTGACTCCAGTGTGCTCACTTCTAATCAGAACAGGCTGCAAACAATGGACTCCTCTGCTGGGGCCTTTTCTTTTCTCCTTCACAAATTCTCCACACATGGAGCAAGATTTTTTTTTTTCTGAGCTTGTACTCTCTTTGTAATTGTTTGACTGATTGCTTTTATGAATATTTTTGGGTTTATGGATTTTTTTCCACCAATATTCATAATGAGTGTTCCACAGGGCTTTCACCAGTTAGAATTCAAAGCCCAGATTGTGTGAGTAGTTATATGTGTCACTTAGCATGCTGCTTCTCTCCTCGTTGGATGACATCCCTTTTGTAAAAGGAATGGTAGCTTGAGAAGTCTGAACTTGACTGCATTCTTCAAAAAAATGAGAAGGACCTTTAAGGAGAAAGTGATAAGTGGGATTATAAAAATTCTGATTGCACATAAGGGGAAAATATTCCACAGTGAGAGTGGTTATGAATGGGAACAGGCTGCCCAGAGAGGCTGTGCAATCTGTCTGTCCCTGGAGATGTCCAAAACACGGCTGGAAATGTCCTGAGCAGGCTGATCTCAGAAGTTAGGCCTGCTTGGAGCAGGAGGTTGGAGAAACATCCTCCAGAGGCCCCTTCTGACCTAAATCTGTCCATGGCTCTAACCTGTGACTCTATGGCCTCAATATTAATGGAAGAAGAATTGCCAAAAATTGACTGGGCCAAAAGTCTGATGCAGTTAGCAGCAGTGTCTACATTTTCCCACATATTCTCTCAGCTATCCTAATAGCTGCCACACTCACAATGACCTTTAAGCCAGTGACAACCCAGAACTCATGCCCAGAGCAGAACTTGAGTGGTTTTGTGAGTAGCAAGTCTACTGTGGATTGCACTTTTCTGTAGTTTATTATATTTATTAAAGTAATAAAAGCAACTTTGTCCTTTAAAAAGCTTTAGGAGAAGGGAAGCGTGACCTCAGCTTTCACTACATTAAAAATGGCTTAATCACTCCCAACCACCACAGGAACAAGTAATGGTTAAAGTCAAATGCAGGTTTTGCACACACTTTATTCTCTAAAGACCTTCAAGAGTTTGGAAATTACAATAATGTTTACACCTGTATTACCTCCATCTTTTTATGTTTGTGATCACAGGGCAAAAAGAAAGGGGAAAAAAAGTAAAAGAAGAAAAAGCCAGCTCAGCTTAAACTATTAGGGCTCAAATTCCATCTGGTTTTGTTCATTTTTTTCTCTGAGATGTCAGTATCTTTTAAAGACCAACTGTGATAAAACTTATCTTTGATCAACAATTCTGAAAACACTGGCCCTCGGCCAGAACTCCTCTGTTTCTCAGGCTGGGCTCAATTCAGGAGTCTCTAAACTCCTAAATTTAATGTTAATTAACTCCTGCCACTAAACTTCTAAAGAACTGCAGCTCCAACAGGAGGGAACCCTTCTGTTGGGGAGGCAGACAAATTGTGCTACCCCTGCTACCTAAGTAAGTCCTTTCCTAAAATCAGTCACAGAGCCTCATCCTTCTGAGCTTCCCAAATCTCACTCATTGGGATGAAAGAAAAGCCTATTTGATTAGGAGTGAATTCTGGCCCCAGTAAAGGAGACATCCTAATCTCTTTTGGTTTTAAACCAGTAGGCCCAGCCATTAGTGTTTTACCACCATAATACCGAGTGTAAGTCTAACTCCTGCTTGTTCAACCTCAAAGAAAGCAAAAAAATCTACAAAAATAAAAGGAAAAAACCTCTATCCTTCTTATGCACTCTGTCTCTACCAGGCCATACACATTACTAAGTGTAATCTGTGCTACCATCAGTCATCTGCAAACAAGTCTGAGACAAGTCCATTGGGCAAGAGGAGCAATCCCACCCAGTACTGCACCAGTGCAGAGTAGCAGAGGAATGGCTAGCTAGCTGTGAATACTCATTTAGGGACAGGTTATTAAAGCTATTTAAGCACCTAACCTCCCATTAGGAATAAGCTGTGAGGCACCTGAATTAGTGCATTCAAACCTCAGGAAAACACTGAATGCTTTAATTTATGGCCCAGCCCTTCTAAACAGAACTGCAGAATTCAGTCTGCAAACATCATCATGAACCAAAGCCTACAGAATTTTCACAATTATGACTTCTAGGCCAAGTAATCATCTCCAAAGGTAAATGATGGAAGCACTGTTACTTGAGTTATTTAAAGCTAGATTGGACAACTCCCCGGGGAATATTTTTGGGGGAGAAACAGGGGACTTTGTTATGATTAAACTGAGGCTATAAATAGGAAGACATTAATGCAGTGCAGCATGACCGAAACAGCAATGCTGTTTTATGGGGGTTTTATAATCTGAAACTAGGGAAATTCTCACTTCCCACAGCAGTTTCTGCCATCCCCAATTGCTCCTATTACACTGACCAGTAATAACACCCTGTTGCTTTTCATTCATTCTGCAATGCTGTAACTTCTACCTTTCTTCTCATCAGATGTCAGAAACAGGGAGATCTTGTGCCTTTCCTGTGAGTCTCTGTGTGGCTTTTGATTCCAGGGTTTACAGTCCACATGCATCTCGTTGATCCAGTAGAGATAAGAGCAGAAGTTTTAAAGCACTATGGTAAAAATAAGTGCAATTTGGCACCTCACTGCTGCACCTCCAGACAATCTCCAGTCTCTGCAAAGTGGAGCAGGTAAAGATGTGTTCTCCAGCCATTTAAAAGTAGGCACCATTTAGTTCATGCTTGAATAGTCTTTGGAAAGTGTCATGTTTTATTCTGGGTGGCAACATATATTTTGATTCAAATAGCTGGAAGACTAAGTTCAAAGTTAACAAGGTGGACACTTGGAAATTGTGAGTCACCTCTTCAGCTCCCTGTCATTGTAAGGATTTCCATGGATGCAAGTGAAGGCAAAGCAGAGGTAGAAAATATTTCTGGATCAGAAAAATCTGTGGTATGTCCCCTCATGTAAAGACATGCATTATGTACAAAGCACAGAAAAGCCAAGGTTTTCAGGGAATATATGTATATATGCTATCCACAAAGGCACAATCTCAAGGGAATCCCTATCAACAGGAGACTTTTATGATTTGAGGAACATGATCATGTTTTTTTTCTCTCCTGTTTTTCTTTTTCAAGAATGACTACTTCCGATGCCTGACTTTTTCTTGTTTGTTTCAAGAAGATTTATTTCTGCCTTGCCAGTTCAGTCCTGAAGCAGTGAAGACTGTGGAAGGTGCTTCTTCATCTGGTTGGATTTCTAGTTCTGATCCATAGCACCATTAAAGGCTCCAACTTACAGTACAGTTTCGCATTAAAACAAACCTTTTATTCAAGTACTTTCTCTAAATGGGACTTATGTGCCTGTCAACATGAGCCAGAGTGGTGCATACCTGCACCTCTCAGACTCATAAGCTTGATTCTGAATTCACCAAAAAAACAGGACATGACACCAAGCACTAGGGGATAATCAATCACTTCTGACACACCTGCATGCTTGACTTGTCAAATCCATGTGGTTGTATTCTTCACCAGCTTCTAACAGCCCCACAAACAGCACTTGGAGCAACAATTAGCTTTTCCCCCCTTTAGACTTAAGTGTGTAGGTTTAAGAAGCAACTAAGGAAAATGTTCTATAGGTTCCATGATATGCTCATCTCATTTTCCTGCAGGAAAAAAGGGTGAGTTGTGTGGACAGGGATGTGAAATACCTCCAGGAGTGCTATCAAGAAAATCACTGTTCACACAAATAAAGAATAGCAGCACTTCCCCTCTCCCCATGAAAGCACAAGGGGACACATTGTGAACCATGGCCAACAGTTTACTACTTCTCTCAGTTCTTGCCGAAAGTCCCTGCTGCTTCTTACTGAATACTAGTCCTTTTTAATAGTTAAAAAAAAAATCCTTGGTACTGTGGGATTCCAGAAAGCACAAGCCATGCTCAGATCCCTCTTCTAGGGCAGTCAACATCTTTCTTCTTCTGCCTGAGCGACAGTATTTTACTGCAAGCCCCACAGAAGAAAAGCCCAGCACCCCCAGCGCTGTGACAAGTAGACCTTCAGAGACTAAGGCCCACCCCTTCCTACCACTGCTGTGTGTGGCCTTGGGGTTTAAAAATGCTTTCCTTTTGCTGTAGTCACTGCATGTTTTAAGGCAGACTTTTACACTAGACATTTGCAAAGAAAAATGTTCTTCTAAGTATTGTTTGAGCACCCTGGGTGAGGCAGATTCAGTGCACACCATGCTACAGAAATTGGCTGCCCTGTTTCAGGCACTTGCAGACACTGAGCACAGAACTGCTTGCAGCATCTCAGCAGAAGATAACAAGAAAGCTTAGGAATCACTCATAAAGAGGACATATGGAACTTTAATTTTTTTCTGTTTAAAATAAAGCCTCTAAAATGCAAAGACTTGCATTTCACTCCCCCTCAGTTTCATTTATGGGCAAAGTTCTTTCAGTAACAGTAACTTCATTTTAAGTGTAAGAATGCACAGAGAGGTTCCTCCCCCTGACCTGCACATACAGACATGTCACAAGACATTTCCAATTCCCTTCTGCTGAACCTGGTTTTAAAGCCAACACATAGGCAAATAGCAGGGCACAGTCTACAGCCACTGCCCACACTAACAGCTTCTTATTGAAGACAGAACTAACAGAAAGGCATTTCCTCATTGAAAAGAGACTAAAAAATCACTGTTGTGTCTTCTCCAACACAGACTCTGAAACATCACTGCATGCCATTCTGATCACTTTTATTTCAAGTGCTTGTTTTGAAGGATCTCTCAGTTCAGCTAAATACAGTTCCCCAGAAGAAAGCAAACTCAGCCTATAATAGCAGTCAGCAGGTCCACTCTTATCACAGCTTAGTCTTGCTCAATGTATTCATTTTTCCATTTCCATTCAGCCTTATGGCCACATATTGATTATTTCCCATGGTTCTAATTACATACATTTGGATATTTTTCAGAGCTTCAACTTCTGTCCAGACAATAGTACAAGGAAAAGGGAATTCCCATGATTTAGGCTAAAAATATTCAAGTCTCACCAGAACTTATTTAGCAGTGGATATTAGTACCAGTGTTCAGTGTCATTGCTATGGTAGGACTTTGAGCAGAATATTGTCTTACAGGAGGCTGCTTTTATTAATCTCATATGATCTGGTAAATTTTAAAGGTGACCTTTGGAAGGCAAAGGTAGACTTCTGAAAGAACATGTTAGGAAATTGAAGCATTTCCTAGAGGCTGCCTAGTCTGGTTTATTGTACTATGAACTTTCATTCCCTTCAGCGGATTTTCATTTGACACTTCTCAGCTGTTCACCACTCTTCATTCCACTATATCTGTATAAACCTGAAATTATAAAGTGAAAAAAAAAATAGACAAAATCTTGGGTTTATTTTGTAGTATTTGGGGATTTAGATTCTTTGTTGCTTTATATGATACAGTAAAAGTCTGTGTGACGGGTAACTCTTGTGACAGAAAGCTTTGATTTTTTGGCAGTGCTGAGCAGCCTAGAAACAAATCTCCACTACAAGCGACAGTGCAGTAATTAAGTCCTAAAAGTCATTGGCCTTTGAAATAATCTTTTCAATAAAAGCTGTGTAACAGAAAGTAAACTAACCCACAGGTGACCATTCCAACCAGAGCTATTACAGCAAGGCTGTTTCTTCTCAGTATGTTTTGGATAAAACAACACAATTTCAAAGCTGCAATGGAGAAAGGTAAACATAAACATAAAAAGGGTGCAAAAAGTCTTCTGTAATTACCTGCTTTTTTGTATTACATTTATTCAATATTTTTGTAGAGCACAAAGCAGAGGAAGGAGAGAGGGTAGTACAAGGAACATCATTGCTTCTGTTTATCCAAGGAGCTCAACACTTTTTCTTTAACTCTGAGAAATAAGTCATGAAATAAGATCACGAGAGGAGATACTTACAACGCAGGTTAGGTTAAAAAGAGTAGGATACTTTCAGTCTCTTATTACACCAGTTTGCCAGTGTTTGCTTTGCATGATGCTCGTGTGTAATGCAGTTAGTAAAGTGGAACTTGATTCCACTTCTTCCTTTCCTGCAGACACATCTGAGAAAAGTCCCATCAAGCCAGAAGGACAACATACAGTGCAAATAGCTAGTAAAGATGCCAGAGAGCATTAACAGGAGCTCAGGGAGAGATTCAGAGAAGAGTTATATATAAGTAATTAGGAATCTCTATTTCTTGCAAGATTTTTCGTCTAGCACTTGCCCAGGACTTGTGGACATTATTTTTTACCCTTACAGGTGATAGGATATAGGGTGGAAAAAAGTAAAGCAGAACATTTTACTTTTTCCTGAGGTCAAGTGAGCTCTGGCTGGATCCAGCGAAATAAATCTAACAAAGTGCTAGCGCAAAGAACGAGTTCAATATTGTAATGTATTAAAATGCTGATTTGGGCACCCTATCAGTAGATTGTACTGTCATCTAGTGGCAACTACTCAACTTGCATCCCAAAATGATGGAGACTGGTCTACAGATTGCAGATATCTACCAAGGCATTTTCTCTTGACCAGCTTTCTTAAAAAGCCAGATGATCAAGGACACTTTCAAGAGATTTCACCATAATAGTGAAAGACACAGACACACATTGTAGACTTGATCCTCCTCTATGCTTTGAAAATAAAATGCCTCTTAAAAAACTATCTCAGAAGATGCATAACCCACCTAAACTTATCCTACTTCCTGAGCAGTGGAAGGTAAAAATCACAAGTTGAAAGTTAGAGAAAAGCCAGAGCCCTCTAACATGATGCAAAGGAAAACATTCAAGTCTCTAACACATTACATTTGGAACTAGCTGGGGGTATTTTACTCTTTTTTTTTCCCTAGGAATGCATTTCATTGGGATGTCACTGACATAAGAATGCATAAAGCCAAATATTAACTTGGAAATAGATTTAGCAGTAAAGTCAAAGGAACTTCCAGATGTTCAGAGAACAGAAGTTAATGGAAGGAAAAGCACAAATTCATCACTGGATGAGTATGAGAAGCGATTTAAGTGTGATTAAGAATCCACAGGCCTGTTTAAAATCACAACTATATGTGTTCACTCTATTCTAACATAAAACTAGCTATAAAATACTTGATTAAAGGATCGCTAGAGTCAATCCACTATTGACAGAGCCAGCCAGAAAAAGTGTGCTGGTATTGAAGAATTTATCAGGCTAAAGTACTGATCAGTCTGTGCTCAGAGAAACACCAGATTTAAACACCAAAAACATTACATTCAACACCCTTTTTCCCCTCTTCTCTCCCCCGCCCCCAAAAAAATCTAAAGCATCCTGGATTGGATTGAAGATTATTGTAAGAAACTAATGAATTCTTTTAAAGTAGGTGGAAGAAACAGTGGGTTATATTACCAACCAAAGCACATAGGCTGGAATAGTCTGCTGTCTCTTAGTTTTTGAAGGATGGTACAGATATGAAATAGAGACAGAAGTCCAAGGAGAAGGAGAGAAACAGCAAAGGAACAGTAGACTTAGCCTGAGCAAATACTGAAGGATGGGCCAGAGGGAAAGACAGGCAAGATGTATGATGCTGGATGCTGATTGAAAGTGAGGAGTGTGGGCACAGATACTGTGTATTGCTCTTTAGTTCATTCTGGCTTTGAGAGACAGGGATGGGGGAGATTTGAGGGAAGAGAGGATGCACAATCCCATGGCTATGACCTTGACCTGTAACAAGAGATCCCCTGCATCCTTCCATGTACACAGCTCCACCTGCCAAGGGAAACAGATGTTAGTACATCCAGTTTTACACCCAAGAAGCAGCTGATCCTGTGCCTACGATATCACAGATTTAGCCAACCCTTCTGGACCAGAAAAAGGCCATGACTCTTACAGTCACGTTCTGCCTGCAGCGCTGTGCCAGTGTAACCATAGCTCACAAATAAAGCCTCTATGTAAGAGAAAGCAGACATGAAAAAAGGTTTTTTGTTTTTTTGTTTCTTTTGTTAAGGCAGATAGTTACACTGTTTTTCTCCATTTCTTGCACATCCTGATATTTTGTTTGCTTTTGTGGATTGCTGTGGGAGATATATTTGCTGGACTAGATCTTTGGGCTGGACTTATGCAGATGTCCTGCTTGTGAAATCCTGCATATTCCATACTCCATTCTCCATCTCCCAAGCCATGCAGCTCTCCAGTGAATTCTCTTTTTATGGCTGTAACAAGTAAATTGTCTGGCTTTCACAACTCCTGAGGAAAGACAGTGTTCCCTAATTTATTTATACTTACATTTTTGTAATTTGCACAAATGGAATGATCAACATGAAGGGATTCTCAGTAGTATAAATATGTGTTATCACAAAGAATGCATTTGTAACAGCATTAAAGAAACTTCAAAAATAAAAAGCATTTTGATTGCAGCAGGCCATTTAATATGCATACCACTCACTGAAATTAAGCTACATTAGCTAATAGTAAAGAAATAAGAGAAGCAATATCTTGGTGTGAATTAACAATGCTGGCTCTGAAAGACAGTTAATTGAGGTCTGAAACACAGGGAATTACAAACAAGAAAGCAAAATATTCAGATTTAACATGTTCTGAAGTTTGACAGTACTTAACAAAAAGTTTCTTATCTTTTAGGTAGAAAGGCATGGCCAAAAACATCAAACACCAAGGGATGACAGTTCATTCATCTAACTGTGGCTATAGCTGAGGTTTACAGAGGAGAAAAGCAGAGGCAATTTTTTTATCCTGTTGTTTCTAAGGCTGTATTATCAGCACAATGGACATGTACGTCTCCTCCACAGACTGTGCTCTGACAGAGCAGAGGACTGGCTTGAGGCGGCCCATTGTCAGCCCTTGCTCCAACTGAGGAAGATAGTAGCTCTGCAACACATACCCCCAGCTATAAGTTACAGTTTAATACTTCAGTTTGAACTGCTGTAACAGCACAAGCACTCTGTTCTATGGACCAACCTAATGTTCATTTTGTATGCTCTTATAATCTTGTATTTATTCCACATTGCACTTTCTCATTACTTTTTACATAATGAACTCTCAATTAGCCAGGGCAATGGTGGAGGCAGGAGGCACAATAACCCAGGTAAAGCAAGAATAAAAGTAATACAAACCAGATGTAAATTAGCTTGTTAAGAACAGAGTAAATATATTTAACTTTGAAAAGTTGATATGCAGAATCAGGCAGTAAACATAATGAAAATGAGGTGGCAGGGGGAAGTGGTTAATCCACAACTCAATCTTCAGACAGCTAATCAAAATTTGATTGTCCATGTTTACACCTCCATTGCTGGTCTTCTGGCCAGAAATTCCAGCCCCTGGCTTCTGCAGGCCTAGGACTATGGAAATTAGGGAGGAGAACTGAAATCTGATCTGTCTTGGTGAGAAACATTGAGTCTTTCATGGATGTAGAGGTTCTCAAACTGTAATTAGTGAGGGTAGAAATCATGACTGGTACCTAATGCTTTGCAGGCCACAGACTTCTAGCAGACTCTAGGACTCTGGAGGTGGAAACTAATGGAAAGCAGCTCCTGGGCTCCATGTGCATGCTGCACTTTCTTCAAAGCATCTTCATTGATTGCTGGACTGAGACAAATTCCAACCTGGCTAAGCAGCCATTTTTGGTGCAATCCTACAAAATCAAAATGTGCTTTAATCTCTCAGAACTTGTTAAGGGGGGGAAAATAATAATTCATTCTCCTGCCACAGCAAACAAGAAACTTTGCCCCTGTCTCTTCAAACTACAGGTATCAGTTCCTCTTTCCTAGCAGTGCAGTCACAGATACATTTCTGGTTTGTTCTAATAAAGAAGTAAAAGCAAGACTATCAGAAAAGCCCCGGAGATTTAATGACATTTTGAAAGCTGCTCTGAAAATCTCCCATGCTAAAAAGACATTATGTCCCATTCAAACCCTGGTCTCCAAGGCTATTGCCAGAAAACAAGGCCAATGAAGAAATGATTCAAGAACATAGTGCCTGTTTTCAATACTGACTGAGAAGGGCAGGGGAAAAGTGCCACAGGACCAGTGAGTCTGGAAGATTTTAGAGCTGGAAGCTTCTGCTACATCATAAAAACTTAATTCAAGAGTTCCTTCTAGTTTCTGACAAAAAGACTTATTTATTTCAATTGGCTTTGGGTGTTCCTGACCAATCAGATTGATTTGCACTGCTGCAAAGAGCTTCAGAGGAGACCTGGAAATGTGCCTCATGCTGGATATAATCTCGAAGACTTTACAATCAAAATGGATGCAAAAAATACATTCCAGTTTTACAAACCTAAACCAAAAGCCTCAAATTACATTGAAAGCACATGACAGAGCTCAACATTCAATTTACATTCCTAAATCTGATTTAATGCCTTACCTACAAATATCTTTGTCTTTTAATTACGCCAATTTACTTTATAATTTGCCTCATTTACAAAGGTCATTAAAATCAAAAACTGAAAGTAAAAACTGACACAATTTAAAGTACGAAAGAGGAGAACAAGCAATACAGCTATGGGATGCTAATCCAAGATGAAGTATTCAAATTCTGCCTTAACCTTCCATGGGTCTTGTCTCCCAGGGGAGTGCTCCAGCCACCCAATAGAAGATGATTTTGGTTGTGAAGCTCTCTCTGCTCATTCAGTAGTAGTATTGATCCATCAGATAGACATAAAGTGATTTCCTCATGGAAGTTTTGTTCTAATAAATTCCCAGACTTTAGCTGGGATCTCAGCAGTTTGTTACTAACTAGAAGTTGGTCCTGTCTGTGAGGGATGTGAGCTTTCCCAGGGCTCAATTTGCTGCTCAGGACGTTCAAAAGGATTTGTTCTTGCTTCAGAGCTCACAGCTTGATCTGATCTCTCTGAGGCATGGAAAAGCCAAGCCCTTCTAGTCAAATAACATGTGTCACAGATACATATCTTTTAATAGTCACAAAAATCGTGTCTCCTGCAGAACAGGTTATAAGGTTTAGTTTTAGGGAGTCCTGCAAGGAGCAGAGAGTTGGACTCGATTATCCTTATGGATCCCTTCCAGCTTGAGATATGCTATGATTCTATGATTTTCGTTACAAATAAAGCTTCTGATACATTAAGCATTTATCCATATAACCAAATCTTATTCCTCCCGATGTCTTCATTCTTCCAAAGTTGCTGCAAATAGCTTGGACAAACAGGAGGTGGTTTGCCTGGATCATTTTCTTTGAATATTTGATATTTGTAATTTGCATTGAGTGATCCTTCCCTTAGATTGATACTCAGACATTTCTCCTCCTTGATTAGATGATACAATTTTAAAGAGAGAAAAAAGGTACCAGTAGATAGCAAAGAATAACAACTATTTATATTACTTTTGCATTACATATTACCTCCAAAACCAGACACTAACAAATGCAATGTCATCGACAAGCCACAAACACTTCAAGAGGCAGAAACAGTCACTTTCAAATGCAAGATGAGTATAACTATGTTTTTTCTAAGTCCTTACACTGCAGCATCCAGGCAGCTCTAGTCTGTACTGCTGTGATATCTCAAAAAAATGAGGGTTAATTGTACACACAACTGAGGTTTTTTATAAGTCACATGAACACAAAATTGTAAGAGTCTCCTTTTTTCCTCCCTCTTCCCTTCCACCTAAAAATTCCATTAATTCAATATATTTCTGCAGAAACTTTATTGAAGATTTTCCTTAAGTACCTTTTTGAATAAGGGCCAAAGATCATAAAATTAAGAACTTAGGACTACAGAAATCAAATTAATAAGCTAGTGTGCCTGGGGAAGCATAGGAGAAACCACCATAAAACAGTAAAAGCAGTAATGCTCACATGTGTATGTATACTCACAGGAGGGTGTGCCCGTGTGTGTGTGTGTGTGTATTTACAGCCTCTCCTGGAGAAGTGTATTACCCAACAGAAGTTAGCTAAGCAGCCATGACAATTCTTTCTAGAAGACACAATAGACACCATGTAGAACATCCCAATATTAATAGCTGCCAGTACTAATGTCATACTTCAGGTATACTCATGTCATTCACATCATGTGGATCTGATGGCACCTCCTTGCAGGATTGCACACCTAGGGTGCAATGGGTTTTAGGGGAGATACTTTTGCCACATGAAGGGACCTTCACATTCTTGTGGAGCTAATTCAAACACCTCTTACAGAGAAACTTATTGAACTTCTGTTTTTCATAATTTAAATTGATCTATAAACACTTTCAGGGCCCTGATCCAAAGGTCACTGAAACAGTGACAATGTCCATTTCCCTTGATGAGTGTTCCATTGCCTCTCATTCTTTGCTAAGTTAAAGTCTATCTCAGCCATTCAATTTTATGATGGCAAATCCCAGCTTCACAAAACTTGGTCGTGGCTTCCAGAAATTAATTGGTAAGACCAAATACAGCATGGGATGTTTGTCTTCTGGTTTTTAGAGCCTATAGACCCAAATGTGCTTATATCCCATTTTTAAGTTGTTCCTACAACCCAAAGACTTAGAAATTCATTTTGGTTTTGTTAATGAAAACAGAGTCTCTTGCACAGACACTTGCTCCAAGGATCTAAGGCTTTAAGAAAGACATATTTAATGAAAGCACAAGGGTTAGCTTGTGTTGACTTGTGGTTAACTTGTGTTAACCATGCAGAGTAAGGCTGAGCCATAGATCTAAGGAAATGGTATCACTGAACAGTAAATTTGGCAAAACCTGATTTTCTAGGAAGCGAGAATATTTGCCAAGTCAAATCAACTCTTACAGACTGTTGTAGCCAAAAGAAATGAAGAAGAAATGTCAAAAATGTCAAAACATTTCTCAACATTTCTGGAGTGAAATATTTTATTTCAGAAACATTGACACCTTGTATCCTCATTCTCCAAGTGAGACAAGGAAATTATCTATTTGGAAAGGCACTTTTTGCTTGCAAATTGAACTGAGCTTCAGAAAGAAGGGCATTAGAAAGGGTTAAAGAACCTGATCATTAAACAGAAGGAATTGCCTTCAGCCAGGTGGTCTTGGCATTGTTTTTTTAAACTCAAATCTTCAAATCACTGTGAGGAAATGCACAGCTTCTTAGCTGTGAGGAGCTGGCTAAGTAGTTTGAAATGATTAGGAAGGACTTGTCTCCTTAAATTTGACTTCCAGTTTTGACAATGTTTCCTCAATGACCTTGAGTGCATCACTCAATGTTCTGTGCTCCAGCTTCCTCACTTATCTACTTGGATTTTACTAGGGGTGTAGAGAAATCATCTCATGTCAAGAATATTCATTTACCAGCATGGATTGTCATTTACCTATCAGTTTATCTGTGACAAGGCTGTCCTGTAATGTCGTCGTCATCCTATTAACTGAGAAAGTAGAGCTGTAGGTGTATTTTTATCCCACTATAGATTACAGGAGTTTGGTTGGTGTGATTATTTCCACTCCTCTAAGTATTCAAGTGATTTTTCTACTGTGTTTGTATGCATTTGTAAACTATTCCAGGTCACATTTTCCCCTTAGTAGCATTTCCTTCATAAATAATTGTTTTGAACTGAGGAAAATAAAAAAGAGAAACTTTGTTGTGTGCACAGTGCAGCACACGATTCCTTCCCTGATGGAGGAAAGTTTCTCATATGACCTACTGCACTCTCATGCTTTTTGCTCTGTTCACAATTAAATTCAATGAGTTTCCACAACCAGCCTTTAACTGCCAGTAAAATACTAACCCACTGGCACAAGCCATTACCAGCAAGGAGAAGTGACTCACACAGAAGCTGCTACTTGTGCCTCATCTGTGCTCTGGAACCTCTCAGAAGTTTTGCAGTGTCATTTACTGGAAATTTTAATAGCTGATTTCATAGCTCAGGGCCATTCTGTTTCAAAGTTCTCCAGTTCGTGATGCAAAGAACAGGAAAAAACTTTGTTTTCTAAGGTGATCCCCTCTGCAATAGTCATATAAGGTTAGTATTAAAGCCACAAACTTGATTCCTGTTGAAATCTATAGCAAAATTGCAGTTGAATTCTAACTGTTCAGCACCTGCCTCCTTCCACTGCATGCCAGCATGGACAACCTTTCATTCAAACACTTAAACTCTGTTTATAAACTCCAATGATTTTTCTGAAGATACCACAGAAGACTGAGCAGTAGCTCTGCAAGAAGAAAATGTGGTAAGAAAAAAGACAAATGAGAATTGGTTTTCTTCAGAAATTCTGTGCTCTGCAGCACAAAAGTTGGTTTTCTTCTTGGCCTGGAGGAAGCACTGCTACATGCACATCAGCTGGTTAATTAAACCAAGCAAGAATGACTGTCAGGTATTCAAAATGCCTGCTCATCTTTTCCATTGCACCAGGATGGGTGAATACTGCTTTCTGCTATAAATGCAGGCTCTGGTTGCTTTCTCATCAAAGTCAGAGGCAAATTTCCCACTGACTTTAAGAGTGCAACACAGAGCCTTTACCAAACAGACAGGGAACCTTTGTGCTTCCTACTGAATCTGAAAAAGAAAAACCTGAGTAGCAAAGTCTTTGATCAAAAAGAAAACAAACACATCTTATGGGCTTTTAAATAACTTTTTCTCCAATAAAAAGAGTGAAGTTAGTCTGAAATGATTATACCTGTTTGAACAGAAAGCATATTTTCTTCCTTACTAGGCATTATATCATTCAATCTATGAACACAGAGATGTAATATACAGTAATAAAGAGGAAATACAACATAAAGTTAGATTCAGACATATTAAATTGCTTAATGAAAACACCAGAGAAAAAGAGTGGGTAGAAAATATTGTTTCCTTTATTGAGAAAAATCCCTTTTCAAATGCTTAATCAATAATAAGGTTCATATCTCCTGACTTGAGATATTTCTCACATTTAATATTTTTTAGAAAATTATTAAATATCTTTAATGAATATAGATTGTCATTTTTCTGCAGCCCAGCTTGGCAGCATCCTGGATAGATTGTTCTCTGCTTACTCTGTTTCCCTTCTGCAGCTGACTCTTCCAATGCATTTCATAATTTCATTTCAGATCATTCTTGTCACTCTATTCTAGCCACTAAATGTAAAAACATATTTGCAAATGCACCTGGGGAAAAGGAAATCCTCTAGGATCATGCTGCCAGTAATTTGGAGATGAGTCAAATTAACATGGAACATGTGTTAGCACTTAACATTTTAATGTTCTTGTACTGCAGAGCAGACTGAGGCAATAAGAGTATTGTAGTCAAATCATCAATGTTCCTGTTTCCATATTTGGTGACCCTAATTCACTATCCAGAGGCTGTTAAATATCTGTAATCTAGTGACCTGGATTTAAGAGTGTAAGGTTTGCATCTCTGCTGAAGGCCTTAAAGCCACCTACTCCACCACCTTCTGCCTGCAGAAGCTTCTGAACCTTCTTACCCCTTGGAGTGGAACATCAGAATTATCACTTGAAGTAGCTGTCACCCCTGGAAAGCTGTGGAACACTCATCTTCTCTCAGGATCCTCCAGGAGCTTACAGTTCCTACCTACCATGGCCAGCTTTCTCCCAGTATGAGACTTCAAGTACCCATGTTCCTGTGTAGCGTATTAGGGTAAGATCCAAACCTCTGCATGTAGTTCCCAAAGGAGTAGGGGAAAAGGCATGGCAAATCTGTAAGATGACCCCTACTGGGTCATCAGCAGGTTTGGAATATCCATGGTGCTGTCTGTCTTATAGGACACAGATTCTGTGGCAGGCACAGGGACCTATGGATATCACAGAGAGAGAACAGAAAATTCCCGATGCCTGGGGAAGCTGGGATGGAGAGGGAGGCTTGAGGTATCAGCAGCAGTGGTGCAGGGAAAGAGATATGGTTTGAGGAGTCCTAACAGGTAGGTGTGTGGCTAGGCACCCTATGACCTAGATAAAGAAACTGTTTTAAAGATGAAGGGTTTGGGGTTCTCTGGCTGGTTTTAGCTTTATTCAGTTTAATTTTCCTGTTCTCTAACCAGTATTATCCCACTTTTTGCAGCTGCCTCCTCAAACATCTCTCCAGTCTTCTTCCCTTTTATCACTGAATTCCCAAAGTCTTTATTTTGTAGTTGATTTTCTTTCCTTCCCTTAAATGTCTCTCCAAATACTTACTTGCTTTTTCAGTTTCCCAGAGAACATCCCTCTGGATGTTCAAACATTAATGGCTTTGCTTCCAGCTACTGGCCAGCCATATAAATCTGTTCACACACTACAACTCTCCTCATGAAAATTGAGTTCAACTCTGTCCCTAACTTCAATACAAAATCTGTTTGAAATCTCCTCATTTGAACCAGTGTGCGACCACCTTTGTGACCCTAATATTTTGACACATTTGAATCTGTCAGGAAGTCCAAAACAAATGAATTTCATTTGTAGCTGGGAGACAAATAAAATTCACTTGGGTGGAGGTTTCCCCATAAACTAATTCCATTAGCCTCACCACTGCCTTTCATCCGGTACCACACTCATTCATCTTCTGCTTAGAAACAGGAAGAGAAGGCTGCTGCTTCTGCCATCCCTGATTCAGACCACATTAGCTCCAGTGAAGATGCACAACTTGGCTTGAGGGTTGAATGTGGCCCACAGGAGCTGGTGAAATCACTTTTTCTCTCCTTGAGACCAAACTGTGCTCTCAGAAGTGCAGCAGAACTGACTGAAGGAAAACCTAACTAAACTGCTCTTGTTTTTTTTTTGTCCTCTGTGGAATGTTCTATAATCTATTAAGTTCTTATTCCTGTGCTTCATGACAGTCTAAGTGGGGAGGAAAAAAAAGACAAACATTTAACTAACATGTAAGACTACTTCTCAAGGTCACCCCAATTATTTATTAACGGGACTTTTTTGTTGTTGCTGTCTGCTTGCAGCTATTGCAAGAGAATTCCTTTCACTGAAGTATTCTATGAGAATCACAGAATCACAATGGTTAGAAAAGACCTCTGAGATCATCAAGTCCAACCATCCACCTAACACCACCATGCCCACAACTAAACCCTGCCACCTCTTTCCTTAGTAAATGCAGCCCACAGGAAACCAGGATATCTACACAGTTGTTTTCTTGCATCACAGCAGGCCAGTGTTGCAGCTTCTCTGTCTCTTACCTCCAGCAAGGCATCCAGTCTACCATCAAGACCCCTCATTTGGGGTTCAAATGAGGGGAAAAGGTGGTTTGATAGGATTCAGTGTTTGCTATGTATGAGAAGGAAGAGTTAGTTTCTGCTGCACTTAAAGATACAGACTTTGGTATGTGAATTCTCCTCCTCTTTCTAAGCAGCCCAATGCTGCTTTTCAACCTGTTCTTTCCTGGCTGTCTTCATTTTCAGTGTACTATTCCTCTGTCATTCTCACTGTCACAAGAATCAATAGATACTAATCGCATTACACAGGCAGGGGTGTTAGCCTTGCAATAACTTCTGGAGACATGGACATGTGGTTTATTAATTTATCATGTATCTTTGACTGCCTCTTTTCCCCTTTGCTCTCTTACCTACCTTCTAGGGCCTCGTGCTAAGACTGCAGAGCACTGAGAGGCTACAATGCACATCTTTGTTTACTTACATCAAGTGGTTAGGAAAAGGTTTCCTGTTCCTACACACATAAAATCAACTTTGCTAAATATTACACTAACCTGTACAAGGTCTAGGAGTGACAAAACTTGCTGCCTGGAGTGTGAGACAGATACATATGTAATAACATTCTTGCTCTAAAATTCAACAACTTAAACCACTGTGACAATGAGATTTTTGCCACAGAGAAAATGGAAGATTGCTAGTTTCCCACTGAGTGTCTAGTTTTTATCCTAGCCCTGGAATAAGCCTGCAAAGATGCTGAAAAACTAGTTATAATCACATTTACAGTGTTTTATTCTGTCTTACAGAACAATGCAGTTAGAAGTGGTGGGGGCATGACTCCACTCCTTCTTACATGATAAAACAGATGGCCTGAGAAGGCAAAACCCAAAGAAAATAAGCTACTTGAGTTTCACATCATAATATTTCACAAGCAACAGGTTTTGGTATTTAGAAGTATGGACACACTTCTATTCCTACCACAAATGTGTGTGTAAATGAAACCAGCTTATACCAGGAACCACTGACCAAGAACACCTGCTACTCCTAACAGTAACTGCCTGTTGTACACACTGTTTACTACACCACTCTATAAACTGCATTTATTTCTGTTTATCAAGGTTGTTCATGTGCAACTAATTAAAAACGTCAAGATCAGTGTTTCATAGTCACTAACACATTGACAACAAAAATGTCATTTTAAAGAGATGTTAAATAGAACACTGCTTTGCCTAAATCTGGGCTTACTGTAAGGGTACAGGATCAGGCAGACTTGTCAGTACTGTACACCAGTGAGAATGAATAGAGTCAACTTCTGAGCTGCCACCAGCAACAATAAAGGACATAGAATGACAATAATAAATGCCGATTTTATTTTTGCTGACATCTGGACTTCTTGTTTCATGGTATTTTATAGACTACACTTCATGGACTCAGAATTGTAATAGTTGGAAAAGACCTCATTGCATTACAATAAGCAGTTAAGATGCAAGAATATTGTTACACTCTGTTTTATAGTTATATTATGAAATAGCACGGAATGAAAGGGAAACACTGGTTTAGTAGATGACTGAGACAGCATTGCACTTCAGGAGAAAAAAAAAGTCCAGACCTTTGTAGCATTCAAAAAATCTTTCCTCTGGAAAATTGTAGGGTTTATTTAGACACTCAGAGTAAGGAATATTCTTCTGTAAGAGACATACATGCCATTTATTACTGGGAGAAAACTCTTTCACCTCTTGTTTCTACAGCATGAAGATGAATTGGTACCACAGTTACATGCACAGATCCTTTACCTCTTAAGTTATTTAGAGCAGATGAATTTGAAGCTTCCTTATTCATCCTCAGAGGAGTTGTCCACAGAGTTCAATATTCACAGTTATGTATTTTTAAGCAAAACACTTAAAATTGTATCAGTAGCATACCTGCTGATGTGTGTTTTTTGCCCTGATCATATAACAGCCCATTCAGCTAGCTGTGTTTCAGCCTTTGGGGATGGTAGGAGAGGAGGCTTTAGCTGATGAACTGTGCAGAGTTACCACCAAGGAATCCCTGTACACATCTCTTGCAATATAATTTTCATGTTCTTTTTTTGGTAGACAGCAGCATGGTCATTAGAGAATATAAGAAAAAGTTTCCCAAAGCTTAATAAGCTTCTCCTCTCTACATCTAGCAGTAACTTCTCCACAGTAAGCCTTTGTACTTGACTATGGACCCACCAGTAATAGCTTGGTCTACTTAGTTTACATTTCCTAGTTTTTCACACTAGCTGTACTTTTTATGTCCCAAGAGGAGGATGCTTTTGAAAGTCCTACCCTCCACAACATCATCTGGAGTTCAAAACCCAAGAGCTTTCACCTGATGTTTTTCCCTTTTTTCTCCAACTGGAATCTCCCTTCCCATCCCACATATGTATTATTCTCAGTTGAATTTGGCCTAAAGATGATCCTGCTTTGGTTCTTATTTGCTTGTGAAGCAGAGAAGAAGGAAAAGGGATGTTTCTTCTCTCTTTGTAAGTCCCAGGTATCAGAAGAAATAAATGTGGAAATTCTGTGTCTACCAATTTGATATCTCTTCTAAGAAAGACTATTCCCCACTACACTCATGTAACCCAATTATATTATTAAGTTTATCTTTTTATGTGTATTTCTCTCTTCCTGATGGCAAGCTCTCTGCACTTAAACAAAGCAACCTCTTGGACAAATCTTGCTTGAGAATTTTACCAAATGATCTCTGTATTTTAATAAGCTCACAGTCCAACAGACAACAAAGTAAACAGGAAAAGCTCTGCTGGAACCAGGCTCTCTCTGGGCTTTTCAGCTGTTTCTGCACATAAAACAATTAGTACATGTGTACATATTCATGCACAGGGGAGAGTAAGTTCAGATTTAACTGTCAATATGCATACGTGCATACCACAGTATGCAATTTGTTGTTAATAAAAGAAGCTAATAAACAAGGTTTTGTGAGTTTACTTTTCATTAGAAAAGCTCAATAAACACAAGGGCTGGCTTTCTTCTAATCTACTCTCAGCAAATAACTTCAACATAACTTATTCTACCCACTGAACATTTTCGCTGTTTATCGGTTTAAAATTGATCACTCTTCTCATGTGTACTGTTGCAATAATGGCTCTTCAGCTGAAAGAAAAGTGGGTTATTCTTACAAATAAAAGGAACAGAGTCATATTTGTGTGAAGACATTTCCCTCATATTGTAGAGTTATAAAAATGGGGAAGGAAACTCTTGGAGGAAAAGCATTGCCACTCTGCAAATTTTTATTAAATGGACAAAACAATTGCATGGAGTATGGCTACCCAGTACTGGCAGTTTCTGCCTGCTTTTATTTCACTTACACTCTACTGAATAAAACTGTCTTCTACTATCCCTGCACCTTTCTTTGTCCTACTAAAGTAGTATCCTGCTGGTTGCAACATTAACTTCGCTGAGGTCATTGATAGCTCAAGGTGTTCAACATCTCAGGTTCTGATCCAAACTGTACTGAGATAACCGATATATTGCTCTTACCAGAGAACATTTCCTTATATCTGAGGTGTTTACAGCTGCACACTGCTGGCTAAGCTCATGATCCATTCCTGTCAGAGATGACTCTTCCAGCAATATTGATGGGAGCTGGAATGGATCCTTTGGTTAGCACACCATGGCCCACAAAACCAATAGTATTTTGTAAGCTGCCAAAGTTGAAAATGTCAGAGGGCAAAAAAGATAGGTATTAACTGTGCTGGCACAGCCATAAATAAATTTCACCTACTGCAGTGAGTTCCCTCCAGATGTCAGTCTCCAAAAACAGCTCTTCTCTCAATATCTTGGTAAAACAGCAGTACATTTAAAAAGGCATTGGAAAGGGCAGTCCCACACTCTTAAGCACTTGATGCTTATTTTCCATGAGTCCAGCAGGGGTCATGTGAGAGACAGTGACTTGGTTTCGATACTTTTTCCCTCACTTCTTTAAGGGCAAAGTGGGACAGAGGGACAAAGTGGGAGTTGGAATGGCTCCAAGGAGCCTGGCTCATGCCCTGAGTTGCTATCCATGATGCAGAGTGGTGAAAACTGCACTGTCCCTTCACCAGCATACAAGCCTTGATGAGTGTGACTCTAATGATGCCAGCTCAGGACCTCAGGGATATGCAATTCCACACAGCTATGTGGCTCTGGCAAAGGATCTTGCCTCCTGCTCCATCTGTGTAATATTTTCCCCTCAGTGAAACACAATAGGGCTGAGCTTACTGCCTTACCCATGGGGAACTCCTGATTATTGAGTGCTTGAGGTCATAATCCTGACACTGTGTGAAAAATCACTCTGTTTTGATGTTTTAAAAGTCTTCACAAAAGTGGTTGTTTAAGTAGGTCAATCTCTTACCTAGACAATGTACTTCCCTCACTTCACTACAGAGCAGTCATTAGGCTCCACTTTCAAGCAGTGTTTTACCGTTTAAGTGATTTGCCTACATTTAGCTAACAAATATATATATGACCTTTAACCTTTTATCTCTGGCCTTCTGTATCATTGTTTTGCCCTTGCAAGAGCAAGGTAGTCCCTGGCCTCAGCTCCCATTCTGTTCATCTGAGCTGAGGACCTCCAGCACCTTAAAAGAGACACACAGTACAAATCATCTTTGAGCCCTTTGTACAACATTTTTCCTTCTTTGTTGCCTACATCTTCTGCTCCCCCTGTTCTTAAAGTGATACCTCTAAAGAGAAGTGAAGGTTTCCTGCTGTATCTTGACACATTCACAAGGTATCTGTAGTTTTATTTGATGCTTGTCTATGCCTGACTTGTTGCTTTACTGCAAAACCTCTATTTTGCTGTAAAACCTCTATTTTACTGTGTTCTCCAGCAGTCCACAGTCCATCAAAGTCAGTTAAAATAATGAAGTTGCTCTCTCCAGTCCAGGTGGTTGACATTGGTTATAATTCCCTTTTCCAGATCTTAGGATTCAGTCATTAAATTTCTATAGAATGTCTACCCCATAGAACTTTATTCCCAAACACACTGCAGCTTAAGTTTGCTTTGAAACATCAAGTGTATGCATTTCATTTTACATTTATTTTGATATTATTTTTGTATCATTTCCTTCTCATAATCACTTGGTTTAATTTTCTGCACTGTATATATTTTCTTTTGTTCCCATCACCCAAGTAGCTGTTTAATGGTTAGCTATAAATTTGCATTTGTTTGATCTCAGGTGTCTTTCTGCCTAAAGAATTAATGGTGCTTTTGATAATATATACTCCAAAGGTATATTGTTTTGAAAAACTCTTTTGACCTACTTGTTTCCATAATGTTTGAGGTTTCTGTCAATGTGATTTCTCTTTATCATTTTTCTTCCCTTCCCTTTACCAGAGGCTGATTTTCTTCTAACGACCTATTTCACTTCAATTCAGTAAAACTCCCTTTATTTTTTAATTTTCTTAGGTTATTGAAGTCCCCAGATTCCAAAAACATTAATTTTACATTTTGTCAAACAGAAGGAAGTTCAGTAGATTCAAACAGACCCAGACTGAATAATCTTACCTATGTAATGTCCTTTTCCCTTCACTGTGAAAAATTCAGCAACTATGGATGAAGTTCTTGTTCCTGTGTCAGCTTGAAAAGAAAATTAGAGGAAGTCTTATTTCATTATATCTGAAATAGAAAATGATACTTCTCAAAAAAATAAAAATGATTCAAATCTCTACATAAGTAACATGCAGACACTCCTGAGCCATCTAGTAGGAATTTTATTCTACAAAAACCTCAGTCTTACAATCTAATCCGAACAGAAGAACCCTTTCACTTCCACTGAAAGCCAGTGAATCTATTAGGCACTAGGTTTAGAGAGGTGTCCTGGCACTTACAAATAAAGACAGGAGCATAGTAAGATCTTTTAAAAATATACAGAAAGTGAATTTCCACTGAAATAATTTCATTCTATTCACTGATTTCAGTGTCTGTAACACAAGCCACAACACTCTACATGAAACAAGCCAACAAAATTGAAATGTAATTTTGTTTCACATAAAAAACCCTCAAGAACTGAGATTTCTGTCCCATGAAAGAAGAAGAGGGTGCTTTGGGGATGGTTCAGGCCACGCGTTCTAAAGGACTTCTGAATTTGGGGGGAAAATTATTAACCTCTATCAACTCTGTCATGTGTTCAAAGATGTGCTGAGTACAGCATCATTGTTTCTGCTTCGTAAAAACACCAAGTGCACATGCCCACAAAGCAGCAGAAGGTCTAATTTCACATCTGCTCATCCTATCCTTGCCCCAACAGAGAATGAAGGTTGTGATTGCTACTTGCACACTTTTAAAAAGAGACTACTTTGTTGAAAGACAGAACAGCTTTACAGTCAATAGAATAGGCTTTTAGTAATCACACAGTATTGCAAATACATCACAAAGGCAAAGCTCAGTGTAATAAATATTACACTGCATTTGAAGATTTGCTTTCCAGGTTTTCTCTCGGACATGACTGCATTTGGCTTCAAGAGCAACATTTACAAATTGCTTTTCAGAGAATATGAGAAAAACTTCACTAAATTCTAGACAATATGGGATCCAGCTCAAAACTCAGAACTGGTATTTAAAGTGTAAATGAAGTGCTCCTTAGTATTAAACTATATGTGAAAGTTTGGTTGGTTATGTATGGTACTATTTCAACTAAACTGACTATAAATCTTTATGTAATGTTTAATCATTAAAAATTCTCACTCAGCAAATACTGAAAGGTTTCTATAAATACCACAGTGATTTTGTCTTGGAAAGCACAAATATTTAGGAAATTATTGCAAACACAGCTGAGAAGTACAGACACAGAATAAGAACTCCTGAGCTATCTCAAGCTAATTTTGTGAATCACTGTGTAATTTCCACAGCAAATTTAGGAAGTTGCTAAATTAACATTCTAGGATCTCACTGAGAATCTTCTTCTCAGCATTAGCTCAAATGTTTTTAACAAGAGGAAGCTTCCCTTGCAGACACAGGTGTTCTGGTGGCTGTGCCACACCAGTCATGCAGCTGAGAACTGAGCAAGTGTAGCAGCTCTTGGCTAAATCATGACCTGTATCTGGACTTGGTAACTTTTCGGAGATAGCCACATTGGACAGGGTCTAGTTTATTTGATAACTTCTTGGTATCTATACTAAAATAAATAAAGAGGACTCTAAAATAAATAAAGAGAAAAGCAAACATCTTTATGGCAAAACACCACTAAGCTTCTACAATTATTTGCAACATTTATCATGTAACATTATGAGTCAAGCATGGAAATTGTTACCACAAACTGTCTTAGAGGGGAAACTGATTATAAATATTTGAGAATTGTTCTTTGTTAACAAGGCAATTTTATCTACATAAATTGTACTTATTAGGTATTCATTATCTCTCCTGCACTGCTGATTAACAAGCTAAAACTGCAATGGTTAAAGCTATGAAGAACTGGACAGTCCATATTCATGTGGATTTTTACTATCTTTTTATAAATGATTGAGAATGTTTTCTGATTTATATATTACCAAAAAAAAGTTTAATCTGCTTGACAAATATTTCATTGTCCTCATACAGCTCACTGCTGCCACTTGTTTGGAAAAATGAAAGGGAAGTTGAAAAATGCACCTTTTCCATTTTCATCTCTAATTGAATTCTCTCTTGACCCCCTTATTCCCCATGGCTGTATTTCAGGTTTTGATGATAAGAAAAAGAATTTTGTATTTGGATAATACAATTTCCTCACTTGCCTTTAGCGACCTTCAGCTCAATTTCCTCTCCCCAGAGGCACTGTATATTACAGAATTGAATCAAATTCCTTATTCATAGAAAAAAAAGTTCCAATTTAATCTGAATATTCAGCATTTTACACTGGTCAGGGTGATGGATGGCAAATTGAAATGCTTTTGGTTCAGGTAATCAAATGGCAGAATTCAGACTTGTATTGAAAAAAATAATGAAGTCTATTCAATATTCTCATAAGGTGCACAAAAATGCACATTACATGGTAGAGCTGGGACTTTTTCTTATTACCTAACCAATAACATCTCCATTGCAAAAAGCATAGTAAAACATTAAGAATTTATGTAGGTTAGACCATGTGCAAAGCAGCTACTGTTGAGGGAAAACGTGGGCATCTGCCCAAGAGTGCTCAAATCAGTGAGCAATAAAGTAATGCCTAGAACCTGCCATGGCCAGGGACACCTTCCACTAGATCAGGCTGCTCAAAGCCCCATCATCCAACCTGGCCTTGAACTCTTCCAGGGTAGGAGCATCCACAGCCTCTCTGGACAACTTGTTCCAGTGCCACACCAGCCTCATAGGGAAGAATTTCTTTTTATCTAATGTAAATCTCCCTTCTCTCAGTTTAAAGCCATTCCTCCTTGTGTTATCTCTACATGCCCTTGTAAATACAGTCTATATTTTGCCAACTTAGCCCTGGCAAGAGCAATTTAGGAGCCAAACATGATATGGCATCACCATGTTGGTGTAAGGGCATTTCTGCAGTGACAAACAAGAAAATAAAGCCCAATTACTGTCGCAGATCTTTTGCCTCTTCAGGGCTAACAGGACTAGAAGTCATTAAAATGCATTATTTTATAGGTGAAAGTGAACAGATACCAAAGAGATACATGAAGGAATCCAGCGTGGGGTGTTTTACATAATCAGAACCACAAAAATGAACTTAAGATGCCATACAACAGAGATTGAAGCATGTGGTTTTAAATTCATTCAAGTAGAAGCTTGCACTCCCTACAGAACAGGATGGGAAATAAGCACATCCATCTGACTAAGCTCTTAGCTGCTTTTCAAGGTCCAGAACCCTAAGGACATTTGCTGCATGCACTTATTTCTGCTGACATTTATTTGTAACTTCTTCTGTTAATACCTCTGTGGGAATATAAAGGTCTAAGACACACGTGACAGAAATTTGTACAACATCCTACAAAAGGAAAGGAGAAAAATGTTTTCATTTTGTTGAAAAGTTGCATTCGGATCTTGATCCTTCCAGAAGAGTTCTTAGCACCCTTCCTTGAGAAGGGCTAAGGAAGGAGTCAGGACAGCAAGGCCCCATGAGGAGGCACTTAAAAGTCAGGAAACACCAGCATTAAAATACTAATACAACCTAGTTTCATGTTACCATGGGGACTATTCCCACTGGCCATATTAGCCTGGGCTTTGACAGCCAAGGGATACCACCAGGTTCTTCTGGAGGGCAGTTCAGATCAGGAACTCAGCTCAAGCCTAGAGAAGTCTGCCTCACTCAGATAAACTTAGCCCCTGTAAATGCTCCCCATCCATTCAAATGACATTCTTTAGCCTCAATTATTTTCCCTAGGATCATGTGGGACATTATGCAAGCTTTGCCTTCTTTCAGCTTGCACTCTTCTCATTTCCATATTGCCACAGTTGCTGATGCTGTCACATGCACTTCTCTTTTCAGCTGATAATATTAAAATCTAAATATTAAATTAAATATTAATTACAGGGAGTATTTCTCCTTGTGTCTGGGACAGAATATTTAGTTGGGAACAGTATAGTCCATCACAGCTGCAGTCTATTTGATAAGTGCTTCTTAAAAGCCAGACTACATGTCTGCTGCGTACTCTGTCTCACTGATGACTGGAAGAGCTGGGGGCTCTTAAAAGGAGTAACTTGGCTCACAGTAGCCATTTGGTTGTGTGCCTCAAGTGCCTTCTTCAGAGAGAAGGACAAACATTGCTGTGACAGTGCACAAAATACTCTGGCCCAGCATTCAAAGGGCTTTTGTTCTTCCTCTTTACGCTAGCCCCAGCGAGCGCCGAGGGGAGCAGAGGCTCCCATCTTAGCTGGCACACCAGGCGTTAGCTGCTGATACTCTGTGTCTTGTTCCCTCTGAATGCAAGCCAGCTTGAGTAGCAATTTAATAAAGCAGCTGAAGCTAATGCCATTTTTTGGCACCACATGAGAGAATTTGTTGTAGGGTCACATATATGCATATAAGGGGTCATGTACCAGCAAATTTTCAGGAAATAGTAGACATGCACATTATTAGACTGAATTGCTGTCTGGCTCCAATATCTCAAATACGTAACCAGCTCTTAACCCAAAGTCTCAGCACTCTGATGCATTTAGATCACAAAAACGTGGAGGTATTTTTGTCTTAAACTAAGTTTCTGAAGTAGGAGAAGAATATCAAGAATGTAGCATCACAGAAATACTTGAAGAGCAATACTGATGGAATTAGTGTTGCTACTGACACAGTATTTAGGTTAATAAACACTTCTCCAAATCTGAGATTGCTTCTAAAATCTTGATTTGAAATAAATTAATCCAAAGCTCTTATACGTCTTTTAATTAGAATTTTTGAACAATTAATTTTGAATTTCCAAGATTTTCATTGCAGCAACAAGGGCTCTTTCTAGCATGGACATTTAATGGTAGATAATATTATTTCATGATCATGGGACTCTGGAGCTTTATAAGAAAAACACCAAATCTTACTAAACTTATGATAAAATTATTGGTGTTGGCAACCTTGCAGACATATGCCTAGAGCTGCACAGTGTTCTCCTCTTCTAACTACTGTAACTAAAAGGACTTTAATGAGAGCAAAAGAATGTGGCTCTGTCTGCCCAGAATCTTTTGGAATTTTCACTTTTCCCTAATGAAAATGAAAACTTTTTTTTTCCTGTAAGCTTTTAGGAAACATCTGAACTGACTTTTGTAATGAAGGAGGATTAAGCAAACTGAGGGAAATTATAAACGTGGTTTGTATTAGTGTACTAATTAGCTCATAAATTTAGAAATAGTTAATCTTTTCATTTTGCTGAATGAAAATAGTGGTCAAATCACAGATCAGATCTTGAAGCTAGAGTAATGCAATTGGTGAATTAAACCTCCCTGAGCATAGGTGTCTGATCCCATAGCATTATGAAAAGTGGAGCTTTTGCTACTGCCTTTGAAGAGCAAAAGGTGAATTTAACCAAAGCTGGCAAATATTACTCAAGCATCCAAATACTTCACAGATAATCATAAAAAATGTGATTTATTAGGTGTTTGCTTCTTGTTGTGTTGTAATCCAACAATTAACTATATTAATTATTTTCAGTTCACTCAGCTAATTAGAGCACCTGTAGCTAGCATAATCCTGTGTTTTACTGCAGTTTCCATTTATTGTAAAGATGCATGTATGTAGATACTCGAAGACCATGCCCTAGAAATATACATGTTATTTCAGAAACAGTTCTGGGTGCCAAGGGATAAAAATACGCTTGTCCATTACATGATTTACATTTCTTTAGAAATGTCAAAGTAGAAAAAGAGCACAAGCACTATCTGGTTTACACTGCCCCCTTGATAATCTCATGAAGACTGCTCTGATCAAACACACAGAGAAATGTGTATTTGATCCCAAATCAAGAAGTTTAGGTTTCAGATCTTCAGACTGGGTCCTTAGCCAGGTGATGGAGAGGTAAGAGACAAGAACCCATGGCTACAGTATGGTAGCAGACAAGTAGCTGGCAGACTGAATACAAGAGCTCAGAGTCTCCTCTCCCCTTTAATGGTTGTACCAGGACAAGGTTACTAGAGAACTGGGCTCAGTAATGCTCAGCATGGAGAATGAATAGAGTCCCATTCTCACACCCCATAAACATCCTCATGCACACCTTGTTAAACACCACCCAAGAGACTGCATTTCAAGCAGTTTTCCATAAACTCCGTGTGACCTGGATACAAATGCTAGATAAAACCATCAGATAAAATACAGCACTAGAAATATGGGAATCTGGGATTAGAAGATCAGGGTGACTTAATGAGGAACCAGCCTTCACATCTGGACTGCTGTAAACATTGCCCAGTCACAGGACCCTGTGGAAAAAAAACAACACACCAAGAGTAATTCAGTAAAAGGTAAGAAAAGTGTTCATTGCTAGCCCTGCAGTGATATGCAGCAGGAATTAATCTAAAACCATGATGGCAAACAACTGCTGAATTCATTTTCTTCTTAGGCTTGTAGTGCACCTGCTCTTACAGTATCTGCACTTTATACTCTTTTTTTTTCCTTGCAGAAATGCAAATATTCCCACATTAAACCAACTGCTCATGTCAAAAGATAGCCAGTGACAAGGCCTTAGTCTAACTACATGGTGTGACAAGGAGGAAAGAAAGTGTGTCTCCACACAGAATGTTTAAGTGACTGTACTCATGACACAAACTGGCATGTTACAAAGCAATCTGTATTTTATACCTCCAACTTGCTCTTGAGGAGTTGTGCATCAGCAAGCTATTAACCAGATCCTATATGATTGCAGCATTCCAACTCAAAGTGGTAGGAGACAGAGAAAATTCAGGCCTCAAGTCTCAGTATCAAGCACTTCTGAGACCATTGCTGGCTGCTGGACACATGCACCAAGTCAGCATTGCTGACATTTTTGTCTGCATATGATGCTACTTCTGGAGGCCATCTGACCTGTAGTTGACCATCCTAGCTCTATTTTTGGTAAGCTGCTGCTGCAAAAAATAAAAGCATGAAGTGTATGGTTAGCACGTATGGATGCATAGTTCAAGGGCTTCCCAGTTAGAACCATTTTCCTAACCTTTCCTTTCAGTTTAAGTGAGGCTGCATTAAAGCATCCAAATTCCTCTCAATTTCCCCTCAAAATAGTACCAGGACTAGCAATTTTTGTTTGAGTGACAGAATGCTAGACTTTACCTTTCCCTAAGTGAAAAGCAACACTTAGACTCTCCTGCAGTCTCTCTGACTGCATGCCGTAAACAGACTTACAAGTCACCTTGGCAGTGCAACCTCAATGAGCTCTTCTAGCCAAAATTTTAAATTACAGAGACTTAAATAAAAGTGACTGGCTTGTCAGAGAGACTCAGCACGCTTGCTTCCAACTAAGTTAGCACATTAAGAAATCAGGACGCAGTTATTTTAGTACTTTATATATAGGTTACGACCAAACTTCAGATGCCGAAATTTGAAATTGGTGAGATGTGTCAGCGAAAGCATTCTAAAAAGCCTGATCAAAATGCAGTATTATCCTTAAAACAACATACTAAGGAGGTACTGGAGTTCTCTGCCCTCTGTGACTGGCATATGAAAAAAGCTCTAGAATAAGGTCTCATAAAGATCCTGCATGTAACTGCATTTTGATCTCAGGAACGTGCTCCACTTCAACTTCACACTCTGTGGAACCATGGCAACTTTGCTTTTCAGACCAGATGAGACACTACATCTAACACAGCCCTGTGCAACCAAGTAAACATAATGCTGCAAATGCCTTTAGCCTACCTAACTATAGACTTCTAAACTGTGGTTGCGTATACCTGAGATGCTAATTCAGATTCTTATTAATTAGTGGAGAGGAACAGGCTTTTGTAAGTCATGCTGCATCTGGCCTAGGTTAGATGTCTGCCTCAGGATAACATTAATCAGGCTTTAGAAATGCTGCTTTACTCCCACCAAGTATAGGAGTGGAGACACCTCTTGCATACCCATATGTCCAAGTTGCAAATACTCAAGTTTATCAGGGAAGAAGCTTAGCCCTTGTTTCAGAATGCTGATTGGGAATAGGAATATGCCCAATAACCACTGCTGCTCTGTGTCACCATAATAGTGACAAATAAAGGCAAAGAAGGACTTTGATATTTAGCCATTAGTGCATATTGGCAGTACTGTTAGTATCACCTTACGTGTCAAGAGCAGTAGAACAAGGACAGAAGCAAGCTGTATGCAGCAAAGTCAACAAGAACTAGAAGCTAGTGTGTCTCTTCAGCTTCCGCACTAGGCTTAGCAACTCCACACACTACCTTGAGGGAAGTACTGTGCTACATGGACATACTACCATGGGTACCCCCACTGCACTGTGCAGCTAGGCTCAAGCACTCCTATTGTTAATTGGTACAAGTTATACCAATACACCACTCTCCTGTACTTGTTGAACAGATCCCTGCCTCAAATAAAGTGTAGTTTTCATGTTTTACAACAATGCTAAGTGTGACCCCACCACTCCAACTTTCAGGTATCAGTTGGGTACTACACACTTAGTACTTTTCTATTTAATAATCATTCAATGGACTTTTGAAGGAGCCCATCCTTAAACCAGATAGATACCTTCCACATAAATGGTAACACACTACAACAGATTCCTGTTTTCCCTACATTGAAAGCAAGCTAGAAAAGGTACAGCTTCTGCTCTTACCATGCCAGCAAGAACATGGAAATAGTGGTCGAAGGGGAATTTCAAGTTTCAGTTCTTGGTGGAAGTTCTGAACAATGAGGTTCATTCTAGGTATTTTTCAACTTTTGGCCAGGTTTGGGCTCCCATATCTTTACAAACAAACACCTCTATCTGTAGATATTTTGCTGAGTAGACCTGATCCATCCAGAGACATGTTCAAAATAGCGCTGTCACTTGCTACTCTCAGTATGGCCTGGTGATGAAGCTCCAAGCACTTTCTGTTTAACAGAAGACACATGGAATTGATTCCTCTCTCATACCAACGTTAATCATGACAAACTAATAAAGCCAGAATTAGAACTGCTTTGAACACACACTAGCATACACAAGAGAATACTGCAACTGTATTTCTTAGAGGGTTTTTTTTCTTTTTTTTTTCCTTATTTCTGATGTTCCTCTGGGAGATCTCATTGCCAGTTTCAACAAAGGGAATCATCTCTATGCAGCTGATATCCAACTCTACAACTCTGTCAACTCGCTCTCTGATCCCCTTCTTGCCACCTGTCTTCAACATGTCAATCAACAGATGGCTACACCATCACTAAGGAATGCTTCAAAGGCATTCAAAATGTTTTAAAAGTCCTCTTTGTTCCATGTCTGTGGCTCTGCTATCAGTCTTCTTAATTCAACCCTTCAGTTCTTGGCTCAAAAATCTTGCTGCTATCCATAACACAGGGTTTTCATTTTCTTTTCCCCTGCTTTAAAGCCACTTCCATACTATTTACAGATTAATCCATATTTTGACATCTGCTTTCTCTGTGTTATGCTGAATACTTTAGTCCAATTATTTAAAATAGTTGTATTTTAAATACAATTTAAAATAATGCCATTTTGTGCACTTCTGTTTGCCAAGATCTTACTTTCTAAACCTCACCAACCAGCAGGAAGGAAAGAGAGTACTACTCTGCTCCAAAAGTAGGGAGCTTTCAACACTACAGGTTTTCTTGAATGCAGAATCTCATTTTCAGACTTGTGAAAATATATTTCAGTGCCTACAGCAGTAAGCTGAGGCCTTCTGATATATTTGCAAGAGTAACACTGGGTTTTACCAGGTGATAATATTTTGAGTATTATCAAAATATAACTGTGTTGAATTGTACCAGATCTCTCTCACAGCATCTATTCTTTTGCTTCTCCTCAGCTCTTTATGTCTCTCCAAGCATCCAAAACTGAGAAAGCAAGTCTATCTCTTCATTGTTTACCCTATTTTAATAAGGGGATTATCTTAATTGCTACTGCCCCCACTTCCCCTTTTCATCCTATCATTTGTAATCCTGTAACGCTAGTAACAACCACAGCAGTTGTTTGTGCAGAAGCAGTGTTTCGTATTCTCCTTTAACAGCATTTAGCACTTGGAAGCAGCAAAGGTACTTCACCACCTCCTCTCAGAACACCAGTCAGCGAGGAGCAGTCTGGGAGCCATATAGCAGACACTGGGTGCTCGCCACAGGTGACAGCACTAGGGAGGCTTTGGGTCCACAGCGACACAGAAAGGCAACTCAGCAACCTCTGACCCCGCAACCTGGGGAGCAGGGCACCGGTCTGGTGACTATATCCAGCAGCTTTTGGGACGGGAAGCTCAACCGGTCAGCCCCAGCACTTCGCTCTCCCCGCTCTGTCCCCGACCTAACGGCACTGGCCCCGAGAGGGGCTCTTAAGGCGAAAGCGAAGGCACAGACCGAGCCGGACGAGCAGCACGGGTAGAAAGGAGCTGTGCCCATCGCCCATGAGTCGCCGTAATAGGCCTGGACACCAGCGCCATTGGCACCTCCGGCGGGGCGAAAAGTGACACTGCCACAAAGGCTGTCGGGAAGGTAAAGGACGAGGGGCTGAAACAAACAACTCTCTCCGCTCTGACGACGTACGCGGAAAGCGTCATTTGCCGCTCCCCCTCTGGTTACCGTAGTGACCACCCGCCGCGTCTCCCGCAGGGAGGAAGACAGGAGCTCTCGCGAGATGTCGGCGGGCGGGGTGGGCCGGAAAGAGGCGCGGATTTGAAGGTGGCGGCGGGAGGGGTGTTGTGGTGTGTCCTGGGGTAGGTTAGTGGTGCTTGTGCTTGAGGCTGGGGGTTGTGGAGACGTGTTGCGGTGCGCGGCTTTCCTGTTCGTTCTTGGGGGTTGCTGGGGCGGCCACGTCGCTTCTGAGCTGCTCGAGGGGGGTGAGGGCGCTTGCTCCTCTACCAACCAGCCGTCTCCAGGTGCCAGCAGGTGTGTGGTGGTGCTGTCTTCCTCCCGCCGCGGCCTTCGCGGTGCCGTAGCTGCGGACTGGCGGGTTTTTTTTCCCCGCCGCTTTTAAAGTGTGTGTAGGAGGCCTCTCCGCACCGCGGCAGGCGGTGTGGCCGCTGCATTCACCGAGCAGCCCCGCCTGCGGGGTCTGTCTGCGGGATGCCCGCTAGTGGTGGCCGGCACCGCTTCCATTCCAGGCCGGGCAAATGCTGCTGGCACAGCCATCAACGCTGTGGGAGCGTTTTGGTCTAAGAAGCGAATGACCTTCAGTTTCAGCAACTGAATAACTATAATTAAACATAGAAGTTAAACATTTAACTGTTGCAGTATTGTAAGGTTTGTAGTTCTGCCATGGGATGAAGACTGAGCTTTGATTTTAGTAGTATATTTATTTGCTAGGTGTTGGTCATTTCCAAATTTGATTGCTTACTTTAAAGTTTCTACAGCAAAGCATTTGTTTATCTTTGTGGCCTTCTATTTATGAATCACATAATGATAAAGGCTTTAAAAAACAACCACAAAACAGGAGGGAAAAAAACAGGGTATAGTGAAGCTGTACCAGATCACTAAGTAATTTGATTGCACAGGTGATGATGGTAACTTGGGTTCTGTTCTTAGTATTTAGATCTGGTCCTCTAGTTCTCTAAAAAAAAAAAAGCATTCTCTTCATTTCAGGTGAGCAACTAAACCTGAAATCATCCTATCCCAATTTTTGAGTCAAGCTAGGTTTCATATTTGCCTTAAAAATATATAAAAGTGAATGTCAAATAGATGAGTTCTTAAAATGGCAAATGACTGTGTGATACCAGGTGGGACAGGCAAATTAAATGCTGAGGAATGATCTTTGGGAATTCAGCTGGGCATCACTCATATGGGAACACATCTTGCACTGGAATATACAATGCAACATTGTATATCAGAAGCACTGACTTCAAAATGAAAACTGAGCCATCAATCTTAGCTCTAAATCTCTTGACTGAAAGGCTTGCTTCTTAAACCTTAACTCTGTAATCACCAAGACTTTGTATAAACTGCTTAGACACTTAGTTCTTAGGTTCACTTTTAAGTCTTTTCAGTGCTATTTGTCATAATAAATGTAGGGTTTTAACACTTTTTTTTGAGAGTATTTGTTAGCTAGCTCTTTGAGAAAGTTTGAGTTTCTTTCCATCTCTGTCATTTATGTAGTATACTTTTGAAAGAAATTATCCTGAATTGACTCTGAATTTACTCTGATTAATGGCTTACACTTGCAAAATGTTATGGTCACACATTGGTGTGTATGTTGCAACACCTGTTGGTATCTTGAGGGAATAAACATCAATGCTTTGTTCAATCTCTAAGATTATAACATAGTATTTTTTTTGGCAGGAACCCTGGAGTCTGAAAAGCTGAAAGTCAAGTGGAAGAAGTTGGTGATTGTCAAGCTTTTGTTTTGAATTTGACCCAACAAAAAGGGAAATTGATAGAAAATGTCACCTGGGAAAGTTCTGCAACCTGTACTGAAAATGAAGGTGGATGAACTCTTTTTGTGCTGGCTGAGTCAGTCTGCAACTCAGCTGGCACTGAAGGACTACTTGAGAAGAATCAAGAATGAGGAGAAAATGGAGACTAGGGATGGAGAGTCAGGAAATGGAAAAAATGAGAGGTTCACCAGTAAAAATTCCAATTCCAAGCAATGCATATTTGAAGACACCAGATTGCCTTTGTCTTTCAGTCCTCCTCAACTTTCTACTACTCTTCCATTGGCAACTCCAACCAGCACAAGGAACGCTGCTAATGTCAGAGCAACACGTCGATCCTCAGGACCCAGAGTAGTAAGTTTGGTTCTTACTTATTAGACCTATTTGTTTCAATGGAAGTTGATTTTGTGGTTTTGAGTAATTTTGTTTCCCTGCAGGAGGTGTTGGGAGTGGAGTGAAGCAGCAGCACTGAACCTAAAATGTCAGTGTTTCTGTGTCATTCGCACTCATGGCTAGGTGGACTTGTTTAACTTATTTGTGCCAGAGGTAACCCAAATCAGGTGTTGATGCTTTCAATAACAGGCCTTTCCACTGTTAAAATAGAAGGCCCTGTGTTTGCTTGCATTATTATTTTTACAGCATACTGCCTTGACTGCAAATATTCCTTTGTCTAAGGATACCAGCCACTATTGTTAGTGGAAGGCTACAATTTCATTCCACTGAATCTGCATATTAACTAAGTAATTGTTTTGGTACTGCATGGTACACCCAATGCTTCCTTTCTAAGGAGCTCTTCATTTAGACTAGACAATGCCCTCTGTGTGAGAATGACACCCCTGCCCCCAAAATGAGATTATTTTTTATTAAAACTTGTAGTTCGGTTCAATCTAATTTCTAGCCCTTTTCTTAAACTGTAAAAAAAAAAACAACTGCATAGAAAATGTTGTTGGTGACTGACAAAACTTAAGCCTTGCATATATCATCTGCCTTGTATTAAGAGGAGTTAGGAGGCATGCTGTTTCTGTTGTAGGACTATAAATTCATACCATTTAATGATACTGTTAAGTTGTAACACTTAAACACTGGCTTGTCACTCTCACTCACACTACATACTCATTTTTAAGAGCATCAGTTATTTCTTTTCTGTTATTGATTGAATATATATATACTTACCTTTTGACCCCCAAAAGTACTAATGTGACTCCTCTTTTGCTCTAGAACATTAAGTGTTGTCTTGATTTCATAAATTAATGTACAAATCTACCATGACAACTAGATTCTTAATGTCAAGACATCACATTTCCAGGCTAGTTTGTCTAGATTGGCTTTATAATAAGAGACTTACGTGTAATCATTATAGAAGGGCATGACAATTGATTTACTACTTTTATATTCACATCATTATGCTTCCTGTTCTAGTGAAATGTAGAAAGTTAGCAGATGCTCAATTTATTCTTGTATCAGATAAAAGCAAGCAAAGGGAGAGTTTCCATTGAGTCATCATGACTTGATGTACTTGATCCCTAACTTGTGTACTGTAGTTTCTCTTCATGTGTCTCGTTTGATTGCTTTCAAGTAGATCCCATGAAGAAGAATTAGAAGAGATGAATGAAGAGTAACATTCTTAATTGGACTGGCTTGTGTAGTGCTGGGAGACAACCTCGAGGGTTAGGTTGTTGGTTGGTTGGGGTGTTTTTTCAAGGGGGAGGTTTCCAAGCAATAAGACATTTATTTCTAGTTTTATTATTCAGCTGAAGTGAAGCTTCATCCACAAGTTTCCTAACCTTTAAGAAGTGTAAATTGCATCAGTTCCTAAAATAACACCAAGAGTTGCATAATTGCATGTTCTGCCATGTCAATGTATTTACTCAGAAAAAGCAAAATATAGCCTTTGTCTTCATGTACATCCCTAAACTGCCTGCTTCAATGTCAAAAAGGGATGCAGCTGGGTTTGTGCATTCAATCACCATTCAGAAATGGAGCCACACTGCTTTTACTTACCTCATTTGAGCTTATGTAAGTTTGAGGGCCTTGTTATATTTCTATAAATGGAAGAAAATGTTCCAGATAGCTTTTGAAAAAAGAAAGCTTGTACTGCAGGTCCAGTAATGCAGATTTAAAATCTAAATAGCAGTCCTAGAAAAATGGAAGAAGTTAATGTGCTTAAGTTTGTGTGCCTAAGGGTGATATTAGGAAAGGGCTTCTGCATCCAACCATGAAGAACTGAACGGTTGTTTCTTTTAGTTCTATATAAGCCAACTTAGGCATCTTCTTATTAAAGGTTTTCTTACTGTATACAGGAATTTTCATAATGCAGTGTCCAAGGAGTAAATTCATTTTGGCAGGATGCATTTTCACTATCACTGACCTGAATCACTTAAAATGTGCCTGCAACTTCTTTGCAGAACACCAAACAATAAAAGTGATAACAGAAAACTGCCATCCTCAAGTTATTACCAGGTAGTAAGTATAAATGTATAGGAAACTACATGTTTTCCTGCTACAGGTTTCATGTATAAAACATGTTTTGCAGCATGGGAAGCATGATAATCAGATAATGAAAGAACTTACATTGTCTTTATGTTAAAGATAAATAACTGAGGTGCTTCAAAGAGGTATTTATTTACCTGGACAGATCACTTAAAACCAAGTTTTGGAAAAACACTAATTCAGAATAAACTGTTGGAAATCTAGACAGAAGTCTACCATGAAATCTCATAGGGTGTTTTGGTGCAAGTGAAAAGGTTTGTTTAGGGGTTTCTTTTATCCTTTGTGGGTAGTACTTCCCTTTACTAGCATGGTGTCATTCACAGGGAGATTGGTGTCTGTGTCCATTGCACAAACACTAATTGCAAAGTTCTGGTCATCTTTGTTACGTGATGTGAAGTGCTTGCTAGCACTTGGTGCTCTACAAGTAGGCTTGTGATTTGTGTATAGTAAAAGTATTCAAATAACAGAAAATCAGAGGCATAGAAACATCTCAACATTTAAGCCTTGAATATTTTACGAGTATATTCCTGTAAAGAAAGGAAATCTAGAGCCGTAACTTCCAAACTTGAAGAATATCTCTTGTAGCTTTCTTCTAGCTCTTATTGCTGTTGTAGATGGATTTAACAATGGTTCTGGTGCTCTAGATGATCTTAAGCATATGTGGTACGCACAATTTTACACTGTTCATCACACTGTCAAAAAATGCTAGGCTTCAAGGCTTAAAATGTGCCACAGGCAATATGTTTAATCCTAACCAGCTGGTGTGCAAGGCATCTGGGGAAACAATTCACAGAATTCCTCATGGGCATTTTGGGGAGTGGTGGTGCAGAGAGAATATGATATGATCTGAAGTACTCCAAAGTTATTTTCCATTTCTCTGCAGGGTCAACTTTTGATATAAAGGTACTTTTTGGATTGGTTTCTATATGTCCTTTGCTTGATAAGCATAGTATCCCTGTTTGGTATCCCATGACAATTAGTTAGTCATTATCCTATACTTCTATAATTTGTTTTACTACTTTTACTCCATTGCTGCATAGCTTTTTTTATCACTTCCATTCTTGTCAAATTTTTGTTAGCAGTTGATTCACATGGAGTAGTACTACTAGAATACATTTTAGTTGAAAGGGAGACTAGACTGAAAGCTTTTAACATTGACAGAAGTTTGAGCATAACAACAGTTGCTTTTTGGAACAAATGAGTTCTTCTGAGGCTTGAGTTAGAGTCACTGGGTTAATACCTGCATCTGTTAGACCAGTGGAGGACTATCTCCATGTTCTATGGGTGTGCTGTTAAGTTTTTTGAGGAGCATCTTCTACTAGCAAGGAGAGAAGTGGTGTTCATAAAACATCAGAAAAGTAAGAGGAATGACAGTGTTTGAATCCTGCCACCTTTTCACTTTAGTAGTTACTAAGCTTTGATGTCGCCCTTGACATTTCAAGAGTCTAATCTTACATGTTGTCTGCATTTTATTGCTACCTAGTGTACCTTAATGCTAGAAGCAATGTTAACTACTAAGTCTGAGTTATGTAAGATGTAATTACCATTACCTTGCACACCAGATTATCCTGTAGAGGATGGAGTGTGGTCTAGAATATAAGCTCCCTAACACTGCATTATGCAGAGCTAATGTTAGTAGTGCTGTGTCCCATCACTAAGGGAGGATGGTGGACTTGGCTTCCAGCTCAAGCCCGTGACTTAAAGGCAGACTGTAAATAACCTGGTATCAAACTTATGTACTTCTATGATGATAACAGGGTACTATGACAGATGTCAGCACTAATGTGTTCACAAAAAGTTCCTTCTATGGTGCCAACAAAGGAATGGCAGCCAGAAGTTCATATTAAGGTCTAGAAGAGTGCAGCTATAGGTAGGTGTTCCTAGAAAATTGCTATTTAGTTCCAAGTGTGGTGGTATAACAGTAGTCAGTGTACTACCAGTACTGCTTATGCTGTGGTGTTCTTAAGCCTTGCACTGAGTAGCTTGGAATAGAAGAATTGTTATCCTGATTAGACAGCCAGCTATTCATTTTATGTATAAATGAGAAACTGAAAGTTATTCACTGTTGTAGCTTTTGGTAGTGTTCCTTGTTCTTGCTGCATCTTGTACACTGGGATATAAATGTTACAGTTGTCTTAGCAGTAGTACTAATTCTGTTTACACATTGTGCTTTGTTAGAAGAAATAGTGATCTTTTGTCCTCTTTCAAACTGGCAGTTGCACTTGAAAGAGAAGATATTTCTGTCCTGCTAGAACTCAGAAATATTTCTTATGTGCTGCAGCCAGTCTTGAGAGGTTTTGACATTTCTAGTGCTGAAAAATTGAATTCAGAACTGTGTGTGGCTTTCTTCAAATTTAAAATTCAGCTGAATCCTAACACAGGACAAATTCAAATATTTGGATGAAATGTATTAATCACGGGCACTGTCTTCTGTGCAACTGTCACTTAAAAGCAAACAAACTAAAGAAATTCATAGCTGTGTAAGCTCATTACTTCCAGTTGCTTCTATCTGCTCAGTCTTTCAAAATGTTTGAGCTTAATTTTAGCTTTACATCAGTCATTTAAACAGTTAATTCTTTCAACAGGTGGTCAGTCTGGGAGGAAATTAGATACTGATAGAGAGGAAATAGCTTTCTTTTTTTCCTTCAGTGTTGCTTGAGAACCCATCTTGTATTTTTGAGAACTTCTCCATATGTTCTACACTTACACTGTCCGCAAGAACCAAGCTTGAGGCCAAAAGTATGTATGGGCTTACTTCAGTAGAAAATGATTAATGCAGTTCATTCAGTGAAATGGTTTGTCCACTGATAGATCTGTTCAATGACTACACAGAATTTGCTTGTACTAGTAGTAACTTTTTTCCTCACTGTAAGTATCTCAAATATATCTTTAGTACTAAGTTAGAATAAAGATTGGCGAGCTTGCCTATATTGAGAAGGATGCTACCTTGCCTTAGCTATTTTCTGTTATCTGCCCTGTTCCGCCCCTCACCAATCAGTTACTTCTGGAAAGGGTTATACTAGCTGTATAACACTGTGCTTTGACTGTTGTGGGTTATGGCATTTCTCTTTCCACAGTTAATTCAGGAGCCATTCTAATTTCTGCAGCATCACGGGCTGAGGGGTTCCGTTAGGTTGTACACTCTTGCTGGGCTTGCTCAGTCAGTTAAACTGTCACCAAGGGCCAAACAGGCTTCCTGCCATCTTGGTTCATGTGTTGAAGACTGGATCCCAGCAACTGAAGGGTTTTGTATAGCCGAATACATCCTATTCTATATTTAAATTATGTTCTTCGAAGCTTCTTGCAATGCTGAGATGCTTTTTCCCCAAGGACCTGAGGTTAGTTCTCCCTAATCTCTTCAGACTATATGCTTCTGACAAGAAATTGCATTTTTGTAGGCAAATGCTTAAGGTTTGTTGAGGTATTCTTCAGGCTTGTATTTCCTCCACATTACCCGAAATGTTAGTGATCTTTGTCTTTGTCTCTCTTGAATGCTTTTGTGTTAAAGCCACATAAATATTACACTGCTATTGTGTATGTTCAGATCTCTGAAGCTGTAAACTCTTTAGCCACAGTGCCTTCAGTCAGACCCCTTCATTATGTGTATCTTCAGCTTTGGAAGGAAGCTCTGAGCATGCATCTTCTCTGTTTATCTAGCTAATAATAAGCTGTCAGGATACTTGAACAGCTTTGTGGCTGGTATCCAGCCCTTTATCCAGGAAAAGGATTTTGCCTTAGTTTTCACTGGAGAGAATTCAGATTTAGAATAAATGTAACACTATACTTGAACACTCCTAGTTCAGTCTGGATGAAAGGTGACTGTCCCTTTCCTTTGTGGCCAATTCATGGCTGAAAAGGTGATCTTAGGGAATTCTTGACCACATTGCTTTATAAAGGCTCAGTCTCCTTAAGCACTGATAAGATTCACATTTATCAATAACTAAAGGATGGGTGTCAAGAGGATGGGGCCAGACTCTTTTAAGTGGTGCCCAGTCATAGGACAAGGGGCAATGGGCACAAGGTAGAATACAGGAAGTTCCACCTAAACATAAGGAAAACATCTTTCCTTTGAGGATGATGGAGCACTGGAAAAGGCTGCCCAAAGAGGGTGTGGAGTCTCCTCTGGAGATATGCAAAGCCTGCCTGGATGTGTTCCTGTGCAACCTGATCTAGGCAAACCTGCTTTGGCAGTGGTGATGTTGGACTACATGATCCCCAGAGGTTTCCTTCCAACCCTTGGGATTCTGTGGCATTACAAGACTCTTTTTTGTTCAGATAGTAAAAGGAGGTGATTAATAGCTGCCTGTGTACTTACCTCTCTCAATGTATTGCAACTAAATACTCAGTTGCATGTAAATTCTTCCTATATTGCAACCTGTGAACTTTTGACAGCTGTACTGCATACAGGTACGTAAACAGCAACTGAACCAGACTAGTGATAATAGTGCTAAACCAGTAGTAGACTTAACAATAGGATTGACTTAACATCTACCCTAGGCGGTTTTTGACAACAAAATACAGAATAATCAAAATACTAAACACAGTAGGATAAGTAACTGATGACAGACTCTGAGCTCCCTTTGATGAAAAGGAGGGAAATCTGCAACTCTTCCCAAAAATGGAATTTGAACACTGATTTCTTACTGAGAGTCCTTCAGCAGGTTCAGGTGAACTAGAGCTCCAGCCTTTTAGGTTCACTTTCCATGTGACATTTAGTGATCTTAATGACATACTAGAGCCACTCAAGACTGTAAGTGTAGTAAAGAATGAGAGCGCAGCACTCATGAAAATAGAAAGCAGTTTAGGTGAGAAGAGAACTTTCCTTACTTAAGAACTATTTTACCTAACCTGAAATTCAATCTGCTTTGCAATACAACCTTCCTGACCTTCCCCAAACATTTTGGTCTGGAATACCCGGGTATGTATTGCCAGAGTAGAAGTCTTCTCCTACTCTAACACCTCAATCCTTCGTCTCAAGTTGCTGCTGTTGTGTGCACAGCACCCAGCTGGCTTCCCTGTGGCTCAAAGGTTATCACAGGTTAGTCGACTCGATCTTCCTAAAAGACTCTGAGTGACAGCCAGTTTTGCTCCATGCAGTTTGATAGTCTGGCTATGCCAACTACACCATGTCTGACTCTTGCCTTGTCAATTCCTTTCTTGTTCTCCCACTTCCGAAAGAAATAAATATCTTCATAACGAGTTGCAGTAAAGAAGCAGGAGGGGGAGGGAAGTGGATACTAAATTAAGAAGAAAACAACAGACTTTTTGTTGTAGTTTATTTTCCAACAGGGTGTGATAAAATCAAAAGATCCACTTAAAAATTTCAGTAGTACTTTTTCAGAGTTTCCTTTTTGCTTAATCTTATGAGGATATTTACTGCGGGGTTTTAATGTATTGTTACATGACAAAGTGGCTATGAATGGATGAATAGGGCTAAAGATAGTAGAAAACACAGCATGGGGGTAAAATAATGCTATCCAGTAAGAGAAATCTCAGCCTTAATGGTGAAAGAGTTGTTCTAGTGTTTCTTGGGCTGTGTACACACTTTTGTGTAATTAAGAAAGAATGAGGGATGAAAACAAATTAAGACTTGCCAGATCCTTCCTTTTATGTTGTTAGTGACTCAAGGTACTGATGATAAATGGGCAACATACCAATACTTTAGAGAATTTGGGGGTGCTAAGACTGTTCCCAGCTTTACTGGAATAGCAAGAATTGCCATACCCACAGCAGTAATGGTGATATTAGGGGGGGAACTTCAACAACAACATTTCCTAAATATTGATGTGGTAAAGGTTTCCACATTTAAAATGGGAAAAGTTCACCAGTTATCAATTAATGAACCTAAAACTGTAAAGGAGGGCAGACAGAAGGTCACTTTAATTCCCACAAAAACTTACCAGATTTCTGTTTCTGTGAAGAATATTGCTGTGGACTAAAACATGGCCTCATCCCCCCCTAAAATGTCTTTGAGATTCAATAAACTGAAAATAGAGTGGTAGCTGACTCTAACTTTAGTGCTACTGAAATGTGATAGGTATGCAATCTAGTATGTGGATGTTGATGTTTATAGTCCCTATTTAAGCAAAAAAAAAAAGGTATTCTGTCAATTTTTGCAGGTTTTGTTACATCACTGATAGTTCTAACACAGCTTTTTCTGCTTTCAAGCAGCTTTTCTTTATGGTAACGTTTGCTTCGTTTCTGCTACTCCTTTGTGCCTTAGCATTTGACTGATTAAAATCTTGCAGTGCAGTAACTTAGATCTAGATGAATGTAAAAAAAAAACCTTTCCTTAAACTATATGAGCCTCTCAAAGTCTGTCTGCACTTTTTCCTGTCATTGCTTTCACTTTCAGCGTAATAGGGTTCCTGCTAAAGGACTGAAGAGTTGAAAAGGAATTTAATTGCTGTGTAATAAGCCTTATCCTTTGGTGAGGTACTTCATTGAAGGGAGACAGTGAGTGTTTTGTGACAGAAGGAAAAGCTGAGGGGGGGGATGGGAGGAGGAGGAAGCTACAAAATGACCACGGCTGGCCCCTCTCTGCATTCCTGTAAGGCTTGCTTTTTTAAAATTGGAAAGCAGCTTTTGTAGACACTCCTCCAAACAGGTTTGGTTTTTTTCCATACTGTCCCATTTAGACTTTGGAATGCCTGTATGAAAGGGCAGGGCCCCGAAGAGACTTTCCAATCTGTTTTTTGTGACTCCAGCCAAGTTCCCTTTTAATGTATGGAGCAGGCAAAGTTGAGCTGACTCCGATAGCACCGAACTCGGGCGCAGCAGCTGCTTGGAGTGGCATCGTGTGAGAATACAACAGCTCTGCTCTTTCCTGGGACTCAAGTGCCTGGGCTGGCACACACTGACATTATATGAAATCCGAAAGCATGAGGATAAAGGAGATTTCTTTGCGGCAAGATCCTGATCTAAGGAAAGAGTTAGCATTGCTAGCTCGAGGATGTGATTTTGTTTTGCCTTCTAGATTCAAGAAGAGACTGAAAGCTTTTCAGCAGGTCCAGGTATGTCTTTCCATTTTTATGCAATTAAGTAGTTGTTGTCAGTTGTATCATCACAAGCAGGCAAACTTCCTTGTTTAGGAAGTTCTTCCTAACCTAGCAGGGTTTCGATAGTGTGTTTGATATATGATGTTTTCTGTGTTTTAGAAGACTGTGCAGGGAGCTTTCTGCATATTAAAAATGAGTTTCCTGAAGTATGTAGTATAGGTGAAGTGCAATTCTTGCATAGAGATCTATGCAGTGGAAAGTTTGTGCACATAATGCTATTAGACTTTAAAAGATTGTTTTCATTAATCTGCATAATCATAATCTGCATGCATTTCCCCAGGGGTATTAATTTACCCTTTTAGTAAAAGGCTAAACAAAATATACTGAAATTGGCTGTAACTTCCCTAACTCAAACATAATATGTTTAAAGCTGCTTTTGTACTTGCGTGATGATCCTGAATTCCTTTAGATTATGTTTATTTTGGACTTCATATCTGGATGAGCTCAGTTGTTGCTACAGGGTTCACATGTGCCTCTGCTGTTTTGCAGCAGGGAGTTAAATCCACCATTTTAAAGTGAGCTCATAGTTGAGAATGGAAGTATTTGAAACATGATGGGGAGGAAAATTACTTCTACAGTAAATGCTCAAAGATTCTTTTGGGAGGACCTGAAATTTGGTGTTTCAAACATCCTTAACGTTAAGGCTTTTGGTGAGATGTGAAATCGTTCACTTTGTCCTTACCTCAGCTTCACTTCTAATTCATGTACTAAAGGTATCTCAGTGATGGTATGTGTAATCTTTTAAAAGAAAAAAAAATGAAGGAAAATTTAGGAGTTGAATAAAAAGGACAATGTGGTAGGGTTTCTGGCTTTTAAAATAATTCTAAATATAGCTTGCTACTTAAATTTTGAATTCAGTGCACTAGTGTCCCTTTCAGGTGACCTTCAGGAGAGGGGCATAGAGCCCTATGACTCTGAAAGTGTTAGTCTTCTGTCTTCTACATTATTATTTCATATTTCCTTCAGCTGAGCTATATAAGCAATGTTTATTCCTTTGGAGTAAGGCAGAATGCAAGTGTTGACCCTTATGTTTTATGCCATTCAGCATAGACTTGTGAATGGAAGGATTTTAAGACTTTTGTGCTGAACTGAAGACTGAGAAGGAAACTTACTGGCTAGAGACAGCAGGAAAAGAAAATCCTAACTTAATTACTCAACAGTAGCTGTATCAGTTAATATTTAGGCACCTCAGAGCAAATTTGGTCTAGTCATGGCATCCTGTTGGAAACAAACACAGTATTACCTTGTGTGGTGCCCCTTAGATTGATGTGCTTTTCATCAAATGATAGTTGGATCACTTGCACTCTTACAGGGCTTTTTTTTTTTTGTTACGTTGAGCTAGAAAACATCTCAATGAAGTATGGTAAAACACACCTACAAGCAACTGAGTACTTTAGAAAACAGCTTGTCTAATCTGCAGTGCTTTTTCTGGTTTAACATGCTTTAAAAGATAAACTTTTTTAACATTTTTAACATTTTTAACCAGACTTGCATTTCTTGGGTCAATGGCAACAGTAAGAATAGTGTATGTTAAACCAGTTAATTATATTACAGACGTTGGAGCTTACAACCTCCTATACCACTGTGATACTTGTTTTCAGACAGAACAATTCATGAATATGATGTAAAATTAGAATGCTAAAATGAAGCAGAAGTGGAAGCCAATCTGTTTTTCTATATTCCTACTACACTCTTATAATTTTTTCATATCCATGCAATTTCAATAACTTGTTAACAAATGGCAGATTCGCCCTAAGAGGTTCAGTGCTATTAAAGCTGGACACTTCAAGTGAGTAATGGTGGTGGATAGTGAGAGAGCAAGTGGCTCAGCATCTGCTCTGAGTTGGAGTGACAGGGTCTTCCACAGGTTCTAGGAATTCTAAGGAGGTGGGTTTTTGTATAGGGCTATAAGTAATCTGTGTAGGTAATCCCCAATCTTTTGGAAGGGGCAGTCACTGGAGTGTAGCAAATCAGGCTTCACAAAAATCTTTAAATAGACAACCAGCAGTGAGGTAGTTGGCTCTGGCAGGTGGTGGAACAGGCTGTTCCTCAGTGGTTAAATTTGTTACTGAAAATTGGTAAATCTGAGCATAATAGGGATTTCTGGAAAGATCAGTTTCTCTAAAGGAAGATGAAACAATACACAACTGCTGAAATGTTCTCTCTTACTCTGTAGAACTGATTTTTTTTTTAACAGATAATTCTGCATAAAACTCAGGAGAACTTCAGTCTGTCTTCTGTCATTGGTTGTAAGGTAGTTCTTAGATTTTAACACCTACAGAACATAGTGCACTGGCAGTGCAGCACTTGAAGAGGTATCATGTCCATCTTGCTCATCAGTTTCTCTGAAACTTTGGAGGGAGAAGAAACTATCACCATGTCAAATGGACTGGCAACTTAAAGATGTGAACTGAAAGGCTTATTACCTGCTGATAGCTGAGCAGAGTGTTTTAGCCAACAGCTGGTGACATCCCTACCTGTCAGAGCATCGTTATCCAGGCTGTGTGAGGAAAATATGCCTGACATTGGAAACAAAATGATAACAGAATAGACTACATCTGTGTACAGTGACATACTTATACCCACCAGTCTTAGCTAAACTAGGAAAATAGATACTTTTTGCTACTTAGAGGCCACACCATGTTGTAAAGCTCTTGATTTCTAATATTAAAACTAGATTTTTATAAAGTCAAATTTCTGCTGAATGTGATCGTTTTATAAAAAAAAGGGGGGAGAGAAGTGGGCCTAAATCTTGAATTAATCCTCTAAATGTCAGTGCCAAAACTAAGTATTTTCTGATTCTTGAACTGCATCATGCCTTTATCTGCTGTCACTACTGGGTGATTCCTGGAGTCGCATGCGTCACACCTCAGTGTGGAAATGGAGAACTACTAGTTCCATGACCACCTGTTAATGATACTAAATGCTGCTTACTCCTGCTATTTATGTCAGCTGTATGAGAAATATTTCTTCAGCTTTTGCAGTGCCTCAAGATTGGCTTTCCTTCTGAGTGAAGTAAGTTTAGACACTAGTGCTCCCTTGATCACTTTTGCACTCCCCTGGTGCCAAAATGTTTTATAAATGCTTGTGGCATGTTCAAGACAGCAACAAATACAGAGCCTGTGGGTGGTAACATGCTGGGCTGGTGCATGGTGGTGCTGTAGCACACTGATATATTTTTTTTCTGTCATGAAGATAACCTTGACTTTTTTTGAGGTAAAATTAAATTTGCAAAGTTGAAGCGAGGCAATTGGTTTTACAGCTATAGTCACAGAAGTAGGTTGTGTAACACTTAGAGGTCTCTGGCAGGCCAAGCCTTCCTATTAGCATTAGTTTTCTCATTTGGAGATCTTTCAACAGCACAGAGAGAGGACTTGATATCCGTTTTTACATAATTGTTTTACATCAATCACACAAATGCTTTTTTTTTTTGGTATTGAGCAAAACCCAACCCAAGTTTGTGCTGGGAGGGGGAAAGGGAGGTGGGGAATGGAAATTTGGAAATCTCATTCTGACTGTAGCTAATAGTTGATGCTAATTTTCTGATAAAATGCAAGTTTTCTGGAGCAGATGCCAACATTTATGATAGAAGGAAAATAAATAAGCTGCCCATTGAAACTGGCTAGTTAAGGTGAGAGGTTTCCCATAAATGGTCCCTTGCTAATGGATTGTCAGCTCTGAAGCTCCAGCCTCTTAAAAGAAGCTGTAAGGAAACCATGAGGCTTTTGAACACCTCAACAATGGAGACTTCTGGTTCAAGGTTTAAAATATATGTGCCAATATTAGCTGCACTGTGGTAGCAACTTCTTTACCTTCTTGTGGCTGGTAATAAATTTATGCAGATATGTGCTGTTTCTGTAGAAAAGCCAATGTGGTCCAAGTTTGTTACAGCTTACTTGTATGCATGATTTAAGAGTCTAGATATCTGTTCCTCTGTGCTTAATTTTTTTGACCCAACAATTCAAATACTGAAGAGTTCTGATTTGTTTCCCTTGGAGTAAAAGTTTCACAAGCCTTTTTGTACATTTTAACATGCCTCCCATACCTTCATAATCATAAATGCTACTAATAGCAGACATTTATGGCTCTCGATGGTACTGTTTTGTATGTTAGGCTGAAACTATTTGCCACATCTTCATATAAAAAATTCTTCAACTCTTACAGGATCAGAGGGATGTGAGGTTGTTTTTTGCAGTTGTTCAAATCAGAATTTGTTGGGGCATTGCCAGGCAAGAATTTAACAGAATACTTGCTGTATCTGTTGACTCTGCAGCTCAGTAAGAACACTGAGCTTGTTAATATTTGTCTAGTTTGAGTGGATTTTTCATCAACTCAATTACATTGAGTGATTGACGCTTGTTTGGTTGTAAGCATAGGAGGAGAAGCTGTTGGAGAGTTGAAGAATTAAGTGGATGTCTGTCTTGACTGTATTTACTACTTTTGATGTTGAACTGATGGCCTGTCCTGACAAGGGCTGTTTTGCACAGAGAAATGTTAGAATTGCCTCAGGAATAACTAACTGGCAGTTTTTCCCCATTAAAATGATGTTTAGGCAGTCATGACTCCTTTGCAGGTAGTGAGTCCCAGTGTAGTCCACTGGCTGTGTACAAGAAAAATGATCATGTGCTAGGAAGATCTTAGCAGCTTGTCTCCTGAAAACACCTGGGGTAACAGAACATACTGGTAAAGAATAGGAGTACTGATTTAACCTGCAACCAGAGTCTTCTTTGAGAAGGCTGCAGCAAACTGGATATGTTAGTGACTGAAATACTTGATTTGGTACAGTTCATAAGGTGGATGCTGTTTGACAACAACTCACAGTCAGGTACTAATATTTTTGCACCACTTCTGTCTTGCCACAAAACATCAAAGTTGCATTTCACTGGGTAGATTTTTTTTTTTTGAGGATGCTGGGTTTTCCCCCCATTTTATAATCCGTACCTTTTTTCTTTTGTAGATTAGCAGGGCACATGGGGGAGAGAGTGTTTTCACTGATCAGCCACAGCAAACTGTTAAGAGGATCCTACCTCTAAAGCCTTTGGTAAAAGCTTTGTCAGCAAATAAAGTAATTATACTGGTGGATGTGCATGAAGTAATATGCAAAGGCTTTGGGGAGTAGGTAACTACCTCTTCCTTTTACCATTCTATTCCCACCTCAAGGAAATAAGAATAAATCATTAATCTTTAACTACATAACTGGACCTTTTTTGATGCTGAAGCTCTATGGGACTGTAACAAAAAATCCAGGCATATGCAGCCATATTTGGAGGTGCCATTTGCACCACCAGTAATGCATTTGCAATAGCATCCTCCAGTTCCCAGCAGAACTGAATCGGAGCTGTAAAACTTGGGTAAGAGATCTGGCAGTGCAGCATCTATATTATTGTAAGTGGGGAGATTGGGAAATATGTGCATAATAATTAGATATGATGCAAAGAAGTGATACTAATTTATCTCAGATGGAGCGTTCAGTCTTCACTGAACTAGAGAAAGTCAGTTTTTGACTATTGGAAAGTTTTCTGGTGTTTGCTTGTCTATTGCATGCTACTTTTGTATGTAATATGACTCCTCTGTGGTGACTGAAACTATTGAATGTCTTTTTCCTTTTAATAAGCAAGATGGTGTATATGGAATGGATTTCATAGCCTTGAATGGAATCTTTTCCTGGGTGCCACTACCTACTGTCTCCTCCTAGATAAGAATTAACACACTATCCCAAATAGGTTTGTGTAGATGGTCCAAAGTTTTCATGCTCAGCTGAAGCACTGAGGCTTCAGTGGCTATTGAGGCTTATTGTGGCTGATTCAATATGGCTTGGTTAAGCTGAAGTGGAAAAGTTACAGAAAGCTGTGCTTTCTGACTACTCTAAACCTCACTGAATCTCTTCTGAGTTGCTTATGGAATTGCTACTTGCTGGAACATGTCAATCCCAGAAACTCATGCCAAAATGGAACAGAGCAGTGTATGGCTTAGTCTCTAGAGTAAAGTTGGTTTAGCATTGAGGATTATCACTTGCACTGAATCACACCATACACTTCTGTACAGCAATAGGCTTGGGAGTAAACTGCCAAGAACATGCATAAATGCGATGAGAATGCTAGCAGTCAATCTGTGTCAACCTGAGAGAAGTACACAACCTGGCATGCAGGCAGGAGACTTCCAACATGTTTGTCTGGTTGGAATTTGAAGGTGAACATGGAATTAACTGGAACACAGACTATATTGGGAAGGCTGCTGAACCCTGCTCACTTGTGTTAATTCAGGTGACCAGTATGTATATAATAAGAAATAGTGTAGTTTAAACTGCTTTTTTGCTTCTGATGGTATATGACTAGAACTGTATGGAAAACTATTTTTTTCCATTTCCTTCTATGTATAGAACAGATTTTTAGTGACTATAGACCAACCTGGATCAGAGAAATCAAGGTAAGGCTAATAGGAAACTAGCCAAAAACTGCATCAGGGTTAAAATTAATAGAAGTTTATTTCTTACTGTGGAAAGAGGAGCATGTATGATAAAATAGTCTCTCTACCACAGCTGAAAACAGCTGTCAAACAGTGACTAAAGGATAGCAAACTGAAGGCCAGGGTAGAATTCAGAGGAAAGACTTGCATATATACCCTAACATCTGGTTTTAGCATAGGTTCTCTCTCTGCAGGTGTCTCTGAACTTGATCAATCCCATATGTTTTCATTTTCTGAGTTAGACAAGATGAATTGCCATCTTGGCATGGATTTAAGCTTAATTAAGCTTATTTCAAACAATAGTGCTAGCAATCTTCCTTATGTTAGCATCAGAACCATGTTGCTTCTAAATGGAATCAACTGCATGAGACTAGATGAAGACAGATAGATGTTTGTTTAACTTTGCTTTTTAACTGGCTTGGTGACCTGAGGCAATTCACCATATTGCTTCCCTGTTACTAGTACTGACACATGGCTCAGAAAGCTCTCTGTGTGGGAACAAGGGAAGATGCAGGTGTACTGTGGTGTAGCTTCCCTTCTGCCATGCTGTGAAACTTCATTATTAAGCTTTCAGTTTAATTTACTCTTTTGAAGCTGTTTTTCAGGGCAATAGATAAATTTTAGAGGAATTTAGCTTGGGGGGAAAAAAACCTAAATTTTGAAAGCTTTTAAGTTGTCACAGGATCATCTTTCACAGAGGGAAAGATACTGTTAAGCAATCAAGCTGAATGGGAAGTGAACTCTTGCAGTAATAAATCTGTCTTTTGAGTTTGCTTGGAAAGAGGCTAATGAGGAGCATACAGAGAAGCAGGGAAAACCATCACTTTAATTTAGATAATTGGGAATCTGAAATTCTACCACAATGTCTGAATGTCGTCTTATATTTATAAATGTGTTTACATTATTTCCTTTGCCAGTAAGTCCTTTTTTAAGTGAGGTTTCGCTCCCATTTGGATCCACATAGTCAACCCTTTTGTGGGGTTCAGTACTTCTGGTTGGTAGTCTACGTGCAGATGTAGATCCAGACTTCAATGAGCGTCTTAAAATATCTGGGAACAAGCACCCCCTTCCTTTTTATTTCGGGAATACACCCTGTTTTTGGATGACTCTTGCTTTTAGTTGAGGGAGAGGGAAAAGGGCATCTCATATTCAAATCCTCAGTGTCTTCATTTTTTGCTTAGAACCAAGTTAACTGCCAAGTACACCTCATCTGTTGGTAGATACAAGAAGGCTATACAGCAAGGAGATTCTCTGGTATTTACTAGTATATTACTATATTGTAATTATAACCATTTTATTTCATTATTATAAAAAAGTGCTGGAAAACAGTTGGAAAAAGCATCTGGAGAGTTGCAAAATAAAATGGGAAGTTAGCCCTTTGAACTGTGACCCCAGTGGGATATAATCTTCCACTTCCTCCCTTGTGAAAGTCAAGGCAAGTAGATGCTGGATACCTATAGACAGGTCTTATGGCTCTATATGTCAGGAGTGAAAACTAGTTATGTATTCTTACTATTCTTGTTGTTATTGCACAGGGTAACAACTGCTAGGGTTCTACTGAAATGATGTGTAGAGCTGGGTTTGTAGAATGCAACAAGATGATAATCCAGTTACATACATTATTAGTTAGTGCTGGTGGCAATGTTACTTAGAGAATAACATCTTAATACTTACAAAAACTTAAAAGATTGGAAGGGATTTTTTGATGCTCTGTGGCATCCTTTTGTTCTAGGTTGATGCTTCACTAGCTGGGCTATTGAACTAATGATGAGGTATCAAAAGTTGTGATTTACAGTATTATTAGAAAATGACCTTGAGCCTAAGTGTCACAAATCCAAGGTAACTTTTTCCTCTATGAAACAGAACTTGTAACTAAGTTGAGCTAATTCTGTGAACAGGAATGCTGCCTCAAATGCAGAGGAGGAGGAGGGTAAATAAAGGTTAATTCAGGCATTCTTTAGGCATATGTAGCATTGTAGTGAAGGCTTCTGGGTTTGGAACCCTGCAAATTAAATCTGCTGTCTATAAGCACCTAGTTCTTTCACTGAGTTAAGGAAGAACTTTGATTGTGATAGGAAAACTGGGTATCTTCACTAACTCTTTGTCAAAGGTGCTAAGTAAAATGAGGGTTGGACTTTGAGAGAGGTGGTGTGGGGGGTTTTCCCCCTAGTTCTAACTGGAAATGAGAGATGAAATTCAGAATCTTGAACATACCCAACACTAGGATGAGCCACCAGATAGCATTAACCATTGGTTTTGCATTTGGTGAGTGGCCATGGAATGAAAGACTTCATGTTTCATTGTGAAATTTGAGTTGCCACAGAAGTCAGCTGTTACTTTGCTTGTTGTTTTTGTTTCTGTCTTATTGGACTTTCTTTTGAAAACTAAATACAAGGTAAATTCTTTACTGAAGCTAAATGAATTTAATTTCTCTTGTTACCGGTCATCTGGTTTGTTTTTTCTTTGTAGTAGTATGGTATAACACAAATTCTTGAGAAACCAGTTTCTAAGCTCTCATGCAATGATTGTATATGTGTGAATTTTTCCAGTGTGCTCTCATTCTTATACAGCTTAGTCAACCTATCATCATCTTTAAAGGTGTGTTGTAATACCAAGAGACTTATCTGAGGATGACTATAAATGACTTCATTGTGACTGTCAAATCTGTATTTATTTAGGTTCAGACAAAGAAGGAAGAAACTTTGCCACCATCACTTAGCCAAAACATTCCAACTTTCTATTTTCCTCGAGGATGTCCAAAGGAAAAAGTGAATATTGATGCTGTGATCACTGAAATTGAGAGAACTTTCTCTGAGTTTCCAAATGAGAGGGCAACATTAGAAGACATGGGGAAGGTTGCAAAGGTGAGAACTTGCTGGCTGGCTGCTTTGAGTACTCTGTACACCTATGGAAAAATGATGAGTTCTGTGTGCTTTGTTTTCTTGCTTTATGTGTTTTCATTTCCTACAAGGTAGTACCAGTAAGACATAATCAACACTGATAGCACAGTTGTGTGGAAATGTTTTGTGTTAACTATATCTCTTTTTCTTACAAAAGGAAGCAAACATTAAAACAAAACTTGAACAACTTCCTTTTGCTGCATGAACAACAAAATTTTGAAGGGCACATTGTATGTTGTTCTGTGTTCTGTATTGACCAACAGACTTAAAGCAAAGGCACTGTTAATATGAATTTGGGGTTCAGATGTCTACACAGTGTTTTCCTCATCTGGCAATGTCATGAACCTCCACAGCTCCTTTCCATGTAAAAGTGGGGAGAGGTGGAAAAGACCCTTCCTTTACCTCTCAGCAAGAAAGGTGGAAGGGTCCAGTCACCTACAATTCAATGATGAGAGGCACCCTCCTGAAGCACAGGGAGAAGCTTCTCAGGCTGAGAATAGTGTTCATCAAACTCACTTGTTCTTATTTTTGGTTAAACTGGTCCTGGTTAAACTACTGCATGAGCAGTAACTTTGTCTCTTCGCTCCAGTGACCTTATACATCTTACAGTGTTCGCAGCATTAATTTGAGATCCACATGAGATGCTGTATCTCTGACTGCTCCAAGTCATAGCCAGGTATAGATGAAAGATAGGTACTTAACTGTTATGACTGAGGGAAGCTTGGAGAAGACCCAGAAGCAGCATTCTAGGTATATGTGGCAGCATTGAGGTTGTGAAGGTGTAACCATTGGGTATCCTGAAGCAAGATACTGCTGCCCAGGACAGGCTGGCCTACTGCTTAATACTGGATAGAAGATGCAGATGAGCTGAGCTATCCTCTGAGCCAGACAAATGTAACTGTATGTGCTGGTTTGAGCTCAGCTTAAAGATACCTAGCCCTTTAGCAGAGCTTATTAGCATGGACTCTGTTCAGCTGCTTGGAGCATGGACAGAGCAGACATGTGACTGCTTTCACCTATTAGGAATGCTGCAAGTTGCCCTATTTTGCTTTCCTCTTTTGGATTTCAGCCTAAAGCAGTTGCTTAAAATTAATTTAGAAAGTGCAGTTGGTTTCAGAAAGGGTTTGAAAAAAAGATTTGGGCCTTAATAACTGTAAAATTTATTTTTGATGGATTTATAAATAAGCAAACAATAAACTGACTTGATGTATACTTTTAATTCTAGGCTTGTGACTGCCCACTTTACTGGAAAGGTCCTTTGTTTTATTGTGCTGGAGGGGAAAGAACAGGATATGTATCAGTCCATAAATTTGTTGCAATGTGGAGGAAGTAAGTAGGTTACTTTTTTAGAAGTAGTGAGTTGTTTTTTTATTGTTTTTAGTTGAAATGTGGTATTTTAAGCTCTGAATGTGATCCAGTCTGGAAAGGGGAGTAAAACACTTTCCCCGTAATCAGCCATTGACAGCAAACTTGTACCTGGGAAAATGTAACCAAATCATCACTTTAACATCAACAAACAAATCTTTGTTTGCAGGGTTTATAGACATTGAAATATTTGGTAAATGACTGGCTGTTTATGGGAAAAGGGAAATCCATGGCTCTGACTTGGAGATGCCAGTCCTGGACAAAATGCTTTTTAGTTTTTCTAGTTCTCCTTTCAGTTCTAACTTTAAAATGTCCTTTCATGTAATCAATCACATGGTGTTTCTACTTCCTTTAACATAGATGTATCAGACAGTAATGCTTTGATGAGCTCCCTTGGAGTGTACTTTAACATTTTTAATTAGGTCTTGAAATAAATGTGGTTGCAAGTCCATAGGCCTTGCTCTAGGATGCCTGTACAAGGTAGTGTGAGCAATTTGCTGTGTAGAGGAGTAAGTGGAAATATTTCTATTCCAGAATACTTCAGACCTGCTATGATGATGCTGCAAAGTTTGTTCATCTTCTCATGAACCCTGGATGCAACTACTTGGTGCAAGAAGACTTCATTCCTTTTTTACAAGTAAATTGCAACTCAAACTAGTTCTGGAAACACACCAAAGTGATGAGCTGGCAAAGCCCTGAATTTTTGGGGGGCTAAACATACTTTCTCGTGGTCATCATTAAAGTTTATCGATATTTAGCGTAGCTCACTTTGTATGGTCCACTGGTCACTAGTTAGCTAGTTCTTTTACAGGTAATCATTTTGTATAAGATGAGGTCTTTTTTAAGAGCTACATTAGATGAATGGATTTAAAATGTCTCGCAGGAATAGCATGTGTCAAAGAATCCTTACAGTTTAGAAAGGTAGTTGGAGGTGTTGAAGTCAAGGAGAGCCTTTGGAGGGCAAAATGGTGTATGAATTCAAGACCTAATATAGCCTCTCTCAGAGCAGCGAACACCTTTACTCATGAATGAGTAAAACCTAAATTGGCTTCTACTGAATCATAGTCTGCCACAGAATTACAAGCTACAACATTCAGTGGTGGTCAGAATCTTTAGCCTGTCTAAAAGACAGGAAGGCTTTTGTTTCTCTGGCTTCTTTAAAAAATTATTTTACTTAAAGAAGTCAGCAGTGTTAATAACTTCATTTACAACGTGTTATTCATGTAATCAATGATACTGGTTTGGTTAAGGAAGCAGATGTGCTATTCTGTGCTCATTGTTTTATGCAGTCACTAATGAATACTGTTTGGGATATTGTCGTTCCTTTTTTCTTCTAGGATGTGGTGAATAGTCATCCTGGCCTCTCTTTTCTGAAAGAAGCATCAGAATTTCATTCTCGGTACATTACCACAGTAAGTGCTGGGTTTTGTTAACCAAGTAGGAAAAGCTGTTTTCTGTTAAAGTAAGAAAATCAAAATGATTAACATCAGTCAATATGTATAAGCATCTTTATCCCTTGAGAAAAGTTAAGTATGCTGTCAGTCTTCATTTCTAAAATCCTGTGAAGACTCCATTCCTTAACTGTCATATTTTTCCTTAACTCTTACAAGAAATTGCAGAACTTAACACTAGTAAGAGAAACACTGAATTGTAAGAAGTTAATGAAGGTTAAACAAAGAGCAGGCTTATCTTAAACACTTGATTGTGGCTATAGACTGTATTCATTAGAATCCTCACCTTACTCTGGGATTAATTAAGTGGAATCTTGAATGAGAGCTCTATATTAATGTGACTATGTTCACTATTAAGTAAAATAAAGATAATATTGAAGTGACTTGCTATTTTCCTCTATGGGGATTTTTCTTTCTAAGCAGGTTTTATACATGCAAAGATCCATTTCTCTCTTCCTAGGATTATGTGACTGAAGTGCTCTTTCTGTACCCATGGGGGAAAAAATCAGTGACATTAAATTGTCTCAACTGTAGACTAGACAGCTGATTCCACTCAAGTCTCAAAAGATGATGACATTCAGTTCACTTTCTTTGTGCATGTGAAAAATAGCTTAATGAATATTCTCCAACAAAAACCATGCAGAGTTGATCACCTTTTATCCAACTATAGCTTGACCCAGAACAAAACTGTGGAAGCTTTTGTGAAAGCATTTCATTTTGGTTCCTCATCTCTTACTCATAGAGACTTGCCAGCCTATCAAGTATGTCCTGCTGCATTAGGTTTTGCTTCTTGTTATAATGATTACATGAGCTCCCAGAACTTTCCTGTCAGATGTGACAGAAGGAAATGTTCTGCCTGTGAGTAGTTTTTCTTTCTCAATGGATTCTGGGTTGTATCAAAGCCTGCTCTGCTTAAAATCTGTGAAAGCTTGCTGCCTGTCCTGAAGGACTGTTAGGAGGGAAAAGGTCTTGCCACTTCCAGTTACTTTCTTTGGTGGAACAGCTTATTTGAGGAGGTCTGAGTCTAGCAATATTGAATACAGTGGCAGTACTTCACTGAGCAAATGTAGTGTTGTCTTCAACAGAAATCAGTGTTTAACCAAATATCCCCAAAGCAAACTAGTATTGCTATGAATATAGCAACAATCTTTGGAATACTGTTCTGCAGATCAGTAACTAGTAGGGTGACTCTCCCCTTTCTTCTCATATTTTAGGATGGAGGAACTGTTGCCCAATGCAGTCTTCTAAAATTCTGTCCTGCAAGTTATTAATAATAATTATAGATCATTTTCTCTAAGATGAAATAAGGTATTTCGGACCTGTACTCAGTTAGCTTTACCTTGTGACATGAAGCTTTATCTAAAGGATTTTGTAAGCACTGCAGGTCAGATTTAACATCTGTTCGTGCTAAATTCCATTTACAAATTAAATGATCCATTCTTCTGCTCTTTGCTATATGCATGTGTGTGCAAGCAATGTGTATGCATACAGACATCACATTCATCTCTGTAGTGAAGCAAGTGTCTTGTAAGTGGTGTTCAACCATGGAAGCAATCAGTTCTGTCTGCTAGGCTGCACTATAGCTTGGTTGGTCAGTCTAGTGGTAAGATTAGCTACATATCTCTAAAACAAAGCTGAAATTTATTCAAAGCATTTGCTCTGATTAAAAGGAGATACTACATTTAATCTGCAAGTATGTTATGAATATATCTTGTAAAGATATATCTTGTCAAGAACTATGAATTCATGAAATGGTAAACTCTGTATTGCACTATTTCCTCTTCCTTCTGACAAAAGCACTCTGCAGTAAAGAAGGCAATTCTCTTGACAATTTGCTTATAACTCTGCTTCTACTCCCTTTAGAAAACTGCTTTTTTTAAGTCTGTTCCCAGTTGTCTTTAGCAAACATTCAATTTGGGGTTTATTTTTAGACCAGTTAAATGTATAACAGATGAGATAATGACATGCAGATGGATTAAGTTGCAAAGCTAAGGCAAAAACCTTTTTAGAAAAAATGGCTTTGTAGTATAAGCCAAAAATGGGCCTTCCCTAAACTCACAATTACAATTCAGCTAATCAAGTTTCAGAAGTAGAATAGTCTATTCTCCTCCCTGGATTTATTGAACCAGCTGTTCTTCAAAGGAAGAGCTGTAGAGCTTGCTGCATGCTACAGCTTAAGCTTTATTTTAAAACCTTAGGAGTACTCTTCCATTTGTAATTTATAAATTATTGGCTCGCTTAAACTAGTGATTTACTGCAATTAAAGTCTGAAGAGATAAAAACTTTAAGTCTTTGGTTGGGAAGCAGTTTTGTTTGGGGGGAAGGGCTCTGAAGGAGATGGGGTTTTTAGCTGGTAACTACTGTGTTGCAAATGAAACACCACACATGCAAAATTTAGTCTTGCTAATTAGCAGGTATCATCAAACTCTAATTAAGCAGTTATACTTCATAATAGGTTTGGGTTTTTTTGTCTGCTTTTGTTAGTAGGGAATGATTTGAAATGTTTCTGGTTGACTTAAGGCAAACTCATTGAGGTGAATACTGAATTCAGTTAAAAAACCAGCAAAATATTTTGAAGTCTTCTGTTTGTAAATTAAAACTAAGCAAACTATGCTGAACACATGACTTTACCAAAATAATGTATGTGTAAAAGTGATTTAAAGAAATGTGTTGGATTCTTTGCTGAATGGATTTGTTTCTGGTTCCCGTATCAGTCAGGGGACAAGTACTAATCATCTTTCTTCTATTGTTTGTTTTTGTTCTTCAGTTAGAAAATATTTATGTACTACTTCTGATGCTATTAACAGCTTTTTTTCAAGTAACGTTAAATAGAATAAAATAGAACTTACCAAGGTGAGTTTAGATACAGATTTAGAAATGGTTTAGTAATACAACATATAAAAGAAGCATCAGTCTGCTAAGTAAGAAGAACAGAAGTAGGGGAAAGATGGAGTTCTGTCCTGCAGCTTTGCTAATACTTCTTTTTGACAAATGGTTTGGAGGGCTATTTAGTAAGTATACCTAAAATGACTTTCCATTTTCTGTTTCTTGCAGGTTATACAGAGAATATTTTATACAGTAAATAGATCCTGGTCTGGGAAAATAACTTGTAATGAGCTCAGGAAAAGCAACTTTTTGCAGGTACCTAATATTGACAATTTTGCAAGAAAGATGTATCCACAAGTTTTAAAACTGCATTACCTAAATGCTTAAAAGAACTTGTCCAAAAACTAGTGAAAGCTCAATTGCCTTAATTCTCATGCCCTAGAATGTTTAAATGTCATCTGCTGTCTAGAGCTGTGTATGTGCATGTGTTTAGCAGCAGATCTCAATTCTTCTGTGGCGACATTAGTTTTCTGCCTTGTGTGTTCTGCCTTTGTCATGCTCCATGGTGTGCACTGTCTCTGAAGATAAATTGTTCCACTGAAACAGCAATTAGATATCAACTTGAGAGCTCAGATCATTCAACAAATGTCTTACAACTTCTTCAATATGTTCTATTTCTCCTTCTGCTACTAGAATGTGGCATTATTGGAAGAGGAACCTGACATTAACCAGCTGACAGAGTACTTCTCCTATGAACATTTCTATGTTATCTATTGCAAGTTTTGGGAGCTGGATACAGACCATGACCTCTACATCGATCGGAAGGATTTAGCTCGCCACAACGACCATGGTATGGCAACTGAAGCACCTTTCTGTTTACACGGATTAAATGACCTGTAAAATTCCAACTGAGGAAACAGTTCACTGCCAAGGCCAGTGTTCCTGAGTCTGTTGGTAGAGCTGAGCCTGCTGACTCAGTGACCTAAAGCAGGACAAGTCATGTGTGACACTGCTTTGAGGAGAATTGTGAATTTCAATTCTGATCTTGGAAAAGTAGAAGAAAAACTCTTAAGTGTTGGCACATCATAAATGGCTGCACTTGGCAGTTTTAGGTTGTTACCTAGAAACAATCCACTTTACTAATACTGTTCAAGTAGCGTGGCTTGCATGGCAAAAATAAAGGCAAACATGCATTCAGATACTTTGCTTATTTTAAAGTTCTGCTAATTTTAATACCATTTAGCAGCTTTACATTTTCTGCATTCACAGTATACAGTGATTCTGTAGTTTTGAGCACTTCTTTTTTTTTTAGTTTGTATGGAACTGCTGGGGTTTTCTGAGATGCTTTGTGCCCATTGTCATCTTAAAATGAATAATGAGAAGTAATTCTCCTCCTGTGAGAATAGTATCATGTGCTGCTTTGAGTACCATCCACAAATCATTCAGGATGAACTGAATACTCTTTACAGAGGTAGTGCTTAATTAAGGTTTGTCTCTGAAATCCCTGAAATGGTTTCAGAATAGAAGCATGGATCAGAAAGAGCCATGTCAGAATCAGTTAGGTATGCTCATTGTGTATGGATGTGCCAATTCTCATTTGGCTCTTAGCCGAATTCATGTAAAATGTAATAGCACTTGAAAACACTATTTCCCTCTCAAAGAACTGGTAAGTGCTGTTTTATTAATCAGCAAATTTTATTACTGTTACTACACTACCATTTCAGTACCAAGTCTGAATTCAAAGCTGATTGGATCTAGCTTTGTTTTGGAGACTCTGTGGTAAGTTGATCCTCTCCAAGAGGACTCGAAGGGATTAATGAGCACCACACTTGATCTTTCTCACAGATGTGTGTATATCTAAGATGGTTCCAGTAAACTCTTCAACTAGACAATGCAAAGCAAAAATAACTAGTGTATAATTGACCCTATTTTCAACTTTATTTTCACAGCAATTTCCAACAGGATGATAGAGAGGATCTTCTCAGGAGCAGTAACAAGGTACTTGTTTTGTACTTAATATTTGCTTGTTAAATTGTGTGACATTCCCATGAGAAAATGCTCTCTCCTTGAAATGGAGAAGGGAATTTCAGGATTAGTATTGTAATTTAAACTGTAGTAGTACTACAGCGCTCTGGGAACCTTTAGTTCAGTGCAAGTCCTTTTACTCTTTATCCATATGCACACTGGCCATTGGATATGGTATGGTTTAGCAGGGAAGGGAAGAAATGTTGGCATTGACTTTACATCCTTAAAACCTTTGGCATTTTCAAAGGGAACTTTACATCCTTAAAACCTTTGGCATTTTCAAAGGGAACTTTTTTACTACTTGTAAAAAATCAATGCTTATTGCATCAACAAAAACTGCATGGTTTAGGAGTAAATAAACAGTGAATAGCAGCAAGGAAAATAATCTTTAATTGTGATTAGTAAAAGCTAGGTGTTCTAAAATAATTCGTCTTTTTCCTTCTTGACCTTTAAGAGGTAGAAAAGCACAAAAAGATGGGAAAATTAGCTATGCTGATTTTGTCTGGTTTTTGATATCTGAAGAGGACAAGAAGACACCAACTAGGTAAGAATGTACTTATAATTTAAGAGAAATAAAGACTGATTTTATTGACTTTCCAGCCCTTAAATGGGGACTGCTGGTGCTCAGCTGGTACTGATGGAAGAAGCTAAACTGAAAATGAGTGAAAACTAGCCCAGTTTGTTGCATCTATCTTATTTATCAGTGTCTCCTGCTGTTGATGCTGTATAAGTCTATTTTAATGACTTTTAAGGGCTAATTAAATGCTGCTGTTCCGAATCCTAGAATCCTCCTAGTTGGATATATGCCTTGTGTGGCCTAATTACAGACAAGGTCATAGAGAAAGGAAATGGCAATTTCATGTCAGTCATTTGGGGAACTATGGGCTAGCATTAGCTGTAGGATATTGATAAGAAACCTATTGTTCACTGTGAAAAGAACTTGGGTTTTGATGCCCAATTCCACTTTTTCATTGGCTCTCTTGAATTTCTATTTAAAACCACATGTTCTAGTCCTCTCCTCCTTCACCTGTAAGCAGTATGTAAGCAGGATCTGTAAGCAGTGTGGCCTTTCAAACAGGCAACACAAATCCTTGCGGTTCTGCACTTAGTGTGTAACCAGTTCTTTGCTGTTCATTGCTGCATTTCAGCATTGAGTACTGGTTTCGTTGCATGGATCTGGATGGGGATGGTGCTTTGTCTATGTATGAGCTGGAGTATTTCTATGAAGAACAGTGCCAAAAATTGGAGAACATGGCCATAGAACCTTTGCCATTTGAAGACTGCTTGTGCCAGATGTTGGATCTCGTGAAGCCACAATATGAAGGTAATAAAATCCTTTTCTATCTGTAACCTCTGTTTCTCTGGATTAGGAGAGAGTGCATCTTAAGAGCACTTGGTCATACAAGGAATATGCCTTTAGGCTGTCTTTTCTCTGAAGTAGGTTAGAGCTTATTAATGGAATGGTCTTCCAGTGGCAGGCAGGCATTTTCATACTCAAATTTCTGTTATCTCAAAATTTTTTGTTGATCTTTGAGAGGCAATGGGTTGGCATCTACTTGAGCACCAAGTGTCTAAGCTCCCATTGCAACAGATGGGAACTGGACAGCAAATCAACAAACCAAATATAGGTGCCTAACTTAAATTTGGAGCTTATATAACTAGGACTCCAAATCATTTTGCTTGGTTGTGGGGAGTTGCTGCCACTTTGAGCTGGCCCCGTGCATCAGACATCTGTGTGGGTCTGACAGATAGGCCACAGGTGCCATGAGAGAGTTTTTTGTCATTTGGAGCATCAGCTGTAAGGCAGGCAGAATACACTAAGGCACTTCACATGGTGACAGACACAAGTGTGGCAACCACTTCCAAATGGGATTCAGATTTTGCTTCCCTCTGATGTCCTTGAGTTATACTTTGTTAGAGGCTGGGGCAGGACACTGAGGAAATACTGTTCTAAGTCTGGCTTTTATTGAACTCTTCCAATAACCTCTGCAGTTAGCCTGTCTTTGACAGGAAAAGATTGGCCATATTTCAGGTGAATCAATAAAGGAGAGTTTTAAGAACAGCCATCTGTCTTTCCATCTAGAGCTGGTATTTTTCAGCCTTTCTGCAGAAGCTTAGTGTTGAAATAAGGTAACATTTCTGAGCAACTTGACAAATATTTCTAACACTTAACATACAAGTTTGAGTCTTTAAAGTATCACTTTATAAATAAACCAACCAGCCAGCTCTGAGCATTTAGCTTTCTTCTCAAATACTGATCAGGCTGCACAGCAAACTAGTCTCTATGTAAAAATTTATCTGGAGGAACCTCTGTCATCTCTGTCACACTTTTCAAGTCAGGGAAGAGAAAGGGCTACTTCTAGAGATTCCTACCTGCTACTCAGGCACTTCTTTGGAAGGAATGGCCAGCTTCCTGGAAGCTTCTATCTCTTGAGAAAGCTTAGTCAGTCATCTTAAATGATTTCTAATAGCTAAGCAAAGGTAGACTCCATCTCACTCCAACATGCAGAAGGATGACAGCTAAAGCAAGCTACAAATCTGACATATTTAAAAGCTTTATCCCCTTGGAAGGACATCTCTCTGGGTGTGTGTATTTCATGCTCACTACACTGAGCATGAGTGACAAATGTTCCTGAGCATAATGATGACTTGAACTTTTGAGTAGCCTTCTTCCTCCTTGGAGAAAGGATAATTTCAGCTCTAAACAATCTTCTCTTGCAATCTTCTTTACAGGAAAAATCACTCTGCATGATTTAAAGAGATGCAAGTTGGCAAATGTCTTTTTTGATACATTTTTCAACATTGAGAAGTACCTTGACCATGAGCAGAAGGATCAGTTTTCCATGTTGCGGGTGAGTATGAAGCTTCATCAAAGTCTTTTCAGCTCTGTGCTTAACAATGAGTATGTACTTTGGGTAACTTGCAATGTGATTATTTAGGATGGTGATGGTGAAAGCCAAGAGATCTCTGACTGGGAGAAGTATGCTGCTGAGGAGTATGATATCTTGGTAGCAGAAGAGGCAGCAAGTGAGCGGTGGAATGATGGGTAAGCATGTAGCAGGAGGGTTGCTACAAATCCTCTCTACTCATGTAGAGCCCAACCATGACTATCATCCTTGAGGCTATTTTTGTAGAACATTGCTATTTCTCATCTTTTGTCATGCCCTCTTCAGGGAGGAAGAACCTTTCTTGGATCTAATACTCCTTGACAGTTTGTGATCAGGTCAACTTTGTCAAAGGAAAGGTCATACATCAAAATTGGAGAGGAAATGTGTCTGTTTAAGAAAAGAGTGTTTCTTGAAGAAAAAGATGGAATTAATGGTGTAGAAGACTATACATTACAGGTGTTTCAACCAAACCTTGTTATGGTAGAAGAGGCATCTTTTATCCACATCTTTGTTTTCAAATGTGTGACTTGGTCAAGTAACTCTTGGAGTGACTTTTGTTTCCTGTTCAAATCAGTGGTGAACTCGAGGGAGAAACCTAAAGTATTTTGTTCACTGCCTAGGCAGTGATTTATGCTGACGAAATTGAGGCTTTTATACCCCTGAGGATGGATTAAAAAAAAAAAAAGGAAATAAGAACTATTTTTACTCAGTGCTTAATCTTTACTTGATGTTATCAAAGCATCTTTATTTTGTTAGACTTCTTTAGTGATAGACTATTAAAGGTATTACACCACCACTTCCAGTAAAGTGTGGCAGCAGAATTGAATTCACAACTGAAAATGTTATAATTCTCCCACCTCTGCTATTAATGCTACCTATGGATTATGGTTTTTAAACAGCTATCAGTTGTAGATTGATCTCACTGAAACAGTGCTGAAACTGATTTGTAACTACCAGCCTCGACTGACTTTTCATTAAACATTACATTTCATTATCCATATGTTCATTTGCAGCAGCAGCAGGTGATTATCAGCAATCTCTAGTTGAACAATTGGGTTTTGCTTTCTAGCATCTGCTTTAAGTCTGTGTTTGCTAGCACTTCTTTGTGCTCTTGCACAGTTAGATAACATTCCATTCCACATTCTTCCTATGTTGTATCTACTGCAGGAGTAGTTTGTTCTTCCTAATGCAGCCTAATTGTCAGCTTTCTTGGAAAGAACTGGAAGGGTTTCTGTCAGGTACTGAAGTCTTGCATTTGACCACCTCTAACTTAAAAGCAGTCCACTAGAGCAAGCTAGCTTAAATGGAATTACTACAGGAGCCTAGTGCTGCTTCTGGTTCCATCCTTATTTACTGCAAATAGAAAATAACTGGAAATCGTGGTTTTTTCCCTTGCAGGTTCCTTGTTCATGTTCTGATTTTTAGGCACTTGCTGACATAGTTTTCCGTTTCTTTTTCTTGCCCACTCCTAGGTATGAAGCAGAACTGAATCCTGTAGACCATCAGAAGGCCAATGTCCTGAAGTATCATATGGAAAAAAGGCCGTTTTTTGAAATGCCTTCCCATCTGGCTGATGTAGACTTAGATGACTATGACTATGAAGAGGACTTTGAGTAGTGGTTACTTCCAGTCAACACTTGCAGAAGAGAAGGGACAGTCTGCAGCAGGTCTGCTACACACCTAGCCATTTCAGGGGGCTTTGTTTCCAGGAAGTCAGCTTAGTTTTGTGCTAAAAAATAGTTAATCACTACACTACCTTTTTAAACAGAAGCAGCTCCTTTGTATGGATTGATGAAACTTTTTGTATTTATTCAATAGACTATAGTTTGTAAAACAGATAAAAATATTTATTTACAGATGTTGCATAATTCCTTTTGGGAAGAATAATAATATTTGACTTTAGAGAAAAGCAATCTGTTTTTAAGAGAACTATGGAATTCTCTCAGTTGATGTGTGGTGCACTGACAGTCTCCAGGTATTCCTGTCTGGTATGGAGATAAGGACACCAATACCTGCCCTGCAATGCTTATGTGCTCAGAGACAGCCCTAAGGGAGTTTTATGCTTTGGCAAGAGAGAGACAGGACTGTGAGTGCATGATTCGGCTCTCACAAGCAGAGTTTCATTTGACAAGCTGAGCATATTGGTGCACAAGGAAAGCAAATGCCTGAGACAAGTTGCTTCTTTTCTCTGTGTAGTCCTTGTTTGCCCCAACTTGGATTTTGTTTGCCCTTTTAAACTTCAGTCTTTTGAACTGATGTTCATGATAAAAAAGATTATTTAATACAGAAGTCTGTTTTAGTGTTCATACTTGATCCAAAAGGAGTGTGTTCATTCATGTAGAAGGAACCAATTGTTCTCTTTTATAAATCCTTTGTATAAATGTTACTTGATGAAATGTGCACTAATTTGTTGTGGGCATTCAGTGCTTTTGTCTGTTTCCCCTTCCCCCCTTCAGTTGTTTGCTATTGACACATTCCATGGATATTCATCAGTGTCACAGCAGCTTGAAAGTGTTGCCTCACTCTTACTGTTAAACAGATTTTGTGGGAAGAAAAAAAATGTACAAAAAGATGTAAGTTATTTTTTTTGGTTGCAGTGTAGATCTGTTAAAAATGTTTAAAAAAATGTTTGTATTTTCAAATAAAGATTTTCATACATGTAATCTAACAGTTCTAAGTGTGTTATGTACTGGATGTAATGAACCATGTAAGATACGATATAAGGTGTAATTCCCATCTCTAGACTGTAGTTACAGCTGGGACCACATCTAGCATGTAGCTGCTTTAACTCTTGTAACTATTTTATTAGTCCAGCTCTATTCTGCCTACCTGGGGATGTGTTTAGGCCTAGATCCAAAAATGGAGATGGATGAGGAAAATACCACTCTCCCAGTCCAGGTACAGAGTTACCAAGTTAAGCTGGGTGACAGTTAGCATTACCTCATGCAGTGCTACCTCTCCCCCTGTGTTAGCCTACTGCATACTTAACTAAGCAAAAAGAATCCTGCTGCTTTTACAATTGCCACTGCAGGATACCCAATCCCTGGGAAGCATTCACACCTTTCACTTCCATGTTATGGCAGCTCACTTCTAGCTCTGTTTAATGACAGGGCAAAGAAGGCCAACAGCTCTTCTTTCTCTACTCTCTCCAGGGGAATATCACTTGCACTTCCACTATTGATGCGCAGCAATAGGTCCAGAGTTTATTTTACACAGTTACAATCCAAAATATATATATTAAAAGAAATTGCATTAGGCCTATCAGCTTTATTAATGTACAATTCCATGGAGCAGTGACAAGTCAGCCAAAGCAGCCAGCACCCCCCAGCCCCTGCAACACTCCTGAGTGAAGGTCATCTGTAAAAGCTTAATGGAAAGACTACTTTTGCAGGGCTGTATTTAGAGTCTATTTACATTGTCTTTTCAGGCTTTATCTTTGCCAAATAAGTGCCACATGATCAGTGTGTAGTGTTGCATCTTCCAGATGAAAACAGTCAACAAGTCCCCTCTGTTACTTAGAAGCCTTGATGCAAGTCTTCTGGGAACATGTCCTGATCCCCACAGACCACTAACTATGTCTCTGTAAGCACTAGAATCTGGAAATACAGGCTTTTTGTTTTACAGGCAGGAAATGGCACTGCCCAGTCACTTACCATGACCCAGCAGCTTAGAGTTCACAGCTGGGCCAGGCTCCTTTCTCCTCAGGGTCAAGTACAAGAAAACAAGTAGCTAGCCTATCTCAGTTATCTCAAATGGCCAAGAATCCATCCAGCAGAGTGCTGCTCCCACTCTGACTTGAGCAAGTTTGGCTCATTTAGTTTAGAGTCTTTGACTCAGTTGTCAAGGCCCTGATGATGGGAATTTTTTTCAGGACAGCACCAAGGGGACCAGAATGCAGCTAAGTAATGATGTTCATCGTGCCCACAGCCTTAGAAGCAGAATAGCCAAACCAGCAATGCCCACAAACAGCAATATGAAGAAATCAACTGCAGTGCTAGTAACTCCTTCTGCTGGGGTGGATGCCTAGAGGCAGAGATTTCATACCTCTGTAGCTCCTACTGCCTTGGTTGGTGCCATCAAAACCCCATTTTCAGTTAAACAATTTGCAGAAAAAATGGTAGCGTGTTCTTTACTTCCATTTCTCCTCTCAGTGTCTTAACTGTCCTGTATCAGAAGGAAAAAAAAAGGATTGTCAGTCTCATACTATGAAGCAAACGTCACGTAAGAGGAGTACAAGTGTAGCGTTCAACCATCTAGCCAGCTTGGCCATAGGTAGCTCTTGGAAAGCACTACATTTAGCTTCCACAAAAGGAAAGAAGCATTTCTGTACCACAAGGAGCCCAGGAGCACCACAGGGCAAGGCCACATACTAGATAAGTAAGTAAGTAGTGCATTTTCTATATGGCTTTGATCTTGGTCCATGGATTTAAAGTCTTTCCTTATCTCTCTTCAAGAGGAGCTGCTCCAAGCACATGGGCCAAAAGAGTCTACATTTTAACAGGCAAAAAGTAGAAGTCACTTTTCCTTTCTGGTCCTCTTTAAAAACATGAAAAGAAACCATTTACTTAACTTTACAGGAAATCACTCCTTTAACAAGTCAAAAAACATACAATGTGGCTGTTAAATTCCAGATCATAGAATCACAGAATGGTTTGGGTTGAAAGGAACCCTTAAAGCTCATCTAGTTCCAACCCTCTGCCATGGGCAGGGACACCTTCCACTAGATGAAGTTGCTCAGAGCCCCATGTAACCTGGTCTTGAACACTTCCAGGGAAGTGTTCACCCACCTGCACTACAGCTGTCCCCAGAGTTGGAAAAACCCAAATTAGAAGTACCTGGTCTGCACCAACCACATCAACATCACCATCTTCAGTTGTGTCTTCTGCTTGACCTTCCTCTGAGACATCTTCTGTCTTAATCTCATCTTTGCTGGAGTAAACAAAAGGCAAGCTAAGTCTCGAAAAAACCTTCGTAACAGAGGCTGCACATTGCAGAAGTGTGCTTAAGGCTTAAGTGTGTTCACATGCCCAATGCACACGGACATGCGCCTCTCTCCAAGAAAGTCACAGTAGTTAGTTAATAGCAGATCTGCAGAGACAAGAATCCTCTTTCCCTTCCAGAGATGCAGAAAACGCTCGTTACCCAGCTGAAGAAAAAAGCCAGGGGAGTAACCAGCACCACAGTCCTCTAAAGACTAAGAGCAAGTGGGACAGGGAACATTCCTTGCCTTTCTCTGCACACTCACTATGAGTCCAAGAAGGCACAGCAGCCTTCTGACAGTGGGGAACAAACAGGCTAAAGTAACAAATGTAGATAATGAACTGATGAAATAAACCAACCTGTCCTTGGAACACATCCCACAAGGAGCTCCAGAGGGGAACACACCCTTTGGCCATGAAAGTAGTACAAAACCAGAAGCAAAGGTGGATAGAGAGACCTCCAACTGTCAATACTAGGGCAAGTGAAGGAGCTTGTAAGACATGAAACTCTCACCAGTATCTTCTCCTCAGCCCTCCTGGACAGAGGAATGGCAAATGCACCTCTCCAGATTTCAGCCTCTTCCTGCTTTTTCTTGCTGCAGAGGCAAGCTGGGAAGCAGGCTGCAGGTCTTGAGCTTTGCTGGCTGCCTCAGTCTGCCTGGTTTCAGCCAAAGACCCTGTAACAGACAGTGAACACACTTGTTCTTCAGCCTCAACCTCAGAGGTCTCGAGATGGACATCTCCCGTATGTTCCACACAGCAGTGAAACAAGGAGGCCAAGCTCAGAAGGAGATCTGGAGCAAAGCATTCATTTATTGAAGGAGACAGCTAAAAGCCACATTAAAGAAAATCCATTGAATTTGCCCACTGCTCACTTCTGCAATCTAGATTTATGATCTTGGCCCCAGTCCATAAGTGCTATCAGTACTGCTGAGCCTACAGAACCCTCAAGAAAGGAGGGCCTTGGGGACACAAAGGGACAAGCTTTCTGAAGGCAAGTCACTGAAAAGGAAATTTCTGAGGAAGGATGAGAAAGAAACTAAAGGATGCTCTGGAAAATTTCCCTTTTCTCCATGTCCATAGCATTTAGCATTTTTGCTGGCAGTTGTTTTCATCATGGGTTTACTACATTTAAGTAAGTCTCATCATACCCATGAGAGCTGCTAAAGCCTGGATGCAGCACACCTAACTATAAAACTCCTGAAGTTATGAGTATAATCTTACAGTCTCCCTAGAAATTCAACAGAGAGAAAGACCTCAAGCAGATGATTTGGCCCAGATCTGGGCTGAAGATCTAAATTAACTTCTGCAAATACCTCTCTTGTCTCAGTTATCCCCAGGGCCCAAAGCAACAAAGCCCTTAACAATTAAAAGCAATGAATCAAGTCTCAATGGCACAGACAAATGCCACAGCTCAAGTACAGAGCAGAACTCAAAACTATCTGAATTTGGCTCACTCAAAGTCTCCAGACCAACCTTACTGCTACTGAGTGATGAAAAGGCCTTTAGCAGTTAAGCTGAAGGCACAAATCACAGCTCAAACCAGAAAGTCCACAACATCCAGCACACTGTAGTACTGCTAATGCAAAGCATGAAGTGCATTTTAGCTGGTAGAAAGCAAATACAGGTGATCCAGAACAGAAAAGTTGTCATACCATTAGATAATTTCCTTTTAACAGAAGACACCTTAGATGTGCCCATGGGGCCCTCTCCTGAGCTGCCCAGGACAGAGCTCTCCTCATCTTCATTTTCCAGTAAGGAGTTCCTGTACCAGATCAGTGGCTGCCATTGGTCTCCTCTGCAAGGCAGTGGTTCTGCTATGTACCTCTGTAAGTAAGCAGACCTGGAGAAAACCAAAAACAAGCATTAGAAAACTCAGTATTTTCCCTTTCAATCCCTAGACAAAGTAGTGCTAGGAAGACATTTTCCCTTTACGCTCCAAAGGTGCAGAACTGTCAAAGAAAAAGGGCATCCACTTTCTCAGAAATATGTGACTTCTCTGCAATATCTGAATATCTAAAAGGCAAATGCCTTCAGAGCTAAAAGAGTGCTTGAATTTTAAGCATTAGAAACAACACTAGATCCACAGGAATCACAGAATTACATTAGTCTCTAGAAAATGTCCTGTGCAGGGACAAGTCACCAACTGCTGCTGCCAGGAGCAGTCTTAACAGAGCAGAACTCTTTGAGGACACAATCCTCCTCCTGGTGGCCCTTTTGTGCCTCAGAGACTGCAACACAAAGGAGATCCCAGGCAAGAGATGTTCCTTGTGATTCAACAGCACAGCAGGTCAGGAAATGGAGTATTGACACCATGAGTGGCAGTCCTGTCAAAATTAGAAACAAGGCCAAGCAGTAAGATCCCTTTTCTATGCTATCACCTCAAACTCAATCCAGTTCTCTCAGGATTCCAACAAAATTTCAAGTGTCTGCAAGAAGCAGTTAACATCTCTGCAGTCATGACAACAGACAGAATGTGGGAAACTTTGGTGCAAAGACCTGATTCAATCCAAAGACTTGACATCAGGCTTCCCTGACTCCCAGGTGAAGCCATCATCTTTCCTGGAACAAAGAGGTTTTCCTCAAACATTCTTTCTGAGAAACAGGACATTTCTGACAAAGTCGTTTTGACCTATTCTTAATTTGTAACAGTAAGAAAAGAAACCCATAGTCTGACTCAGGATTAGAAACTGGATATTCACAACATTTCAGCTACAGCTCATCACTTTCATATCAAGCCCAGTGCTGTTAAAACAGACCCCACCTTAGCAAATATCCCAAGTGACAGTTTTAACACCAGCTTGTATGGTATATTATTCTTTCCTTGATTAGGAGCATGGCCTGGAAAATATCACGCATTTTACTCACCTTCCAAAACAAGAAAAAACAGTGCTGGGAGGAGGTTAGGGTAAGCACCAACTCCAAAACAATTAGAGTCCTGGACTCTGGAGGCCCCAGGGATCAAGAAAGCTGGTACTGGAATTTGTTGGTTTCAAACAAGCATGCATTGTAACTACTGATTTAGGGTCTAATCCAGCTGCTATCAATGGCAATGGAAAGACTCCTACTGATTCAGGAATCAGGCCCTTCATGCTACTTGTTATTCAGTAATTCAGATCTTGTGAGCATTTTGTGGCACAAAGCAATTGACAAGTCAGATATTTTACTGCTGCAGCCTGGGCAATAGCAGGGGGAGGAGGTTAAAAATCCATATACTTTGATGGTGTTGAAATCTACTCCTTTCTAACAAATGCCCATATTCTGTATCTCATCTGTTACAGGTTCATTCACATATGTTAACATACAGAGCTGCACATCAATCCTATGATTAATAATAAAAATGAAAATAACCAGATGTTTATTTCTCAAAAGTTCATGTTGACCTAAAACATTCCAGCCAGTAATTTATGAGGGAGCTAAACCTAAATATTTCTAAGAGGAAATACAATCTCCAGCCTCTGCAAGGTATTTTAGGCCTCCCAGAATAGAAACTGTTACTCTAGAAACAGAGTCTGAATATAGTTGTGGCTAAAATTGCCATTTCCCCCCCCACCTTGTGAAGTTTATTGTTTCCCATTTGCTCCCAGCAGCAGTGAGAAGGTCCAAAGCAGTAAGAACTGATGTCAAAGTGCATTCTCTGCTAGGTTCTGTATTTCTCACAAACATTTTCAGTTCATAAACCTACCTGAACATTCCTTCCTTCTCAAAAAGGGTTGAAGCAGGTGAAGAAGGGAATAAGAGCCATAATCATACATCTCTCTGTTCAGATGTATAATGTCCCATGATACCAAAATAAGGCTATCATTCTTGTATCATTAAATGTTAATATTTAAAGCACTGTAAAACATGGGCCCAACCGGATCAGGGCATATTCCCCTGTAAATAGTAAATGCTTAAATTCAAATATTCACATTATGAATAGCATCATCTACATTTCTATTCCAAATATACTCCATGGAAATCATATAACTGAGTCTTGAAACTGTGGAATTAGATCTTTACAAAATAACGATCCAGGCAATGCCTCTTCCTCAATCTTTTCTGCTTTACTATTCTGTTCTGAAAACCATTCCTGCTGCTCCACTCCCCAGTCAGGTTGCTTCCATCAAATTAACATTGTCTTTCTAATTGCCACATGCGGCCACAACCATGGCTAAAAAAGATCTAGAATGCCAACTGCACATACATTCTGAAATAAATACTGCCACAAAATTCAACAAGTGTCTCTCAAACTAAGAGCCTCAGGGGTGGAGTGATTTCCAAGACTCTCTGAGACGCCCTTGAGCAATTTCTGCAACACTGAAGGTAGCAAGTATCCCATGTGAAAAGATACACAAACTGGGTAGGACAGTGTACAAGAACTTGGCTTACACTAGTCTCTTGTCTGCCTTTAGCAGCTTGTTGGAGAATTCACTGATGATTAACAGAAAGCTCAAGTTAGGAGGCAAGCATTTTCCATCCACTCCAGTAGCTCCTTGAAAAGCAAATTCAATCCCTTCCCTATTGGAAGGAAAAAAAGAAGAGAGTAATAAAACAGACATAAAAAAGGCAATGACAACAGACAAAAGTGATGTTACATGGCACATACTTGTGTATCATGGCTACAGATTCTCTGGATTTCACTTGGTCCCAGCCAAACGTCAGCGCAAAGCGACGAGCAAGTTCTTTCATGTTGGTGAAGGAAGCAGAGGAGAAGTCCACACCACTGCTGCTGTGTTGGCTTTCTGCATGGGCCTGAAACAGCTGCAAAAGAAGGCTCAGCTAAGCAACGATGTGTAACCCTGCAAGCAAACAAAGCACCAGACACATGCACAACAAGCAACAGTTATCTTACACAGACAGAAGCCTTACAGTGAGGCAGGTATGTCATGGCCTTCAGAAGCACACAGCTGGAACAAGGACAAGCAAGTGACACAAAAGACACTGCTGTGCTTAACATAAAGGCACACATCAAAAAGTATCAATAAAAAACAATGTGCATCAACAGAGAATATCAGTTCCTGAAGATGATGGCTCCATCTCCTTTTAGGACTTCTCAATCAGGCCTCAGAGGCCTAATTTGCCTGAAAGGCTTTCAGAATATCAGAATGCAGAGGCAAAGCAGCAAGTTTGGCAGCAGCTGGACTGGGTCAAAAGCACATCACAGGCTCAGTTAACTATGTTTTGGGGTTTTCTCCTAATAGAAAATGGAGGTAGCTCGTTCTCTTCAACCTGTTAACTTTCAAGGTCAAGCAAAGGCCAAAAAAGGCCTGTTGTCTATGTGATACCTAAACACAAAGTCCTGACTATGTCAGCAGAATATGGAGCCAAATGCTGCTTAGCCTCATCTAAGCTCACATTTCAGGGGCTAGTTCACAGATCTAAGCCTCTGGCAATGTGTGTGAAATAAGCAAAGCTCATGTATCAGTACCCCTGGGGAGGAGCCTTCTCTGGGGCTTACAGCAGACTCCAAGCTAGAAGGGGCTCTGGTCATGGGCAGAGCTGGCAAAAGCAGCTGCTAAAATAGCTAAACTGGCCTCAGCAGTCAGCAGCTGCAAGCCCCAACAATTAAGCCTCTTCAGAAAAGCTGTGACCCACTTTACTCCAGAAAAAAAAAAGTACTGAAAATGCTGAGGCTTAGAGCTGGCCAGCCACAGACACATTGGTGGCTCCCCAAACTGAACACGAATTGAGGTAGTCTGCAAAACACAGAACAACATCCTGAAGCTTTGTTTAAGTTAGGAGACACCTACCACATCCCAAGAACCACTCTGTAATCTCACATCAGTCCTAACACACTGTGCATTTGAAGATAAGAACACAAGACAAAAACATTGTGTGCAAAAATCACACTTCAAAACAGATGTAATCATTTAAAAAGGAGTTTTCATTCTGACATGCAAAACCAACATACACATAGGTACTACAAGCAAGCAAACACTTTCTTACAGTAAGTTTTTTAATAAACTTGAGTTAATTATGGCAAGGTAGGTACAAAACTCCAGTATGGATGCAGTTGTTGTAAAGACAACTGTAGCCTCTTGCTTTAATCTTAACCTTACCTGCTGCAGGCAGAGAATCAGTGTCTTGGCACTCTGAATTTTGTTATTTTGCCTTGTCTTGCTTAAAGTTTCTTTTATTATGTCTCCAAAATCATTGTAGGTCTATCAACAAAAACAACAAAATAGAGAATTATCATTCTCCTCCTTTTGTATTGGGAGTACCCAAAACATGATTGTGTACATGTGACACAAGAAGTTCACAGAACACTCCCAACATCAGAAGACACAACCTAAAAGATGAAAACTGGACTTTTTATATTATTTCATATGTATGCTCCTTTAAGAGGAATGTGAGGATTAAAATTACACTGAAATTGTTAAGTATTTCTTATTACAAAAGAACAAAACCTCCTCAGGAGAGAAAAAGAAAGGTTTTTGTATTTAACCAGTGCTTGCCCTGGGCCCAGTGAAGAACCAGATCCATATTCTGGCATTTCCTAAGTCCTGTTAGTTGACTCAAGGAAATTGCCCACTCTGGGCTGTTCTCAGCCCTCCTGAAACCCACTTCAGAGTGGCTGAAGTTGTCTAAACACTTGGACTCATGTGAAATGGAGGCCATCTGCATAGGGACTGTGTAAGCTGTATGAGTGTATGCTTCAGTGTGAAAACCATTACAGTTAAAACACCCTCCCAGCCATAAACTGCTTCTGTGCAATGGCCTCTGGAGAAGCTGAAGAGCAGATGTTCAGACTGACATCCCCTGGACTCAATTTGCAATATTTTCAGCTACTTTGCCTGCAGTGAGGTACCTTTGCAGAGCAAAGAGGAGAGAGTTGTCCTACTCTTGCTTGATTTCACAACCCTTTTGTGATTATACAAGGATTCTGAGCCGTGAGACTATTAACCTCCTATCTTTCACATACACTGGAGTCACTTTCCAAAACTAAAACACACTGATAGGCAAAGCAAGCTTATCTTAAACATTACCTTCACATAATACTTATAGATCTCAGCAGCTGCAGTCATCTCTACCACATTATACACTATCAACTTGCAATATGCTGCAAGAAGACTTCGCTTCTTGTGCAAGTCGTCGAGTCTGCAAGTGTCATCCTTTGTCTCCTCCTCTTCGGTCAGGTCTAGGGAAACAAGAGCACTGAAGTTTTGTTCTACTGCTTTATTCAACCTATCTCAATTCTAATGACCCAACTTCCATCCAAATAGCACAGACTCAGCTGTTCAGTCAACACACTAGGCAACAGATGCTAGTGTTCATTCTTGTGTGTATCACAAAACACAGGCTTAGCTCCCCTTCAAAGCCTGCAGCTGGTGACAGTGACAACCAGTTACTTGCATAGTCTTCTACTCATATCTGCATGGGGCTTTGGTATTTCTACTAGTCAGAATCTCCTTGTACAACACTGATCACAGAACAGAACAAATTGCAACTCTTTTTTTTTACCCCTAGAAAAACCCAGATGCTAAAAAAGCAGCACAGAACTCCTCAGAAACCCTGTAAGAGTTGACATACACAGTCAAAAAGAGAAGAGTTCAGATGAAACTCTCCAACTGGTTATCAACAAGAGTGAAAAAAAAAATCCTCAACACTGGTTGAGAGAGTCCCTTGGGATATAGTCCTGAAAGGTAAAGGGGTCCAGGAAGGCTGGACTCTCTTCAAGAAGGAAATCTTAAAGGTCCAGGAGAGAGCTATCCCCGTGTGCCGTAAGGCTAAAGGGCAGGGAAAATGGGCAGCCTGGTTGTACAGGAAGCTTTTGAAGGGACTTAGGAAGAAAAGGAGGGTTTATCACCTCTGGAAGAAGGGCCAGGTAACTCAAGAGAAGCACAGAGATCTTGTCAGGTTATACAGGGAGAAAATTAGGAAGGCAAAAGCCCAGCTGGAACTCAACTCGGCCACTGACATAAAAGACAACAAGAAAAGTTTCTACCAATACATCAACAATAAAAAGAGAACCAGGGAGAATCTCCATCCCTTACTGGATAGGGGAGGAACATTGTAACCAAGGACGAGGAAAAGGCTGAGTTACTTAATGTTGTCTTTGCCTCTGTCTTTAATGGGCAGACCAACTGCTCCATCCTTGTCTTCACACTCAGCAGCCTGAACGCCCTGGGAGGTCATTTCCAGCCATGAATATTCTGGGATTCTGTGATTCACTCATTCAGGAAAGAATCTGCACTGGGATGACAGGGATCCTTTGTGGGGAGGACTGAGAAATTGAAAGCATCATACAAAATGGTTTTCAAACACATCTCAGGCCATCTAACCTAAACCAGGATCAATTTTATCAGTTTCAGAGAGATAACATATGCAACCTGAAAGATAATCTGCTTCAAAAACTCCCATGACTAGGATACTACAACCTACATTCTCAATTCTTCTACATTCTCACCCATCCCTGCATTTCATCAGCCCTTTTAATCCTACTAGTAAACTGACAGCTCTTTTCTGTGGTTGATCCACAGTGAACACAGTTCAGTGAGTAACAGGTCAGTTATTTTGTTTGAAAACGGACTCACAATAAGAAAAAAAACCCAAACACAAATCCAACCCCTCCCTCCTACCCTCAAAAAAAAAGTGCAGGTGACAAATGACAGCAAAAGTGGTAGATTGTTTCTCCATTGATGAAGATGTCTAACCTTTGCCTTTCTCATCCTCCACAAAAACATGCTCCTGGATAAACAAAAGCAGTTTCTCCTGAAGTGATGTGCTAGGAAGATAGTCCAGAAGTCTGACTGCTTCTTCATTATTATTTGCATTTTGATGACTCAAAATTAGCAGCCAGTCACAGAGTATCATGAAGGCCTGTGTCAAGCAAAGCAAGCCAAAGAAGGATTTAGAGACCATGTTACTTTTCATGCCAACTCCACTTTGCATCTCCAAACACAAGTCTCCATCTAGTTTCTATCCCACTTCTTCCTTGCAAGCTAAAGCTTTCTGTTTGCCCCAGTGTGTGGGTAAAATGCCATAGCTAAGCCCTTCCAGAACTTGCTTTAGGATACAGCATATACAAGTACCATGCAGGAACACCACCTGAGGATTTCAAACATCCATGGGGAGGAAGAAGAGCTCTGTTATGCTAGGATATCTCTCTTTTAACACATGAATCACTGGACAATTTCCCCAATCTTTTTATTTGTTACATAATATTCATAGCAAGGCATTAAAGCAATGATACAACTAGTATCATCAGTGTACTAGCCACTGGCACACTGATTAGTCTAATCACAATGATTATCAGCTGGCAAATTGAGTCATTCATATTCAGATCTTGATTCTGCAGATGGACCCATGCAGACACATATCTATGCTTGATTAAAGCACTCACTTTTGTAGCATTTTAACTAACATAACTTTAATTTTCCTTTAAAAATAAACAGCTGAAGATCAGTTTTTAGAAAGTTATTTCTCTGCTAAGAGACAAAAACCAGCAAAAAATCAGTAGAAGGAAATACTAGCATGGAAAGAAAAGGCAGGCATTTAAAGGAGGACTGAGCATGAAAGCCAGTTAAGTGATAAACACAAACCTTTTCTCTTACATCTTTTTCCTTGTGGTGGAGGAAGCACATGCAAATCTGACTGAAACGTCTCAGCTCTCTTCTCAGTGCAAAAAGAGTCTCCTACAAACATATTTAGGCAAAGTGACAGGACAAATACGTTAGGGACTACGATTCAGTAAGAGAATTACAGAACAAACAGTTGCATCTTTTTTCCACTGGTATTACTCATTTGAGATAGCACAGCTGAAGTCAGCTTCTTTCCTCATGTCATCTCACAGCAGTAACAGCTTACTAAGCTATGAACAACTTGTTTTCAAGCACAATGGCTGGGATAGAAAGATCAATCCATTAATATATATACCTCTTCCTCACACTCTGCTGCAGAAATGTGACAAATACTACACTAGGACATGTGCATCTATCATACTTGCTGAGGCTAGTGTATTCTCCATCTGTAGGATGGGCAGATTTACTAGCTATTCCCTTATTCACTTTAGTTTATCCTTATAAAGCAGTGACAGTGATTTCCACTGCAGAGATGGAAGCAGAATCATAAGAACTCTGGTCCATCCCACTTAATTTTCAGTGTGAATTTCCTTCTGGAGTTGCTCTTCTCTCTCCCTCTGTTGAGTACAGTGGGAACACAGTTTAACTACACTGCTAAGTTTGGCACTCAGAAACTCAGATACCTCTATCTGTGAAGATAAATCCAGTAAGAGAGACTATTTGATTTGTCTACAGCCACATAAAAGACTTTCTGATACTTCACCAGGTCCCAGCTGTTGCACTGCACTGAGCTTCTAGCAGTCAACAGAAGAGGCATGTCCTTACAGGAGGGGCTGGATTTCATGCTATGCAACTGTATCTTTGTAAGAAAGGGAATCCATGCCAGGGCATGCTGAGAAGAAGCAGAGGGAGAGGCAAAACATCACCTTAACACTACTGGGGATTGAAAGGGGGCAGGAAGAAACAGTCCTAGAGTTGCTGTCCAGGAAATGTTCTTTTTTGCTCTTAAACTTCTCTCTCTGCCATAACATTGTGCTCCCATATGAAAAGGCCAAATTAAAACGTGTGCTGCCCCATTCTCAGGCAAGCTAACTGTGCCTGGACTGAGAGGCAGAACATACTAGAGCAGTGAGAGATGCAGACATCCACACAGGAATGGAAAGGGACAGGAATAGATAGTGAATCAGTCACCAAATGGGTAACCTCCCAGCTAGCATTTCTCACACAAAACAAATGTCCAAGTTAGTGTCCTGTTCTGTGCACACAGGAGCACCAGCAGAAGGGGACAGAATGGCAGAAGCAGCAGCACTCAGTGAAGTCAGAAATCACCATAAAGAGGAGCTGCACAAGTACACATTCACATAGGAACCAAAGCATACAAGAGTTTTCCTCTCTGGTGTCTTAAGCTAGAGTGTCTTCTGAAATGCCTGTCAGAGCTTGGCACTCTAGAAAACCAATTAAGAAAGTAAATAGTCAGCTGATGAGAAAATTACCACTCTCCTCAAGCTTTCTGCCAGAAATATGGAAGTAAAACAAGAAAATAAAACTGAGGCAAAGCAAGAGGGCTGCCTAGTTTTCACTGAATATTCTTTGCTGCTTCGATCAAGAGAGAACAACAAAATGTTTGGCAGAGGAACAAACCCCAGGAATCCCCATCAAGCCCCAGGAATGCAATGCACATGTTTTGCAGTAAAAATAGAGGTGAACCGTTGTTCACTTCTCTTGCAGACTGAAAAAAGCATAAATACTTCTAAAAGAAAGAGGGCAAGACAGAGAGAAAATGCCTCAACTGAATTTGTGTTTCTCCAGAGAATACACAAGTTATCTTCTTAGAAAGCTTGGGTTTTGTCTGGCAATCTGAGAACAGAAAGGCAACTTAAACTTCTAGAAGCACAACTCTGGGTTTCAAAATTACATGGAGTGGCCAACCTTGGGAGAATCTTCTGAAACTGCAGCTAGTTGCCACAGGAGAGAAAAATATGTGCACTGGAGAGCTGGCAGGATCATCTGCAAATATAAACACATGTCCTTTATTTACATGAAAGGCTCAACAGCAAAAAGCTTAGGACTAAACAAAGCATCCATGCCTAGCATTCTGCATGCTGCTTGCATGACCATTTCTGCACTCTGAAGTACTTAGACACTCAAAGTAAACGTTGTAGGAAAACAGTATCTTCCTGCCTCAAAAGGCACTGATATATAACATTATTTCATATTTCTAATTTTCCTGCTTTCAACAAGAAAATCCTCTCTCAGTGTTAAATATTAACAACTCACCAGAAAAGGTAAACTCCCATGTTCCATTTCAAACACCAGCAACCTTACAGTCTTGTCATACAGATTCCACTTGGTGAGATCATGGGCACTGCAAGTGAAAAAGAAACAATAATGATACACTAAGCATGTAATGAAATCTCACCTGACTAAAAAGGTTAAACGTCTCCTAATTTTGCTTTCATAGGATGTACAGCAATATTAAACAACTAAATATTGGGGGGGAAAATGAAATTAAGTTCAAACAAGAGCAATTTTCACTTTGCACCTGTTAGGTTAACACTTAAGTATATGGGAATGTAAACTGTGTAAATAAAGATCTCACTTATGGAAAGCTGCTACTCTTCTCAGAGCACAGTGTAGCTGGGCAATTTCTCCTGCATCCATACAAAATTCTTCTTCCTAAATTATGAAAGTTGGGGAAAGAGAAAGGAATTAGCCAGTATGGGGCAAGACAATTGCTATGTTCTCTTGAGTTATTCTCCCTCCAGCCCTCCCCAGTCCCTTCACCTTTCATCATGCTACTCATGTCTTCCTCTACAGTAAAAACATCACACTGACTGCACAGAAACGTTGTGGAAGGAAATGGCCCTGTCATTAATAAACATTAAACTGCCTAGACTACAGAATTGCTAACAGAGAGTAAAAAGCAGTGATTAGGCTGACAGAGAAGTGGTACCCCTCAGACTCACAGGCCATTCACAGCCCCTCTTCACAGTTGTTAAGGATCTCTGGAAAGCTAACTGTTCACATGGTGCTGACTCTCCTTGCCTCCAGCTGCCAGATCACATTCAAAGATAGCTAAAAATACATTAAATACTTTCCCATAGATGCAATTGCTGCAGTTTCCACAAGTATACTACGTGATTACAGGAGAGAGTAGATACAACCAGGAATTAGAAGGGAGGGGTTCCAGGAGAAAAATCTCTTTATTTAGATATGGATCACACTCTGAAGGAGTTGAAGAATTCCTGCTCTAGCATTTATCTTATTTCTCATAAGTACACATTCTCCCACATTGACATAGATACCTATTAAAGAGCAACAAAATAAATCCAATCTGAGTTTAGGGGATTTCTTGGCTTGACACATTTGACAATATAAGAGTGTCCAATAAAACCTGTCAGTGTTAACTCTCATACCATGGCACGACACCTGTTCATGAGGGCACAGTTGATCAGATCAGCTGCAGGCTTCTGTTGTTCAGTTCAGCCAGCAAGCTATTCATATCACCACCAGCTGTTTCTGGTTTTTAGATCTAATGAAAACCTTTGAGGGAGACTCTTGCAGTCCTCCTTCAAGGGGAAAGTCATTTCACAGACCCCAAAGCTATACAACCTGCATTAAAGACTTCTGGTTGGTTTGCTTTGTTTCTCCTAGTACTGTCTCTACAGCCAAAGTGACAGCATGAAGGATATCCTGTGTACACTCAAATATGCAGAAGTACAGAACCATACCTTGTTTGGAATAGCCTCATCAGCTATAGCACTTATTAGCTGATCTTGCATATAGGATCTTTGGCACAGTGGTAAAGCAACTATGGAGCTATGGTCCAGAGTATTCAGAAGACATAAAATGCCTTGTTGCTGGTGTGGGCTACCTCATTTATTACTTTTCCCACTCTGTTCTTGCCAAAAAAGGCAAACAGTCTTACTCCTCAAGCAGAAACAGCAGGGAAAGACTAGCTCCATAGCCCCCTTATTTTTTTTCTTCTCCTTTTCATAATGAAACACTCTGTTTATTTCCACAATGAGTCAACACTCACCTTTTGCCAGAAGCCATCTAGTAACTGGTTAAGGTGTCCCATCAGCTCATCTATCAGCTGAGTTCGAGCACGATCTACCTGGCAATAGATGGCAACTTCTTCACTGCAGAGGATGTAGTAAGTCCTAGAGGAAGCCTCAAGGACTGACATGTCAGAGTGTTTGGTCACAATGTCTTTTATCTCTCTCAGCAAAGCATCCAAATGCTGCAGGTGATAAAAGGGGTATTATAGGTAAACTGTACAAAAATCCATTTCTGCTTTAGATATATTTTACTAGGCCCAGATATCTCTATAGGTCATACAACCATCATGAAATAAATGCCAGTAGCAGAGGGGCAAGATCAGAGGATACAATTTCTTTGGTGGGTTTACAGCTCTTTCGTTAGAAAAACCCAGAGACAATAATAAAGAATGAAGCAACAGCTTTAACTTCTGCTTTAGCAATACACATTTGGCACTACATAAAAATAAAGACAAAAGGTAGGGACAGGTGTGGCTCTAAACAACAGAAGTTGTCTGCCTCAGCAGCAGAGAATGGGGAAGGTTTCAGATCATGTCAGCAACTGGGGTCTTTGCTCTTAGTGAGAGGAGGTAACATGCTCAGCCATTCTGCTCACTCTCTCTCTTCCAGTTAACATTTTGTGCTGAAATTAACCTAGGAGTGTTTGCCTAACATTACCTCTCTGCAAACATCCCTGCTGCAGAATACATCAAGCTATTTCAAGGATTTCAGCTATCTGTTTCTGACCATCCCTCTCCCATCAGCAGATATACTATCTCCATTCTTATCTTTCAGTTACTATCACTCCCCAGCAGCTGAGAGTCAGTCTTCAAGGAAAATGAAACCTATTCTGTAGTAAACTCCTGGGTGAAAAACCCAGGGCTGGACCTAACACATGAAGCCACAAATCATTCCCCAGCAGGGCCAGTCACAGCATATCAGAACTGACAAGCACTAAGGCTTTTCTTTGGCAGCCCCAAATCTAAAAGTAAAGCAAGTTCTTCAAGCTATGAGACCATTTATTTATATTTCAACAGTCTCCTATTTGTTCCAAGTCCCACTAAACTCTGTACATTGTCACATAAATTTAGTGCATTCCACATGAACTGACTATCCCAATTCTTATTCACCTTCTCTAGATGTCCCATACTGCAAACATCTAAATCATAATACTGAGGAATCTGCAGAAGACTTGCCACTTTTTGTGCATCTGTTGAATACTGCAGAGAAGAAGAAAAAAAAGAACAGGATATGAGTACACTGCAGGAATTTAAATGAAATATTTAACATGCATTCACAGAGCAGCTGTTAGTTACCTTTGCCAAGAGCTGAGGAAGCACCACAATGAAGTGCTCAGTAATTTTGGTACAATCTTCCAATTGTATTTTCTTCTCTTTTACTGACAGAATCTGCAGATAGAGCATTTTGTTTCAATTATAAAAGTGCTTAGATTTGGCTAGACTTGTACATGTAACCCAAGGTTAACTCACATGCCTTCATCTAAGGCATATCAGGCTAAGAAAAAGATGTTTTTCCATGGAGACAACCAAATGCCTTTTTTGGTGAACTTAATTAGATGCAAATCACTAAACAGCTACATCTCATGGATAAAAAGCTCTGTTTGTCAGTAACATGCTTCACTGATTATGCTCTAATGCTCATCTCCTTCAACATTCACTACTACTAAGATCTAAAGCACTGTGTTGTTTCATAAAAATAAGCCATTTTCTTTCCTAAGAAACATACTGTCTGGTAAAGCACATAAGGCAAAGAGAATGTGATCACAGAACAATAATAAGAGTAAGATGTACTGACTTTTTTGGCTGCACCTCTGCCCACTGGAGGATGTCCTTCAGCTGCTTCTCTAACCGTTGCGAGGATGATTTCAATGAGAACACTCTGGTGGGCATCACTCAGTGCTGTAAGTAAATCAGTCTCCTTTCAGCATCACACAAAGGAAAAAATGAAGATAGAGCAACATAAACAAGCCTACTCATTTATCTGAGCAACTATGGAAGGGCACTACAGAAAAAAAGATGCAGTGTTGCTAAAGACAGCTTGATTTAAATTGAAGAAAATTACTTTCTACATTTACTGAACACAAAAATCCATTATTGTTCTCACAACTAAACTTTTGGGGCAGTTAGGCTCCCAAAACCACAGGCAGTTTAAACAAGGCCTACTCCTACTGACCACTGTCTCATTTAGGACAAGGCTGCTGCTTTGAGTACCAAAACGCTTTATCTCACTGGGTCTACAAACTTTGATTTCAATCACAAAACCACCTCCAGTTATATTACAACTATTCACAGAATCATAGAATGGGTTGGGTTGGAACGGACCTTAAAGATTTATTTAAGTTCACTTTGAAATAATTCTAAAACAAAATTAACTCTTTAGAGTGTTAGATGTCAATGAACTCACCACATTGCTCATTTCCTTTTTGCAGGCACAAACAACAGCCCAACACCACCACACTTCAATCAATTAATACCTCTAGATTCTTAAGTTTGGGACAAACAAAGTTAAGCTTTAATGCTTACATAGCATTAATTATGCAAGTAATGTTGCAAAGTTTCTGAAATAACATTACATAAATACAGAATACTGAATAAAACAAATGTGTTGATGTAAGTATCACACCGGCAGTCCATTGAGCTGCATCTGCTTTATGGACCTCAGAGACCACAACTTGGGATCAAAGGGTACTGCAGTATGGAATGAGCCTAAGCTAGCTGGTGGTAAAGTTCAAAAAACAGCATCAAGAGATTCATTCAGACAAAACTAAGTTCTCTGCTTACCCACCTTCTGCATTTCCTTCAGCACTTTTTAATAGAAGAGTGGTCATGCACTCCCAATCCTTCAGGAGATTGCCTGCCCAGTCCCACAAGCTGTCTATGAGGTATGCAACATGTTTGTGTAGCTAGGGATTAAATGCACACAAGCTTATAGAAGCAAACACACCATTAGAAGAAATACAGCTTCAGATGCTCCTCTCTAGGCTTTATCATTCACACACAGTATTCCAACATATTTACTTTGAGCTATTCAACATTTAAGAGCCATGTCTTCATTCTGATACAAACAGAAAAGTGAGGACAAAAAAAAAGCAAAGAAAGCAGGGGGAAAAAGTGCTTTTTCCTCTTTTTAGGATGTATTTCCTTTGTAATTTAAGTAGTCCCTTTAAAACTAGGCTCTGTGTTGATTTTATATTGCTGATCATAACAACTAAAAATCCAAACTTGGGACCAGAAATGAGTCAACATTTTAAGCAAAGTATGTGAAATTCTTTGCAGAAAGATTCAAAATTGCTATGCCTGAGACATTTTGGCCAGACACAGCTCTGCAGCACTGCAAAAGCCAAACACTGAAGCACAACATTTAAGCTGATAAAACTCTCAGTGAAACTATGCAGTTGTTAGTCAGCATACAGCCATGGTACAGCAGCTCATATCTGCCTGCAGAAAGCCATGGACACATACCAGAAAAGCCCTCAGTCAGTGCCTTAGTCTTTCAGGTTGTTTTCAGAAGCTGCTTCAGCACTGATTCTTCCCATTAGCATAGTTGTAAATGATTTTTAATACAAGGGAACAGAAATATCTTCATTAAAAACTCATCCTAGAGAGCAAAACGATTCCAAATACCAAACATTTCAGAGTTCATCACCCGAAAGAGTTTGCAAAAGCAAGCCAATACTTGATTTACCATGCAACACTGGATTTAAAAGGCTTACTGCAGGGGCTGTTCTCACCTCACTCTCCAGGAAAAAACATATCAATCTTTTCAACTGGTCAGTGCTTGCCCCAAACTTCCCTCCTCCTTTGGACTGACCTTCTTCATCTCTCTCGTTACTAAGCAGCCTGCCAACAGAAAAAGAAGTCAGTGCAGTTCTGCCAGATTCTCCTCACACTCATTTGCCAATGTAGCACCAATTCTGACAAGATCCCAAGGACTGTATTTCTTCTAAATGTGTACTCATTTACTCCAAATCACATTAGACTTATTTTATCAGATGAAAGGAAACGAGATTAGATTGTTTTCTGTTATGAGAGATCTGCTCTCCCTGTGGATGCAGAGACTATTTCTGACAGTTTCACAGGTACTCTGCCAGCTTTCTGGAAAACAGATGCAGATTCCATAGTGTTGGACATATAATGAGATAGGCATTTGCTCACGCTTGCTCCAGGCTGAATTCAAACCTTAACAACAGAGTAGAGATACTACTACCCAGCCATTATTCACATCATGGTACATCATGGAACTGAAGCTTCTTCAAGAAAGCACATTATTTTGTGTTTAGAAGAAGCAATTTATTCAATTTCACAAATGCAGTGGAAAAACTGTTCTTCCTTTTCTCTCTGAACTATGAAGCACAATGTGACACTTCAATTCCCATTTCCCTATTTACCCAAAATGAGTGTGACTGTATTGCTCACAAAAAATGCTAATCCTAAGAGAAATACAGGAAGGCCATCCCCAAAGATTAATATAAGGCCCAAATGGCTTAGATTTAAGAAGCAGGACCACACTACTCAATGCCAATAAAAGCTTATACTTTCAGAAAGTGCTTCTGTTGGTGTAATTTATGCCAGCTACTTAAGTAACCAAAGTGAAAAATGCAGACATTGGGGTGATTTCATGCAAACCAATGGTGGGACGTGGGGCATGGCATAAGAGTTGACACTAAAACTTTTCCTAGCATGACTAGGGAAGGAGGGTTTCAACTAACACCTCTATCAGACTAGAACAAACATTTCTACATTAGCAGAAGTGCCAGAGAAAAGAAGTGGGCAAACAAAAACAAGGATGAGGTTGACAGGGTCAAAGTGTCCACACTGCACTGGCAAGCTGGGTAGAAAAACTAAAGTTATCAGGGCAATCATTTCCATGGCAGTAAGCAGCAGTGCTCTGAGAATAAAAACACCTCATTTATGATAAGACTATTAGGACCAAGACAGAAGACTAAGTAAGACTAGCAGATGTGATAGAAGACTCAACGAAACAGAAATGTATCTTCATTTGTCTTTCTGTTGGATTTGGCTATGTTAGCAATTCAGCTAGATAGAAAGAGACAAACTAAAGGAGATTCTGCATGTGTGGAAACACAAATCATCATTATTTCCACATTTTTCCCCACAAAGTCTTGCCAAAATATTTTTATTTTCATTCCTTTTTGTAAGGCAAAATTATTTCTCTCAGCCATGGAGACAAGAGTATTTATTTCTTCTCTTTTTAGCATGCCAACTCCATTCACTTCATGCAACCATTGTTCTAGGAAGCCCATTTATATGAGTTACTCCAGGGGAAGATAAACCCTGTACTTCATTAACCTGACAGAAAATTGGGAGGGCTTTTTAATCTGCTGCATCACTCATTATTCAAAGCCTTTACAATATATAAGGCAACTTCCAGAGGGAGAAGTTGAGGCCATTTTTGTGATTAATCACTAAAGCTAGGGAAATCCAGCAGATGCCAGATGATGAATTAGCTTGTAAGAAGAACAGCAACAGCAAAAGAAAAGAAAGACAAGGGGTGTGCTCCTAACATAGCATGGCACCTGTGGATCACTCAGTTTGTTAGACTTGCAACTTTTCTCTCTCTTGTGGCAGAGCTGTGCAGGGGAGCAAATGATTACCCCCAGAGAGCATTTCGCTTCTGACTCAGCAAAGGAAAGCACATCTACTATCTTCATGGTAGACAAAAAAATGAGTGCTTAATGTCCCTTCTTAAACAAATCCATACTCATTCTGAAACAAAGGAGGATATACAAAAAGTAGGCAGGCAGGCAGAAATACCTTTTATATAGGAATTGCCCAGCTGCTGCTGCAAGAGGCCGGTGTGTGGTATAAACAAACTGGGATAACCTTTCACAGTCTTCAGTTGACAACAGAGCCTCACAGTTCCTAGGCAAAAATAACAACGGAAGTTCCAGGTCAGGTTTATCTGCAAAGAATATTAGGAATGCTATGTCCAGCTTTTCCTAGGCCTGATTCTCCACAGCTGTGCAACTTGATTATAGGGCTGAAGTTTTCTAGGGCATAGCCAAAAATGCTATCAAACAGAATTAGCAGCATTCTTTTACATACTGTGTAGAGAATCATGTGCAAGCCATGATGAATCAGTCTACTGCATGGACATGAACATTCATTTAAAGTATAATTAAGATTGATTGGTGGTCAGGGTAAAAAGAGTTACATTAATGACAGGAAAAAAAAAAAATCAAACTTCTAATTTATGCTTAGATGTTCACCATAGAAGATAATAAACAAGAAGCAGCCTTCATTTAGCAGTACAAATTACTTCTACACTAGTTATGACAGTATTTTAAAACCTATAGTCTATTACACACTAAGCTTATACAGTCACATGTAAAAAGATACCAGAACACTTTCTTGATAGCATGCTTCTAACTGTGATCTTTCTGCACAAAGTCACAATATTTTTCATTTAGCTACATAACTTGAGAATACCACATGTCAACTAGTAAACCTAGAACACTCTGTGAGAAGTAGAAATGGTATTAATATCAACCTTTTACAAAAAGGAAACTGAAGCTTATGGTTGAAAAACCCACCACAGGGATACCAAAGGAGTGAAGCTGAAAGTAAGGAATAGAGTTTCAAAAAGCCTGCTTCTTACTGCCACAGCAATGTCAGTGGACTAAGCTACTTCAGTGAATAGAAGTGCAACAACTGACATCCTTACACTTACTCCAGCCAGGTGAGGGGAAAGCATTTGCATTTATTACTGCATTCAGTCCTCAGGTAGTCACAGTTTAAAACCACCTAAAAGTTGTGATCCAGTATCTTCTCCAAAACTGAAGATTCATGCTCTTCATTTGCTGGGAGCGTTGTCTTTACAGAATTAGCAGCCCTTCCTGAGCCTGCCCATTTGTCTCCAAACCCAATGTATCCTTTAGCATCCTCACAAGTCACCAAGTCAAGCATCGCTTGACTTTTTTTTCCACATTTTCTGTGGTTGCTTATAATGGTCACTGGAACAGTAAAAAGGTCTTTGACTTGCCTCTGGAAGTAGCAGTGCTTGACTACACCTGCTGCCACCACCACAGAAAATGAGTGCCTTTTCTTTTTTATATACATAAGCCAACCATCAAATAGTCAAAGAATACTTCAAATACACCAATAATATTGTTACAAATGTACAGCCCTCACAATGCCAGGCAACTGGTAAAGGTTAAGCCAGAAGTGCCTGCAAGTGTTTTAGTGCCTAAAAATAAACAGACATGGCCCTCCACATGCCAATGCCATGAGATACCGTTTTCTCTGGATTTCAATGTGAACATGGCACAAAGACAACACTGGGATATTCTAAGAGGAGATCACAGACTCATTTTGTTCTGCAGATGGCACCAGTTGAAAGATTTCCTGTCTTGCTTTTTTGTTCTATTTTACTGTACACAAGAGACATGACTGCTGGAGTCAACTCTCTTGGTCTGCGCTATTGCTGATACCAAGGCTAACATCAAAATCACAACAGTAAGATAAAAACACACCAGGTAGACCTTCCAAAGTTTTGCTACCTTATACTTTTGGGGTTTTATGGCCGTGCAGGGAAAGATCTGGCACACACATTCTGGGGACATTGGTAATGCAAGGTATAACACCTCAATCCAAAAAATCTGTTAATATTGCATTTTGCAAGAATTAATTCAAGTTAAACATCAAAATCTGCAAATAGTAAAAACATCTACCACTAGAACTAGTAACACACAATATATTATTTGCCATACCATCCTTTGCCAAATCCAGGAAGTTTCTCCTGCAGTGTAGCCCCTCTTTCTCCAAGCTAAACCATCCTTCCCAGTCTAGTTGGAAGGGAGACTAAGATTTTTAAGCACCAACAGTGATGCATCCCTACTTGATTTGGGCCTCCTGTGCTACATGGAACACTGGGAACACATCAGCCTCAGTTTCTTGACTTGGATTCAGGAGTTGGATTAACTCTCCTGGCCACTGTCAAAGCACTATGGTGAAAATGGATGTATTTATCAGCTTCATTAAATAGTTTAAAAACTATTTATGTGAAGTGCTCAGTGAGTGCAATATACACACAGTTCTCACTAAGGCAGCTCTGCCAGACTTTAAACTTGAGTTTTGTGTTTAAAACTTACTTTAATTTCTAGTTATATCTAACTAATGTAATACAAAAGTCATTTTGCCCTTTGCTATTTACATATTCAAGCTATTTGTAGATTTGTACCCCTACCTTCACCACTTTTAACCTTTCCTGAATTAATTACTTTTGTTGCTTTTCCAAAATCCCTCTACTCTTTTAGGCAGTTAGGCACACAAAAATGAACAGAATTGTCTGGCAGTAGGTACACTAAATTAATTTACCTCCTAAAGGCGAATGTTTTCAGTAAGATTCCTTGCTCTCTCATTATCACTCATGTTTCCTCCCTCTTTATTTCCTTCCTAGTTCTATTCCGTCTCAGATCCTTTGCAACATTAATGCTAACAATTCTGCATAATTCAGGAGCATTAATAATTTCTATTATGCTAAACCTCATAGGCTCATTTCAGTTTGGGGATCACACCATGCTGTGTAAAAATAGAAATCTACTAGCCCAAAGTCCTTGGCATTCAATTGGGACAACATGCACCATACCAGAAGAAAAAAAAATGTCAACTCACAGAGATAGAGAAGATGAAAATACAAATAGAGATATGAAAAAAAAACAGGCATATGCATAGCAAGAGGGGTTGGAACCAGCCCTGGATTTTTTTTCCCTTCAATAATGCAACACATCTAAGTGTATTGCAAAGATCAGTGTTTTCACTGCCTCTCTAGCTAGCATGAGAGAGAATGTAAAGGCCAGCACAGTTTTATGGGCCAACAGTACGCAGAGCAGTCACTGTATCTCTTCCACAGACAGGACTGGAATGCAGTGATGGTGAAGAGAGAGAGGGTCAAAGCTGTTACTAACATACATGGAGGAGCACAGCTCCACTGCAAACAGAAAACATCACAAAAATCATTAATTGGCAACAAGGTCTTACTACCATACTCACCCAAGAGACAATTATGTAAGCTAGTAAAATAGAGTTACCGACACAGGAAAATTTCTCCAATGGACTAACTAGAAAGAAAAAGCTTCTCTTGGCCTTGCTTCCTGCCAACCCATGTCATGAAATAACAATAAAATTATTCCAAGATTAGGCACATTCTAAAGGACCAGTTAAGATTATATTATTTCCTAAAAAATAATCCATGATTCCAAATCAAATATAGGGGGTTCATGAGACAGAGGTTCTTGCCAGTAGCTTTTAAAACAGAAACTGGATCTGAAATGTCTTTCATCTCTCACTACAAATGCAAGTTGGGCAATGAGAATTCAGTTGCTAAATCTGCAGATGACAAAAATAAGCCATCCACAGAAAAGACAATACAGCATGAAAATGTGGCAAAAAATCTGATTACATCAATGCATACAAGTAAGAGTACTATTTATACAAGCTGTCATTTAGTGTTCTTTAAAGGCAGGGAAGTTGTCCTTAATTCCATTTCTTGCTTTACTGCATGTACTGCTCAATATCCAGAGACTGGTTTTGAGCTATGAGACACACCTATCTGAGACATAATAGCCCCAAAATTTCCTTGCTTTTTGCAATCCCAGCAGCAAGTCTTTTCTGACTCTATTGTGGGTACTGAGGTACCCACATCTTGATGCAGGCTCTTATTAAGAAGTCTGTCCATGTGACTGTCTATATTGTCTGCATTCTCTTCACCCAGGTTTTATAGACTGGTCAGTACTAGTCTTATCAAAGAGAAGAGCTGTCACTGAATTTGCTTATTGAGTCCCCAGTTCCCACTTCCATCACTCCAGTAATTAATCCAAATCAGCAGGGCTCAGAACAACTCAGGAGAGAGGGGGGCAGAAAGAAGGAAGGCTGCACAACAGATGAGTAAAAAGAAAGAGAAGCAGGTACTTGCCAGGCCTCCACACAGCCTAATTAAAAACCACTTCAAACTGGATTCATTTTACTTATGAAAACTACATTTTATGATGGAAAACTGTCATGACATTTATTCAGATTGGAAATCAGATTTAAGAGAAATTGGGGGAAAACTCCTTCAGGGAAAAAGAAACACGAATCAAACTTTTATAGCTGCAGCTTGCATTAATGAGAACATGATCCTTTATGATAAAGCCAGAGGTGATAAACAGCTGCAGTGCCAATAGAGCTCTTGTTAGTTCAGATACAGAACAGGGGCAGCTATGACTGCTGTGGAGCATCTTTGTGCTTCAACAATGGTGTGCAGCCTCTGCTAGCACAGGGACACACTACACACATAGACACAGCATTGTGCTTTGTTCCAATTGCTACACACCACAAAGAACCAAGGGATATAGAAATGGACATTGTAAACACAGCAACAACACAATCCTAGCTACTACTAGTGAGGCCCAAACAATGGTATTGCCTTCAGAAAAGCAAGCTATGTTCACAGCATCAGATGCTGTTCGGATGTGGATGCTGAAGAAGGCCTAGAGCAATGCCACTCAAATCCATGGAGTGTGAAGATGGGAGACCAGCACTTCAACTGTATTTGAAATTTCATGTAAATACCTCCAAAACCATATTATTTGGTCCATTAAGGTCTACATCCTCATCTAGCTATGACCAATACTTCTGGCTTAAACAGAAAGGCAAAGCCCACAAAGCTGTTGGACAATGTGCAATGCTGTACATGGAAGTAAGCATCTGCATCAGCAGAATTCAACTTACACTGAGACAGAAGAGACACCTACTGAGACCTAACATCTCAACTGTATTAAAAATGAAATGCAGTGGGGTTTTTATTCTCATTTTGCATTGAACAAGAGGGACAGAATTTATTCTTCATTTATTCTTTATTTTGCAAATAAAGCCATTTCTATAATAAATATGCTGCTCAAGAAGCATCAAAATAGGATTCTGTATCAGAACAGGATTCACATACTTCAGTAACACTAGTCTAGTTCTTCCCCACACTTCCAGCTTGCCATTATCCTACCAAATCAGTGGCTGGCAGATAATTTCCTATGAAAACAAATCTTCTGTTAAGTTTTCCACTTGAACAAAACCAAGGTACCATACACTTGCTCATTTCCTGTCAGTCAGTCTGCTGTGGGCTCAAGAGGCTCCCAGGTTCTCTGCCATGGAGCCAAGAAACTGAACACCCAAATTCTAGCAAGAGCCTCAAAGCTCCAGTCTTCTTGCATCAGGTGGGGAGGCAGGGAAAATAGCAGAGTTCCCTGAGCTCCTGGTCAAGACCAGGGAACCCTGGGACAGAAGATAGGGTGGGGGCTTCCTCTGACACAGGGAGATGCTGTATTTGAGAAAAGCCAAAATGAAAATGTGGAATTTCCTTTCAGAGAGAAATACAAAGATACAAAAAAATGTAGTTTTCATACTGAATCTCAGCACAAGGATTTTCTTAACATTGGTATTTCCCTCAGAAAGAAAATGCCATGTCTTGAGCTGCTTTACTCATATCCTGGCAGAAGCAACTGTTTCCCAGTAACTGAGTACAGGAAGATTCATCAGGATTGTATCTGGATCTTGTTGCCATTAAAACAATACAGTAAATTAAAAAAGAAATTATTTACTGTGACATAAGCATCAAGAGTTTCATGGCTTGAACTGCTACTTCATGGTCCTTGTCCAGAAGCATGGACACAATTCGATCCTAATGGATGCAAAATGACAATAAAAAGATGTAACATGGTTTGTTCTCAATAAACATATAATTTTGGCTACAGCTAGATCATCTACACTAGCAGTGCAGAGAGCTATTTTTTATTTCAGCAGCTATTTCCTAAGAGACATAAGGCAACTTGATTACTACCAAGTAGTTCCCCAGCCCCTGAAAATTAACAGCATGTTAATTTTTAACTGAATTAATCATGCAGTAATATGATATATTTTTTTATAGCTGTAATGTATGCCTTCACAAGAAATCAACTGCAGTCTACAAATTGAAAGTGACTGACAACTTGTTCCTAAGATGTTGCTATTAGCACTTCAGGATGTTAAATGAAGGTAAGCCTCAAATTACAAGCATTGTATAATCAGTTCCTCCCATCAACAATAAAGTGCATGTACCTACACATTAGGGAAGCCAGCATCTTGCTGGAAAGACAATTAGGACTTGAGTCATGGAATAGCAGCAATATTCCTGACCTCCAGAACTGATACTATCACATCTTGGTAACACATGCAAACACCTCAGAGAACAGTGGAAATTCTCCTTTCCTACGCACTCAAGAACTCTCACTCCTCAGTGTAGCCTAGATCTTTAAGGTGTATTAAACCTTTGGACTTCCTTGTTTTGAGACTAACAGCTTTCTCACTTTTATTTCTAAACCTCTAGACTGATTTTACTTCATTCTTTCCTTTTTCTCACAACTCAGCTGCAAGGTATGCAAGTCCATGAATCCTGAGTTTGAACACTCAAGGGTAACAGAGGGAGCATGCAAAAATCCCACTTGTAGGAAATGGATTCATGGTTATGAGATTGCATTTCCCATCACTGAGAAAACAGGATCTAAACTTTGGCAGATTCCAGCTCAGTGTGTGTTTTGTCTGTAGTTGTTTGGCTTTCTTTTGTTCTGATAAGAAGGAGTTGTTGTGTTTGGGTTGGAGTTTTTTTTGACTGAGGGATGGAGTTTGCAATAATCCATTTTTACAGCATCCTCCACACAGAGGGAGACTGCAGCACAAACAGACTGGAGCAATTTGTATACCAGTCCTGTTGGAATGGTATTTTAAACCTAACTGTTTAAAACAGGGGTTAATCCTAGACAGCCAAGTTTCAGTCTGAATAATTTATTCTTAAGCTATCAATATTAATCTACTACCTCTTCTTTGAGGATGTGCTATAGGTATTTTTTTACTACTAGCAACTGCTTTGACATAGAGGCAAGCCTTGCTCCTTTTGCAGAAAGAATATGAATTAGCACCCCATGCAGGCATTGCTTCTGCACTGAGGCACAGTGGCTGAGGTACCTATCACAGCATTCTGAGTTTTCTTATTCAAATATTGAAAAGGCACAACCCCACTGGGATCAGAGTAGCTGACAAAATCATTACCAAGGGCAGGATTCAAAGAAAATAAAGGGCTTGGATGTTGGAATATGATAAAGGCAGCATATAGGATCAGTGCAGTCACAGAACAAGCTCTCAAAATTACAGCATATCACCTGACTTGTTCAGGAAGGAGATAAGGGATTCATACTGACACAGTGGATCAACAGGGAGACATTCCCCCATCAGTGTGCTACACGGTCAGCCAACCCAGTATCTACAAGGTTAAAACATTACAAGGGGCAGCAAAAAAATGGGGGACTTTTAGAGTATGAAATTCTATGTCATCTGCCCAAGATCCTGTAAAAAATCTGGGCCATTCTGGATGAATGGTGGAGATAAGTAAGCACAGTGCATGCCAGCACCATTTTGTGCATCAACTTCCCCTTCATCCACTTACTCAAGCAAGCTGCTCCTGCAATGCTCTAAGTCTCTGTCAGGCAAGAGGGAGCTGAGCATGGACATCAGCTCTGATCAAAACATCAGACCCTGTGTATACACCCAACCTAGACTTAAAGAGTAGCAAAAAGTAATCTATTTACCTTGAATCTGCTGGTAAAGAGATCCATCCTAGCAACAAGTTCTTTCCTGCTGTAAATTCCCTGCAGTCCCAGAAGACATTTCAACCGTACTTCAGCTTGCTACAAGACAAAGAGAAATCAACTAGCAGTCAAAACCATGGATCTTTGATGTTGCTCACTATTGGCATTTATATTATGTAAATAAGAGCTCTTTGTGGATGCCTAGAGCAGACAACCCAAATACTGCCTCATCCTCTTCACTAATTATATCAGTATCATCTCATTTGTGTGCACACATATCTCTCCATCTCTCTCTCACACACACACACAGAGGAAGCCTGCAGTGAGCCGAACTTGAAGGTGACATCAAAGTTTGTGCTAGGCTCCTTAGGAGTCAAAGAATTTCTCACAGACCTTACAGTTAATAAAAGCAACAGAAAGCAAAAGATGCAGGAATTGTGCTATTCATCTGCTAAAGACACAAAACACAAGAGTATGGATGACCTACTTAATACAAACTCATTCTTCCATACATCAGCCTTTGCATGCTTCCTTTCAACACCTGACTCAGACAATCATCTAAAAGATTCCCAGAGGAAAAGGTATTCCTTGGAAATGTCCTGGCTTGTCCTTGTGGGATCTCACAGATACGGAGTTAAACATTATACCTTTTCCTCTCCCTGTTTGTTTCACACTAGAACACTGTGTTTTAAGCATTATAAGAAAAGGGCTGCTTTGAATCTGGCCTAATTAGTTAATTTAGGCAAACATATTTATCCCTGCAAGGTGTTATTTCATACTATTAGTACTACTGCTTCACAGATGCCTTCAAGAAGTCTTCCTTATCCAGCTTTTAAATTATGTCACGCATATCACTACACCTTTCAACTGACAAAAGCTTTAAATGGCATTAGGAAAGTAATTTTGGGGATCTAACACAGAAAAATCAATGTGTTCTGTAAAGTTATAATGCTAAGGATATCAGCAGAAACTCTAAAATGAACCGCAGGCTTTGACTCAGTCTCTTTATATTTCTTCCTTAATACCTCTTGCTAACAATAACAGTGAGAATAATCAAGAATAAACCTAAGAAAAGAGACCAGCTACACACATACTATCCATTACTACAAGTTCCTGTTCACCTGCTTAGATGGAAAGCACAGGATGAGACCCAGTATCAGGCTCTGACCAACAGTTTTGCAGAAGAGATCAGCCTTACAACAGTCACAACATCACGTTATCTTCAACTGAAGGCACAGTATTCCCGAGGACTGCTATGGGGACATTAACTCCATCTCAGCCAAACCCAATACAGCTACAAATATATAATGAAAGATCAACAGGTGACAATGAGTACTGCTCTCTAATCTGCCTCTGCCACACCAGCATCACATATTCATAGAATCATAGAATCACAGAATGGGCAGGTTGGAGGGGACCCTAAAGATCATCTAGTTCCAACCTCCCCGCACTGAGCAGGGATGCCAATCACTAGACCAGGTCACCCAGGGCTGCATCCAGCCTGGCCTTGAACACTGCCAGGGATGGGGCAGCCACAACCTCTCTGGGCAACCTGTGCCAGTGCCTAATATACAATATTCTATATTGTACTTTAAAAGCCTTGTCTAAGAAAGAGCCTGTTGCCCACATCTGCTGCTTCCTACAGCCAGAAGGGCTTCCTAGCACAGAACTCCCTCACAAACAGTCCCAGCTTGGCATGCAGCCCTGCATGCTGGCACAAACTCAGCACAGCCAATGCACTGCAATCCTGGCTCCAGCTGCCCTCAGTATTTGCCTTTGCTAGTGAATAGGAGGGAATTCCCCCATTTGTGCTTGAAGAAAAAAAAAAAGAAGACAAGAAAAAAGTTTGTGCTGGTTTGTTGGATGATCATATAGCTCTTGGCATGCAGCTAGTGCAGTTATTAGCATCTGTCAGGCAGGTGGCATTCAAGTATAGGTCTGCAGATAAAAGTTTAATACATTAAACTACACCACCTGCCTTCTAAGATATCCTGTTCCCACCTGAAAGCTCTTAGCCAAAATCCTATATCTGTATGTTTCTTTTAAGTGTTGAGAAAATTAACTCTACCAACTATGAACAAATAAGTAGTTCTGCTGTTTTCTGGTTTTCAGCTGGATTTTCTCCTTCTCAACCACTTCTTGTTTTTCGAGATTCAACACTCCTACAAGTTTTAGAAAGATGTGAATTTTGAATGATCAAGAAGCTCTCCCACTCCTTCCCTTCAGCTCCTTTCAACAGTAACATAGGCAAGAACAAACACCCAGCCATCTACTCCCCTCACCAGAACTAATCTTGACCAAATCCCTGCCTCTCTGGTCTGTGACAGAGTGAGGGGGGGGGATGATGTAGGCACATTTTCAGGATACTCTGAACACACTGTCTCTCATAATATATTTGGAGCCTGACCTGCAAACAGTCTGTCAGAAAACATCAGTGAGAGTGTGGGTGGGCAGCTCTAGTGACCTCAAAGAACTCTGTGTGGGCTCCAGCACTGCATACATGCATGCATTTAGGAGATTTCAGACTCACCACAATCACAGAGATGCAGCCATTCAACAAGCCTTACAAATCCAGGCTGGGACCTGGATAATTTGATGGGGTTGCTGGGTCATTTTTTTTCTCCTCAACACTCCCCAAATAATTGGGGAAATTGGGAAAACTAGGTCTATTTATGAATTACTCCTAAATAGTGAGGACAATCTAGCTTAGCTGTCCTGTTAAGGTAAAAACAACTTTAAAAACTGCCCTCCTCCCAAAAAGCAGTACCTATGCACAGAGGTGACCTGTGGAGCATAAAACCACCAGATTAACATGTCCATTTGAAGAAAGTATTTCAGAAGAAGCCACAACCATGGAATTAGTTTCTATAATCATGTTGAACAGTAGGCAAAACCAGAAGCCCTTTCAGTTTCCTGAGATTTGCCAGGAGGATTACATGACCAGGACACAGAAGTTCATTTCAACAGCAAGTTCCTGTTTCCACAGGATTTCTCTGGATGTTTTTCATAGCCTAATGAGAAAAATTTAACAACTTGCCCTGAAGTTCCAGACAAAGCTAGTCTGACACTGTAGGAGGTCCCAAGCATGCATCTCCCATTGTCTTTGCCTTTCCTGTCTGCCTTCCACCTTCCCCATTAATCATTTTGCTTTTTCTGGTCTTTAACTCTGAATTTTTTTACACAGCACTTCCCTTCAACACTGCTTTGTTTGGATCTGGATGCTGATTTAGTAGCTGAATATTCCCCTGAAGAACACTAGTGCCTTTGAGCATGAGCTGGGTGCCTGGGTTTCACAAATGCAGGGATAGGTGACTGGGCTTACACAGAACATTGTTCAACTGCACACAGCTGACAGATTTAGTATCCACTGTTGCTACTTTTAGCATATTACACTGAATTTGGAGCATCCTCCTGCACCTAGGAAATAACCTTTCACATAAAAACATAATATTTTATATGAGAGTGTAATGGCAAAACACGGGGAACAAAGAATGATTATATTCAAATAAATGACTTAAGACAAAAATGTTAATTTTATGCTTACTTCCCCCTCCCTTCTCCACTTCAAAGCCTCCCAAATGACTGAACTTAATCTCTGTTTACAGCACTGCAGTTAATCCTGGCCAAGTTTTCCCCCTATAAGAATACTTTTGTGGTTGCTCCACTCTAAAGCCTAAATTATTTGGCAAACTTCTCTCTGTTTTATTCTAAAAGAAAATTGGCTCTGGGAGATACCTGTTTCTTGCTTCCCACTCCCAACAAGATGGCATGGAAATGCTTATTAAGAAGGAGTAGTGGGAAATAACATTCAGATGTATATAAAAGCACTGCTGCTCCTGTTGCTGCCAAAAATGCCCTGCTCTCATTTTGGAAAAGTGGCTGCAAATCACACAGCACAGCCAGGCCTGCAACCACCAGTAATGGCATGCTACCAGCTCTCTGCCAAATGGGGAACACAGAAGATTTCTCACTTTCTCTCACTCTGCTTTCATCTGCATTGCTTTCAGATAATAAGCTTTAGAAAAACAACCATTTCCAGTTCCCAATAAATGACACTGGATGAGCTCTGTGCATTAATCAGAGACACCAGCTGTTAATTTTCACTGGTACAGCACTGTGGGAATGAAGGCACATCATCTTCCAAAAAAAATAAAAAAAGACTTTTTCTTCTGAGAATTCTCCCAACTGAAGATCTACTAAAAAGAGATTCTGATCAGACAAAAATTTATGCAGGAAAAGATGACAGCTTCTTGATAGATTTGTTGTCCTTAAAATTTAACTACTACCTTTACAGTAATGGCACAACCTAGGAAAGGAAGAGGCTTTGTGCTCCCTCTCCTGGCTTTGTGGCAAACTACCATTTTATTCACAGAACACAATAACCAAAAGCTGACACAAAACTGAGGATGTTTCCAGAATTTATACAGAAGCTAGCTACACTTTCAAAGGTGATCTGCATAAGCAAAGTGTGCCAATTCTGTTAAGCAGCCATTGGTGTTAAATATTCCTATCCCCCTAAAATCTCTCAGGAATTTCAGAAGCATAAGAGAAATAAAAAGCATATTTTTGAGTTAATGGTTTCTTTCACTTGCTTCTGTTGCTTTGTTTTGATTATGATTTATTTGGTTTTGGTTTTTAATGTGCCTCTACTCAAAAACTACAAATAAACTTTAAAGGAAAAGAAGAAAACTCTGGGAAATAACTGGACTTTGTGTCAGTATTTTCTATATCCATTTAATTCCAAGTGACGAATGCAATATTGAAGGCTATTTTACTATAGGCAATATTTACTTGTTCATTTTCATAGAATAAACCAAAATCTTCAATGTAGCCATCAAACCTAAAAGCAGAATTTTAGCCAGCATTTAATACTGCATGTGTTCAAAAGATATAGGCCATTTCACAATTCAGTAACAGCTCCCAATTCAGTAACATAAAAATAACTGCACATACAGGGACACATATTGCTATAGAACTAGAAAAAAATGTTCTCTGCTATGTAATGCTACAGTGGCTTGAAGAAATAAAACCTGAAATGGAGAAGAAAATCATTTTTTTATTTGGTACCACCATGGACTAAAAGATCTACCCTCAAGAATTTAAATTTAGTATTCTTTATAAATCTTTAACATTGAAAAAAGATTCCCCTCTACTGTCCCCAGTAAGAAAAAATGAAATCTTTACCTTATCATACAGCATCCACCCAATGTATTTTAAGTAGCTGTCATTTAAAAAAGCATCTGGGTATGTTTTAATCCAGCTGCCAATTTCTTCCATGCAAGTTGCTCGGATTTCAGGGATCACATCACTGTCAAATTACAAAGTTTTAATATTAATACATTCCCAATTCCTAATACATATTAATTATATTATTTGCACTTTTTACTTGAAGAAGTGTCCAAAATACTACAAGTATCTTCATACTGATGTTCTAAGTTAGTCTTCCATGGACAGTTAGGCCACTTTTAGCTACAAATGTTTCATGCAATAATAACTTTTTAATTCTGGCCATCTTCTCAATCAGAAATGCACTATAGCCAGCAAAAACTGAAGAAACATACTTAAGAGGTGCTTTCACAAGCTCAAATTCTTTACAATCATTTAAGTGCTACACTTTCCTTGACACCATCCTGTGCAAGCTGCTCTAGGTTCTCCTGCTCTTGCACGGGGGTTGGACTAGATGATCTCCAGAGGTCCCTTCCAACCCCTAACATTCTGTGATGCTGTGAGTGCCTCCAGGATGTTTAACTTGATTCTGGTATCTGGACAATCTGAGCAAGAGCTTCTTGGGAATGCAGATACACAACAGAGCTTAATTTATTCTTACCGGTAACGAGTCAGAAAGGTCCCTTTGAAAATAGCATTCATCATGTTCTGTATCTCTAGAAGCTTATGCTCATACTGAAACACAAAGACAACTGAATGTTAGTATTGGTTCCCCAATTCACTACAGGTGAAAAATGAGCATTAGTGCACTTGCAATACTCCTGTGGGTCTGTAGCTACACTAGCAACCAGTCCTGATGAAAGGCTTATCAGATATCAACTCCTAGGTTCTTTTTTTGCTATAGTGTGTCTTGATCTATCAAGATACAGCACAATTATTAAGCAATCTTCACATATAGGTCCAAATTCTCTTTTTATGGACTTAAACAGAGATGGAAGAAAGGCAGACAATGGAATTTTCAAAAGGCACCTGTTCCACAATAAGCATAAGTATTTTAACTGAGCCCTGAAAATCTAGTTATGAGATTCTGGAAACCTCAGTCACTTAAAAACATTCTCTCCTCAACAGCATCAGAAAGGGTTTGATGTTTAGGTTTTCCATTTTCTCTGGTTTTCCCATAAGATCAGACTTACAATAATACTAAGAACCACCCAAACAATTCTTCCCACAAAAAAGGGCTTGCTTCTCTTACAGAGAAGTCCATGAACATCCAAAGGTCGGAACAGAAGTAACTGATTCTAAGATCAGGAGAGAAGGAACTATGCTTGATGTTCACACATTTTCACCTCCATTGTCAAGCAAGAATTATTTCTCACAGTTACAGGCCTGTCCCTGGGAGTTGATAAGAAGCTGTCGGGCTAAGCAAGGAAAAAAATGACAGAAACTAAAGAGCAAAAAAAAATACAGGTCATGCCTGAAGTTACAACCACTTTGACAATGCATTACTTCTATGGAGGTGACAGCTATCCTGTGTCCTTTTTCAGTCACTGAAATTCAGTTCAAGAACTCACATTTTGGCTTGTAATTTGTATAAGCATGCAAACCCACTCCCACAACACTAGAGCTGCTGCCACAATTACATGTGTGTATAAATCCATATCCCTGTAGGGATCAAGGGCTAATGGTGCCAATTTAGAGAAGCAATCAGCAGGACAGACACTACAAGTTAACAGTACACAGGGCAGTTAGTACCTTAATCATTTTTGTACCACTTAACCTAGCCAGTTACAACTGCTCTGCACTACACATTAGATAAGAGCATCAACCTCAAAGAACTGCAGTGGCCCAAAACCAAGCTGTCAGCAATCCCTTTTGTCACATCTTCATGCATCTCCCATACAAGACACCTGCCTAACCTCTTTTCTTTTTCTCTCTAGCTGGTCAAGTCTGTAATTGGTCCTTTTGCCACTTATCCTCTTCCTCTCCACCTCATACAATCTTAGAGCGTTGTGCTTGTTGACATCAAGGTTCAGATGTACACTTACAACTGCTGTCAGAAGTTTCATTGCTAAAAAGGAAACAAACCCAACATATTTAGCTTAGCTCAGGCACGTGTAGCACAAATATATTCATCATTTTATCACAAAAAGGATATGGTTAGCCAAATCCAGTTTATTATCCCAAATATGAACATTACTAGGTTGTAGTACTTTTGTTTAAAACTAAATTGTTTTAAAGGCAGATGATAAGCAAAAAGGAAAATTTAGTGAGTTTACTGGTGATTTACAACTTGTGGCCAGCATTCTAGTCAGAGAAGTAATTTACTGGGCAACTCTCAGTTTCTGTGATTTTGCTTTTTCTGCAAAAGATTCTAGAGCTATGGAACAGATGTGTTAGAGTGAGGAAAGAAAAAGTTCAAGAATGAAACCGGCCCATAAAAGGCTGGGTATCTTAAGATGTTACTTAAATTGACAAAAATTCATGTTCCTTTTAAGATGACTAGATGGTTTGCATAGATTTCAAGTGGTTTTTTTGAGCCTTCAAAGCGAACAGCGTACTTCAGAACAAATTAAGTGCTCTCTGCATGGCAGAGAGGGTATTTACCGGCTTTGGGGGGAGGTTAAGTAGTAGCTTTAGTATCATCATGCTGCATGAAATAAAAACGTGTAGCAAGCAATGTTCTTTTTGGCACAGGTACCACAAGAAAAGCAGTTCTCCAAAGGAGGCTTTTTTAGGTGAAGCATTTAATGCAACTTCATCACAGTAATTAGTGGAGAAAGGAAAATAACACAATAGAAAACTGACTGAACAATCACTTAC